>CM022481.1:1670162-1784950 GCA_011952105.1 Coreoperca whiteheadi
GTAAATACGAAAGCATTGCCCTCTTGGTTAAAAAATCATAAAAAGAAAAATATCCCCCCCCCCCCCCCCCCCAAAAAACCAAACAAACTAGTTTTTACTCAGATCAGTTGGAAAAGGTCCAGACTGTGGGAAGGCAACAAGTGTCCCTCCTGTTTTAACCAGGAGCTGTGAAGTTCTGCTGTCTGGGTGCGTCATTGTAAAACATATACATGGCATTTTAAAAAAAGCATTACTACAGCGCAAACATTACTGTCGTGTGGAAACGCCCCTTGAACAGTTCCCAGGGTTATGCGTTCTGACACACTCAGTGTATGACAAAGTCTTCCCTTTTTTAAACTCTGCAGGCGTTTTTTGAAAAGCGCAGTACTCGGGTGTGTCAAACTTCAGGTTAGCCTAAACTGGAACTGATAGAAAGATAAAGTGCTGCTCATACTCACCAGAGATAAAAAACAATCAGAGACTGCTTCCTCATTTTTGGGGTTCGAACAAGGTCTATGAAGGAGTGTTTTTTCTTCACCTGTGTTTTCTCCTCAAGTTTATAGACCTGGTAAGACAGTGAGTAAGATACAAAACACTGCTGTTAGGTAGTTTGCATGTTTTAGATGATGATGACGAGTGATGGAAACATTTATGCAAAGTAATAATGGTGGCTTCAGAGTGAGCCAGAGCCATTTGGTTGATAGTGGAGTAACTGTGCACTCTCGCTGCCACTAAAGCAGGAGCAATTATTCAGAATTGTGCAGTGATGACCAACGAGGTGACCTACAAATCATGATTTTGATATTCATTTATCAAATATAAAATATGATCTTATTTACGGCAGTGTACTGCTGCCATGCCAGAAAAAGAAAAAACGATCAGTATCACGTTATAACGTGAAAAGTTTCTTGTTATAACAAGATTTTTTTCACGTAATTGCGACATTCAAACGTATCACATTATAACAAGAAACTTTTCACATTATAACAATATACTATTTATCTTGTTATATCGTGAAATGTTTCTTGTTATAAACCGATTTTTTTCACGTTATAACAAGATCTTTTCAAGTTATTGCGACATACAAACGTATCACGTTATAACAAGAAACTTTTCACGTTACAACAATATACTATTTATCTTGTTAAAACGTGAAAAGTTTCTTGTTATAACAAGATTTTTTTTCACGTTATAACAAGATATTTTCATGTTATAACAAGATGTTTTTCATGTTATTGCAACATACAAACGTATCTCCTTATAACAAGAAACTTATAACAAGATAAATAGTATAATGTTATAACGTGAAACGTTTCTTGTTATAACATAAGTTTGTATGTCGTAACAACGTGAAAATATCTTGTTATAATGCGAAAAACATCTTGTTTTAACAAGAAACTTTTCACATTATAACGTGATACTGTTGCGTTTTTCTTTTTCCAGCGTGGCAGCAATAAACGTCCGTACTTATTATATATTAAGCAACTGACTGTTAGCTAAAACCCTCCCCCACACGATCGTCCAGTCATAACGGTGGACAAGAGGCCGGAGTAAGAGTGATACTCTGCATTTACAAGCGCAAAAGTGTAAGGGATGGATTAAACGGCGGGTTCGTCTGCTCTAACGTAAGCTGCAAGCGTTTGGCTAACTAGCTCACTACCTACAGCAGTGTTACTTACTAAGGAGGCGCACGACGTTCTCTAACTACATTCGCTCGTGAGGTTAGAAGTTAAAAGAGAGACTTCACATCCATTGTGCAGTATTTCCTCACTGTGAGGAAGGGGGTCCTGGATGCTATTACAATTGCTATTAGCTTAATTAGCTAGCTAGCTTCATCTGATCAAATCTGCTGGCAACAGTCTGAAATCAAGGGCTTATTGTTTCAAATATTCCTAGGCATTTAAATGACAAATCTGCCCCCGTAATCTCTGTAATCTGGGTTTATTTAAATGAGAAGTACGGAAAGCTTGACAGGCGTAGCAGCAGTAATTAAAGGGGTGAGGCTTAGCTAAAGGTTACATTTGACAACATCAGTTTTGGCTGTATTTGTGGGTGTTTCTTATTATTGTTGACATTTTGAGAAGATTAAATGAGTAGTCAATCAACAAGCGCAACTTCGCGATAGGTGCCACCGCGCACGGACATGCATTCACACTAGGGCGGCCATACGTCCGGATTTTAAGACCCCTGTCCGGCGTCCGGCGCAGCCTTAAGCCGGACACTAATCTGTCCTCCTGTCTGGCGTCGCACTGAATCGGCCTAAAAAAAACCCGCTCTAGAGTCTCTGTTGGGACGCAGCAGCGACGCGTCTAATGCCGTAAGATCTCCGGTCACACAAATGATTGGCTGAAAGCGGTGTCAAATAAATATCTGATATATCATTGGTTAAAAACGTAAGAACCAGCCTCCGCGCGCTGGCTACAGGCTACGTCATATCATCACGCTAACATGCCGAAACGTCAGACCTCCTTTAATCCGGAACGGACAAGAGAGCTCGAGTTTATAGCAGAAAGCAGCAGAGACGCTACTTCTTCGTTAAGAACTGAAATGTGCATTTATTCATTATTTGTTTCTTTATGTATTTCTGTTATTTCCGGAAGTCCGGAAGTGTTCTGTTTTCAGGCACTGTGCACTTTGCAAGACTCTTTTTGAAACAAGACATCACAATGTCTTGAATAAATACAAATACTGTGAACAAACCCTTTTGTTCCTCTTCTGTTACACTCAGGTCTACATCAGACTGTCTGGCGATGAATAGAGGAGGCTGTTTCTGAATCACTGTATCATGATGCCGTCGATATGACGGACAAAACTGGATTACGAGTACAGTGTAGGTGCGAGTACACCAGAGTCTTAACCCTAATTCACACACACACACACACACACGCAACCTCACAAACACTTGACCTCCATGGCAAGCGCTGCAGGGATGACATCTTTTTGTAGGCCAACCCGGACGTTAGCATCGCCCTGGTTCCCTCGACAAAAAGCTAATGGGATTTTCCCATCGGATTGTGGATGATTGCAGAATATAAGCTACGTCATCCCTGCAGCACTACTGCCATGAACACAAACACACACCTTGACACACACACCTTGACCTTCATGACACATTTCAGCCCCCAAGGGTAGAAACATTCAAACTTTGTGGCAGCTACATATGTCAATAGACCAGTAAATAATTAGACAATGTTGCATCTCTACCTTGCACATCTCCAAGTCTTTGGTGAGGGGCTTTCCATTCATCTGCGCAGCTTTCAGGATCAGTTCCCATGCTTCCTCTTTTCTGTCATTGGCCATTAACCAGCGAGCTGACTTTGGCAACACCCTTCAAATGTGAAAACAAACTGCTCAGGTGACACACTTACAAACCCCTGTACTTGACCCACTGCGCTGCAAGGGGAGCCTTTGATAGACATTTCACACTGTAGACAAACTATGACTTGTAATAGCAGGTGTAACTAATAACATTAGCTAACAATGGGACTTCTTAAATGGAATACAGCCATTATTCAGGTTATCATTTGTGTCTTAAGTAAGATCTATAGGAAGAGGCAAACAGACAGATACTCCTCAAACTAGGTCACTGCATTTATCCTGTACTGCTACACTAAAAGTAAAAGAGGAATTTGGCACCAATCATGCACGACATTGGACATTCGCTACACATTTTGTTTTCATTGAAAGTGGATTGAAAAGGGATCTCCTTTATCATACTTTCACAAACACAAGCAGAACACAGCCCAGGCAGTCTGAACGCTACTTTCTAGAGAAATTGTTAAAGTCCTTTTTTGGAAACTTGAGAAACTCTCTTGTCTGTTTTTTTTTGTTTTTGTTTTTTTTTTTATTGGGTGTATAGTGTACACACTGCATCAGATCGGGGCCACGCCGCTGACAACTCACCAGATGTAGAAGATGAAGAGGAAACCAGGTGCTGAGATCGCCAGCTGCAGCTTACGCCAGTCTCTTATGAGGTACGCCACTCCGGCCAGCAGAATGTAGCCGAAGCCGAAAAAGTAGTCCGTGATTATACCAGCCAACATCCGCTGCTTAGATCCTGTCCATTCTGTGCCTGCGTGAGACACAAACAGGACAGGGACACATGGATTACACAGCATACTGCATATACACGCAATTAACTATTTCAGAAACTGAAATACATATAGGGGTGTCAGCCCAGTCCAGGCCGCAACCAACAATGACATCATCGGGGTTGTTTTCTCACACTTGATGAACCCCGTCCAGAGCCACAGAAGACATCATACAACAGAATGAGTAGTACTTCTCATTACAAGTAGGGCCTTTTTGTGTCAAGTCAGTGGACTGTCCCCTTAAGATCAGATTCTTTTACCCTGATTATTTAGGAAGAAAATTATGTTACAGTACTTAAACCTTTTTAAACTGACAGAACACTGCCTTTATTTTCCAACTGCACTTCTGAAAATGGGGGGAAAAAAACCCCAGCTTGGAGCTCGAAACTGTAAATCTGTAAAACGTTTTTATTAGGCAAAGAGTTGCTAATGAAAACCGGGAGGTGTGTGAATTGTCTTGAGTACCCGCGACATTCTTTAAAGACACGGTGCCGTGGAGTTTTACAAATGGAATGTTTCGCTGCTGTAAGCACCACCAAAGTATTTCCATTCACCTCCATTGTACTGAGGTGGCAGCACAAGTCTCATCGTCTCATATCTGACAACCACGGTAAACGGAATCAAACCAATCTGCCTGCCTAGATACCACAATACAATTTGAGTGAACGTAACCTTTCAAATAAAAATGAACCATGAAATCAGGCAGGCCCACTCGAAGCATAGGATATATATGTATATATATATATTGCACTGATCAACTTTATTAATTATGGAGCCCACGCCGTAATCCGTGGTATGATAGGATTCGTTGTGCATCCCAATGTCACGAAGAATTTGCTAATGAAACGTGTTTTTTAGCATCTTGTTTTAATGTTGTTGTGCGGCGCGCTGTTTCCCCTGTTGGTGGTGTTTTATCAGCACAATTCTATTACTTTTTGTTGTGGACCCTTCTATAAGACACTGACCTAGGACAAAGGCGTTCATGATGACGCCAGAGATGGATGTCCCAACCATAAAGCGAAGGGCAGTGTAGATGTAGAAATTAGGGGCGAAAGCAGCACCAACCCCGAAGACAGCTTGGATAGCCAGGCCGATGAGGATGACGATCCTGCGACCGTACCTGCACCGAGACAAGACATTTGGGAACTTCGTCATTCCATGTAGACAAAACTTAAAAACGGTGCACGTGAGGAATTAAAAAGGAACAATTCTAGAAAGTAATGCAGAAGACAAAACTGGGGAACAAGTGGTATGAGGTTACGTCATCTATTATTAGTGCTTTGAAGATGGATGGGTATTATCACACTTACTTATCAGCTAAGCTCCCGAACAGAACAGCCCCAACTAGAAGGCCAAACATGTAGATGGAGGAGCCGATGTTGTTCAGGTTGGCATTATCACAAACCAGGTCCCACTGCAAAGAGGCACAGAAAAGCATTTCAAAGAAGACATTTTTCATTTTGGAATTTTTACCTGTTCAGGCTATTCATTTTCATGACCCCTGACCTTTCCTTTAGCGCCAGGACCAAATTTCTCTTTGGCAAACACTTTGGGCCACGCCGTGTCATCTCACAAACTACTCAACAGATCGCCCGGGAAATTAGCAGTGGACCTTCATGGTCTCCAACGGATGAATCCGAATGATTTTGGTTCTCCGTGACCTCTTTTGTTCCACCACCATCAATTTCCATTTCATTTTCCATTTGAAAACATTTTTAATAAATAAGGGGGCAGATTCCTGACCACATTCACGCTCCCCAGAGGATGAACCATTTTTATTCTGGACACTCCCTGAGCCTCACCTTCGTGTAGGATATTTCTTGATCTAACAGGCCGTACGGTTATACTGTAGAAATCAAGAAGTCATCACTTTGTTCCGTTCAGCACTTTCATATTGGTGGCGTAAGGAACACTGCAGCCTTTTATGACCTCTCCTGAGCCTTTGGAGTCTTAGTCTTGTTTTAATAAAGGCACATGTCATGGCAGAGAAGAGTCAAACAGAAGATCCACACACTGTACTAGTAGCTCCCGTCAGTGCTTATTGAACAACGCTTCGATCGAACAGATCTGCGGCTGCCTGATCTTCTGTTTGATTCTTCTCCTCGGTTTGTTTTTTGATCCAGCGGCTGTGAAAGTTTAATGGATGTGCACCCCTTCACCCCTTGGTCTTAGATTTAAACTAGAGCCTTTGTTCTTGACGTTGTACATACGAGAACTGCACTGCTGGAGATCCACAGTATATACCACTAAGGGCCCTTATATTATCCACAGCTGGAATGTTACTGGCCAACGTCCACAGATTTCTAAATCAACTGCAGATCTCCTGCCTGCTGCCCAGTGACTGCGGGCAACTGCAGCTGCCTCGTCAAGTCACCACATGTGACACTGCTTGGTCCAATCACATCATTTTGGTCATGTAACTGCTCCTGCTGCCCACCCCTCAGGTTCATGTGTTACAAAACCTGGCAGGGTGTGTGGGCATTTCCCAAACCTCTCCTGGAGTACCCCATGTCCTGCATGTTTCAGATCTCTCCCTGCTCCAACACAGCAGATTCAAATGATCAACTGGTTATCAACTCCTGAAGCGGACTGACAACAAGCTGATCCTTTAAATCGGCTCTGTTGGAGCAGTAAATTCTGATCCTGAATTGAGTCTGTCAGAGAAGCTGTTGGTTTTTCACTCACCTCAGTTACTATGGTGCTTTGGAAGGTCTCTGTGCTGTACTGCCAGCCCCCCTGGCAGCTCCCAGAAGGGTGTCCATGGCCAAGAGCTTCAGCACCGCTGTGGTTCAAGGGGACCATGCAGGAGTGCTCAGGCCGGCTATCGGGGGGCGACAGAAGGCTGAGGTTGAAGTTCGAAGAGGCCGGATCGCCTGGTGAGGGCCAGGTGGCGCGGCAAAAATGTGGAGGAACAGCCCCGGTGAAGACCGAGGCCAGCATGTGGAACGCCAGAAAGATCTGAGGTACGCAGATCCACACATACAAGATCTTCTGGAACTTCCCAAAGCCGCCGATAAGACAGAGAATGTCATCAAAATTCATTTCTCTGGCTTTTTTATTTGTAGATGCACACGTAAAATGTAACTGATCCAGTCTGATTCAGAAGGTCCAAAAGTGGAAGTAAAACGGAGCTGCCAAAGATGCACAGGCCGATAAAGGCAGAGAGCCAAGCGTCAGTCAGATCTCTGAGATAAAACACTGGAAGCAATGTGTGCCAGGCTGATGACTAACAGGTTTAGAAAGAACCGTTTCATTCAGATGCAGTCACACCTGTCTTGTGCTCCAGTCTGACAGCTATCTGAAGTGAACTGTGGAGCTGTCGGAGGGTGATTTAACCTCAGCGTGTTGGGAGTGGACTAAAAGCAGGAGGGAGGCGTTTGCTCTCTGTGGGAGGAGCTGCTCCGTGAGGATGGCTGAGCAGCTGCTTTTGTCTCTTTCCCCCGCCTTCTCTCACTCAAAAAGTTTCATAACATCAGACTGATCTTAACCCATTTTGACATTTTACCAAGAGTTTGGGACAAACGGTCCTCACTCAGTAGAATTTCAGGGACTGCAACAAACAAAGGAGTGCAAAAACCCCTTTACATTGACATAAACGTCTCATGTTTACATTGTTTTTAAGAAAATGCAAAGGTTTCATATGACCTTTGTATTTCACCTGTCAAACTTGTTCAGTTGTTCTTGCGCATTCCAACTGGTAGTTTAAGTTATTTATCTGACATGCCATGTGGGGGGAGTGAGCGTCAACGATGGTGACACAAAAGAAGTAGATCAATACACCAGGACGGGATTAAGGCTGCCCTGGCTCTCACTCCTGTTATCACTAGTTCCCATCTCTCTGCCTTATCAGGCCATCTCTTGGCTTGACCTACTGTTGCATAGTTTGAACCCAAGAGTGATTCACTCTCTTCGGGTGAGCCTCACACTACTACGCGGCTCAAAGCAGACATAACGTTCAAAACCATTCACAAAACTGGAACGGAGCTCCCAGGGGTAATCTGAGAGGTCTGCCGTTTTGCATTCTTTGTTGAGGTCTCAGGCTTCACTGCTCAAGGCTCATACTGCGAAGGGTCAATACATGAAATCCTGTTCAAAGGTTTAGAATCCCAAAGCAAAATTCTGTGGGGGTTGGGGGCATAAAAAGACACAAAGAGGGAGTGCCGTATGTTTGCAAAACAAGTGTCCCCCAGGGATAGAATACATTATCTCATAGGCCCCGATTATAAATTTTTTCGTTGCTTGAAGGAGGACGCACACAGGCTTGCTGTTTTCATAGATTTCTTTCTTCATCTGTCAAACAGCATTATGCTGAATCAAAGCCCAACGTTTCGGCTTTCATACAACATCATACTACGCATCCCATCGGATGCTTGCATCATTCAGTAATCAAGCCATCTTCTGTGCCACATGGGGAGTAGGCTACTACAAAGCGAGAGGCACCTATTTTGAGCCGAAAACCCGAGTTTCCAATGTCCTGACGGCTCTCTTTTAACCCGGCTGGATCACCGCGGTAATTTATGCTGCACGCCTAACCTGCCTCGGGAGGAGGTCACGTTTCGGATTTAAGTCGGCCAACAAAATCACTGCCCTTTCACCAATACCTTTTCCTGACGATAATCTCTGGGCGATATAGATTCTCAGCTGAGGGAACGTGTTCGCCTGCAGTATATGCAAGCTTGTTGAACCCTAAAGTAATGCCACCGAAACAAAGGATGAGGGCATAGCAACTGCATACCACTTTGGATTATGTTTTTACTCACAATAACCATTTCTTGATTTCTTAAAGACATTTGCTAAAATCCAATCGGAGTAGCACTTGAGTTGAATAATCTAAAGCACAATTAGAAGGAATTCAGGAAAATGCTGCCACGTTAGTGCGTGGGAGATAGTGCCAGAGTTGACATACACAGCTGCTAAGAGGACTGAATGCATAGTTTAGTAATCTTGAGGTTATTGTAGATTCATTAATTTGGGTTTTTGAGTGAATCTAGTTCCAGAGCTGATTAATGTTTTCAGTTAATAGAGAATAATCAAATGTTGCCCTGCTGACGCAGGTTGATTAGTTTTGCACCTGCCGATTTGTGAGAGAACGAGAGCATTCGTTGGACAAATCGCTGATGGACAAGCAACAGAAGAGCAGAGGACGCACAGCGGGTGGGCAGAGGGCCGTCCCACCAGTCAGGAGGACCGATTCCCTCCACATTAGAGGGAGGAGTGGATTTTCACTCCTGTCACATCCCACAAAAATACTCCGTCTTGTGTCCGATTTAAAAAACAAACAAACAGAGAAAATAGCATTTTTTCATATTAGAACTGCATATTTATATATACAAAAACAGACCTATGATTCCCGGTCCCGCGATGAATAGGGAAACTGACTCCCATCCCTCGGGAATCCCATGACGCACAGGAATCCTGAAGGAAAAAGCCAGCCTTTACGCCACATCTGTTAATCAGTGT
This sequence comes from Coreoperca whiteheadi, assembly GCA_011952105.1. Taxonomy (NCBI): domain Eukaryota; kingdom Metazoa; phylum Chordata; class Actinopteri; order Centrarchiformes; family Sinipercidae; genus Coreoperca; species Coreoperca whiteheadi. The sequence goes on from CM022481.1 coordinate 1,679,693, forward strand.
ACAGATCAGCAGGGAGATCTCACCACGCTCCCATTTTTTAAAAGGAAAAAAACATTGAACACCGGCTTTATTTAATTTGGTTTATTATTTTCTTCAGAGCTCTGAAATGTTTATTCACTTGGTTGTTTTCTCCTCAACCGGAGCTGGTTGAAGGGGCAAAGAAAAGACACTGAGTTTACCAACTTAAAGGCCAGCATAAGAAAAAAAACTAAACCAAGAACCAGACTGACCAAAAAAATGAACCAAACTATTTGGACCAAGGGAGATTTTGTGGTTTATTTTGAGAACTGGTTAACCACTTGCACTAAAAGAGGAACAGAGACCGTGTTACTGTCAAATAAATGGCGGCTATATGTTCTGGTGTTTTCGTTCCTCTACTCCTTGAAAAAGCACCCAGGTTAAGTGTCGCATATATCGCTCCACAGGGCGCTTACACTTGGCCCTGATTTGCTGCCGAGCCCTTGCACTGCTGGCTAATAGAACACTGATTTAGAAAATTGAGTAGACTATTGGAATTTGTGTCTGTTTCCCCTTGACTAATTTATTAATTCCTGTTAGGATTACTGAAAGGCAGTGTGCTATAGCAAAAGCTACTCGCAGTCTCATCAGGGTTGAAACCACCTCTTCCATCCCCGCTGTTGAATCAGCTCAACTCTGTTTACTGAAAGTAAGGTCCCTTGCCAAGAAGTCTTTCATCTGCCAGGATTTTATCATGACCAATAATATTGACTTTTTCATCATCACAGAGCTGCTCCCCAGTCTTGCTCAGCTGCTTCTCCACCTTGAGAGTCTTACTTTTATTTTTAAAGAACAAACTGCCCATTTTATGTGTTTTTGATCTACCGTCCCCCTAAACCTTCCTCCGGTTTTATTCAGACCTTTATGTATTCAGTCATTATTCTCCAATATGACAGAGTTCTTATTCCTCTTGGGCTCTCCCGTGATTTCTGTGTGGACGATGCGAATTTGTTTGGTTTCGCCGTCTCTGATCACAACGCAGTGCTCTTCCAGGATCCACTCCTTTCTCCTGACCCCAAACCCAGCACACTGATTCGCTCCCGCACCCTGAATTCAGTCTCTGTTCCTCGCTTCGGTCGAGCTTTTACTGCCTCAAATACATTTTTTTTTTTTTAAACGCCAGTGAACAACATGGCCTCTCCATAGAGAAAAATTGTCAGCGTTTTTAACAGCTCTTGACTCTACATTCTGTATCTCCAGTCAGATTTAAAATGTTGAAACCTTCTTCTCTGCTAAGGTTAAATGAAGAATTGAACTGCAGCCAGATGAATCCACTCCAGAGAGATGCGAGGAACATCTTAATTACTTTTATAAAATGTTTATGACTTTCATAAAATTTTCTCGGTCAACCCTGGAACTAAATTGTTATCAGTGATGTGGCTCTGGATTGGTTAATCTCCTATCTATTGAACAGGTCCTTCCCATGGGTGCTTGGAAATGCCTCCTCCTCTCGTGCTGCTCTATTTTGTGGAGTGCCCCAAGGATCTATTTTGGGGCCCCTCCAGTTTACCATATACATGCTACCTCTGCGCAAAATTCATGTTTAGTCAGGACATTGATTTCCATTACTTCATGGAGGACACCCAATTGTATGTCGATAAAGCCTGGTACCACGGATGCATCCTGTATTATGTCCTGCCTAGCCGAGATAAAAAATTGGATGTCCAAAAATGTTCTGTCATTGAATGACTCCAAATCAGAGGAAATTATAACTACCCCCTGTAGCCCCAGTTCTAACAGCATAAATCATCTCTCCTCTAGTCTGGGTGCCAGTAACCTAGATGTTATTATTGAGTCAGAATTCTCCTTTGATGCTCAGGTGACTAAAGTGGTGCAGTCCTGCTTTGCACAACTGAGACAGCTCACCAAGATCAGGTCATTCCTTTTCTCTGCAATCGTAGAAAAAGTCATCAATGCTTTTATCTTTTCCAGACTTGACTATTGGAATGCACTCTATTCTGGTATCATCAGGCGAAACATCCAAAGATTGCAGCTGATACAAAACTCTCTTTCAGCTATCGACATCAGAGTATGTCCCAAAACACTGCCACGAACCGAGAGGACTGATCAAACTCCTCAGCCCGTCGGCCCATACTTAAAGGTAGGACCACAAGAAATGCGTGTGGATCAATAACAGCTCTTTTCTTAACAGATTTTCACTTTCTAAAATGATCGGCATTAGTGCGGATTAGTTTTGGTGTTATGTGATAAACAAGGGACATTGTTTGGGTAGTTTTTCCTTAATCGAATCGAGGGTCTAAGGACAGAGGGTGTCGTATGTTACAGATTGTGAAGCCCTTTGAGGCAAATGTGATTTGTGATACTGGGCTATATAAATAAAATTGAATTAAAAATTGAATTGTTCTTGCACATTATCTTAAATAATGTTTCACTGTTTCCTGTGGTTCAGTAGCAGCGATCAGTGTCGCCCTTAAGCTTCCTCCTGACATGTGTAAGACTTGAACTGAGCTGTAGTTGTGGAGCTTGCGTTGTGTCTTCAGTACGGCACACTGGATGGATCAAGGCGAAAATGTAACCCCTATTGTTCGACATTGCTCGTTACTGAAATAAAAGGAACAGACTTCAAAAAATCCGAACCTATCCTTTAACTTCCTACCCAGTTAGCCTGCTAATTTTGGTGGCACACAGAGCATCCCACAGCACTTTTTGCAACTGATTAGTGATTTTTAAAAATGTTTTTTTTTTTTTTTTGCACATCTCATCTATCACCTAGATGACCCCCTTCATTCAAGCTGACAAACTGTGCAGTTCACATTTTAAACAATATATGTCAGTCTTCAGTCTTATTTACCAGGTCACCAAAGCCGGCACCCAGGCTTCTTTCTTATTCGGTGCTATTTGATGCACTGTTTTCAGCTAGCTGTGGGTTCTTACCCACATATTTGTTGCTCTATGCGAGTGTAATGCATTGAGTTTGGTCCATTAACTCGTTCCTTGGTGCAAGAATGAACAAGGAAGACTGGAAATACCATGACTTTGAGCGTCAAAATGGAAATAATTGAAGGATGCACAACACATTTGTTAAAGTTTCACTTCCATCCAAACTTTCAGTCCACTGGCTTCCAAAATGGCCGAACTATTTTCTGTCACTACGGAGCATTGATCCGGCGCCATATTCAGGCTACGGGGGTTGACGGAGTTGCATGGCTGCAGAAACAATTTGGCCATTCTGGAGGCCAGGGTGCTGGAAAGAGCAATGGCAGTGAAATCAAAACAAACCTGTTGTTCAATTTTGGTCAACGCTCACAATTGGGTTGTTCTTCAGTTTATGCCTACTTCATTCATTTTGGAGGAGCACAAGATACAAGGTAGATTTACTGATCATTTTACAACACAGGGTTGTTTAATGACATCTTGTTTTGTAGTTCCCTTTATTATAAAAATAACACACTCCTGTTGAAGCTCCTGTTGTTAGAACAGGGAAGGACTTAATGGACCAAACTGGAGTATGGTTCAATAAGTAAATAAATAGCTTTTTATTTCATTGGACTTTTATTTCATAATGACACATTTATTTATTTCATGGGATTATTTCATAATGGCACATTTATATATTTCATGGGACTATCTCATAATGACACATTTCCATGTCTTACATTCAAATGAAGGGGGCGTGGTTATCTCGCAGAGCGCAGGACACAGGCTCAGAGAAGAAGGAGGCCAGTTTGCGGTTTGACAACAATACATGCAATCAATCACACAGTAGCTAAGCACCAGGAGGTTTTCTCGCCGCATTTGGTTCCTGGCTCCCTGCTCTGCCCCAACACTCGGTGATTTATGGAGTCCCATGAAATTTATGGTGTCCCATAAACAGTCCCGTGAAATGAATAAACGTGTCATTATGAAATAAAAGTCCAGTGAAATAAAAAGCTATTTATTTCTTTATTGAACCATACTGACTCATTTATTAATTTCATGGGCATATTTTATGTATTTATTTATTTCATATTGAATGAAATGGCATTCCATAGTCGTCTGCCCTCTGCGGGGCGTTTCACCGTGGGCGGGGCTCAGGCAGCTCCTCCACACACACACACACACACACACACTTATACCGACTTTCAGACCATCTTAGCGACTTTATTTCTAAAAAGCGACTAGCGACAAACTACTGCCTGCTTTCACTTACCCATACATACAGTCTTTATATTACGGTCCATGCTGCATATATCTGACCGCATTCACATTCTTCCTCCAGCTGTCTATTCTGTATATAATGTCTCACTATTGCCATTACTTGTACTTATAACTGCACTGTATATCTTTTTGTTCGTACTGTAGATATCTTAGCATATTCATATCTACCCCTTACTGTTTATCTATACATTTGTACCCATTTTGCACTTAACTGCTTTTTGCACTTCTGGTTAGATGCTCAGCTGCGCCTTGTCGTCATAGTACCTTTACTCCGTGCAATGACAATAAAGTTAAATCTAATCTAACATCACCTAAAATACTTGTACTTCATTTTTGGCTCTGACTGGCTTACTTTTTTTTTTTTGTTTAACCCCCCCCCCCCCCCCCACACACACTTTTTAAATATAGGATTTCATGTATTGTATAGAGTTTGGATCTTACACTATGACAGATTTTGTTCACAGTGCTTATAACCGCTTTTAACTAAACACAATATCTCAGTATGTCATTAAATTTATCAAAATAAAATGATGTGGCTATTTTGATGAACAACAATATAGAATTATATCTATATATCTTTACTATATCTTTACAATTTTAGTTTCAAGAGTGAACAGCTTACACCCTGGTAGAGGCAATGTGGAAACAGAGCTGGAATGCTGGACAACGAGCATAATGATCTCTGGAAAGGCGTGACACCCTGCCTCAAGCCCGAGAGAAGACAGTTGGTCCTCTGCCTACCGGCTCCAACCGCGCACACAAAGCCCTCACCGAGAGAGGGGACTTGTAACACTTGCAAGACCGGTTTAACGGCGTAATAATGACAACATTTTGGCTTATATATGTTTGAATCCACCACACTTAAAGTAAGTACCCCGCGGAGGTGTCTGCACATGAGCTGAGGACCCTGCACGCTGCATTCAAGTCACTGAAACTTATTACAAAGACTAACAACAACCTGCAGATGTGTACTGGCATTGTTAGGACGTGCCACAGGGCATTCTTCAAATACCCTGCAGCGGATTTAATGACGTTCTGTCTGGTGAGTGGTTTGGCTTCATGAAAGTCCGCGATGCTAGGTTCTCCAAGGACGAAGAATCGCTGGCTATATCCTCATACCCATAAAACCTTGAGTTGTGGGGCTATTTCCCGAATGCACGTCTGACACAAAACCCCCCCCCGCCAGACTTGTGGAATGAACAGTTGTGTTTATTTGTATCGGAAGACTTAGTTCAGAGCAACTTGATGCAAGTCATGTTTGTGCAGCTTACAGATGACATGTGTTGCAAGACCACCTGCCATGTCTTTCTAGGACTTCCACAGGTGACATTCATGATCTCGCTTGTGCAATATTACCATATTACCAATATTAAGTCTCAAAACTGCATGTGCCTGCTGTACATCGCGGGGATTCGATCAAAAGTGCAATGTGAATTGATCATTGGATTTCATTTACTAGTGCTGCTCTGTTGATCACAGCACTCAGGATCAACTGTAATGAAAAACTGTACGCGAGCCAGAGTCAGCTTAAAAGGCTGTTTGTCATCTGTTGTCCCTGGCGAGATGTTCAAAGGCACCATTTGAAAAACAAAAAAACCCTTCAAGTGGGAACAAGCTTTTACACTACATCGTAGATAATCCTACGGCGAAAACCTCGTGATATTACAATCACACACTCCCTTCTTGGATGCCCTTTGGATACCTTGGAAAAATTCCAAAATAATAATAATTTAAAAAAACCAGACAGCCGAGGAACATTTGTGTCTGCAGGAATCGGCCGTTGTACACTTTTTGCACCTGTTTTTTTAAATTATCCCTCAATTAGAGACAGTTGAGCCAATAAAGCTGAATTGATCTGGACACTCTTCACGCATTTGATCAACCACTGTGTTTTTCATGTACAATGGGGTGTTCGGGCCACTGTTTTATTAGAACAATTAATCTGAGATTTTGAGAATTTCTTTTACATTACAGAAAAAGTCGGAATATTCCAGGAAAAAAGTAGCTTGCTTCGTGAACAGAACCGCTTACGTTATGCTTAAGTAGGGTGATTGGATTTCATGTACATTATAGCCTTTCCTGACCGTCCATACTGCAGCTATAGTACCTACCTACCTACTATTTTTACTCACTAAAGACTTTCCTATAACTGTTATGCATTTTCTCGTAAATGTTCTATTTCATTCCTGTAGTATTAACATTTTAATAAAAATAGCAATAGTAATATAATGATACTGGTCACTTGCAACAACAACCAACCAGTGGGATTGGGTATACTGACAATGAACATGAGTGATCTCAGAGAAGTGGCCCAAAAGTCTTGATTTTAATATCACACAGCACCCAGCCCAGTCTGAGTGCGAATATGTCAGTAGTCAAGCCACGACAAGTCAAGACAGTCACATCCCAGCCCTTAAGGTCAGCTGACTCATCACGGGGATTTCTATTCAGTGGCAGTCTTGTGTGGCTCTGGAGGAGCTCTGTGACATCTGAGAAAACAACCCCGATGATGTCATCCGGGTGATCCGTGCCCTTACTGCATGCAACCTTTTTTCACGACAAATTTACAGCAGAGAGCCAGAGTTACAAGCCGGGAACATAACCTTTTTAAAGACTTGAGTCATTTACATTGCAGGGAGGGTCTAATGAAAAGATGCTATTGGTTGCATCGTGGGAAGTGTAGGATCAAGTGTTTTTCGAGTTTCATCCGTATTTAGGGACAAAAAGTAACAGATGTCACCCGCAATTTTGACCGTCGGGTTATTTGTTTTAAAATGACAAGCAAAAAGGACAAACATCTGACGTTTCTGTGGGGATCTGCTGAGTTTTCACTATTACTGTGTCTGGCATTTTAATAAAAAAAAAAAAAAAAAATAAATCAATAAAGAAATACCGCTTCAGCCTGAATAATTCTTTGACCTGAACCAACATTTCAAACGTTCCTCTTCTCTGCTTAGCCATATGCCTCTTTCTTGACATATTTTCTACGCGACAGAAATAGCCGTCACGGTACCGCAGGCGGGACGTGAAGAGCCTCGGCGTGAATGTGAGAAGATTGCTGCTTTTTCTGGAGAGTTAACGTGTGTCACGAACACCAGCAATGTGTGGTGCAGGTGCTTTGACCCACATCACACACTGGTGGCTACAATGCCTTGGGGAACGCATATTAATAAATCGGCCAGCTAACGGATAACAAGAAATTGCAGTACACAGATGCGAGAAACATGTTTGAAGTCCTTTAGAAACCACCAAAGAGCCCTGACAAGTTGACTTTGTCACTGTAAAATGTGCCGCTCAGTATATATCTTGGTCACAGTTCTTTAATCACCAAAGTTATGGGATCCTTATCGAAAACATTTGGTAATTTCATGTGTTTGTTAGTCAGACCAAGAGTCTACAGCCATGCTCAGGGTTCTGAGGCTGCAGTAAGCCACAGAGGTGCTTTGCGCTAAATGCTAACATCTTAGCACTAACCACAAAGCACAGCTGATGCTGGTCATTAGGTTTTGCGGGTATTTGGTCAGAAAATAAGGAGTGATGGCGCTGGACGAAAAGTTGACGGATCACCAAAGTTATTCCAATTCATCTGTACCAAATTTCACGGCAATCCATGCGACAGTTGTCAAGACGTTTCACTCAAAACCACAAATGTGAACCTCATGGTGGCACTAGAGGGAAAAGTCAGGATTATTCTAAAAATAACAATGGGATTCTTGGCCAAGCAAGGGAAAGGGACGGGGTGGGTTCGGTTCACCACGACAATGCACACATTTTATACCTAAACGTTACTCTTTCTACCACAATCACCAAAGTCATATTCCGTCAGGGAACCATGAATGTCTGTACAAAATCCTGTGCGTGTCCCTCCAGCAGATGCGTACGTCGACACTTTGACCTGCTGGTGGCGCTACAGGGAAACGCTGGGATCTCCAAAGTCAGTAGGATTCATCCTCTTGGCACCATCTATAGCTGTTCTATACAACAGTTAGTTCCGACCAAGTAATTTGATTGGACAACAGGCACTGCGACTTTTAGCTAAATGTATCAGTCCACTTTACAGGCGTTGGATTGTAACTAACTCTGTTACAGGCCAGGAGGGTAAGAGCAGCGACAGACAGCGTCCGGCAATTTAATGTGTCAAGACGTGTCACTAAAAACCACCGGGCGCCACAAGCAGGTCATTTTCCTCTAACCACAAAGTGGGATCGCCAAGGTCATTATGATTCATCCACTAGTGACCATGAACGGCTAAGCATAGCAGTCCATCCAACAGTCATAGAGATATTCCAGTCTGGAACAAAGTGGTGGACCGACCAACTTTGCCATCCATAGAGCCATGCCGCTAACGTGGCTAAAGAAAAATCGAACAGCGGTTGATATATTGTTGTCAGATTTTTTAATTCTCAAATATCGGTATCGGCCTCCGAAATCCAGCATTGTCCAGGCTCTCATTGTAAGTATTTGCAGCAGTTGCCATAGTAGGTATGGCAGAAATGGGAAGATTACATATAAGCAGGTTTTTATTCAAAGTCTCAAAGGGGCGTTGGCTTCGCGTGGATGGAGGGCTGGCTCTGAGAGGGAACCGCTTTACTCAGTGTAAATAGTCATGGAATGTGACCTAAAATAGATGTCAGCCCACATTAAGTGGGACCATACAGCTTGGGCAACGCGTTAAACCAACAACATACAGTGAATGCATTTACCAAACTAGAATTCTCCTCGTGAACTCCGTTTCTGTCCATTAAAGAGTCAACTCGACAGTGTTTCTTTAAATGGCCTTTACCGAGTGCTACGTAGCAGCCTGTCACACATGCTTTACAGACTTAACTGTTAGTTGCACCCAGATACATGCGAGCGAGGTCCGCAGACTAAGAATAAACAAGTGGGCAGGACTTGAAGGCCTCGGAGCAGTTATGAAGACAAATATTTCCCCTCTGGATCAGTAAGGCGGGGGAAAGGTGTCTTTGGAGAGGAGACAGAGGGGTGCTTTGTCCCCTTCTCCAACAGGTCAGCTTCTCCCAATCCCCCCCCCCCCTCCCCGCACTTCTCTCTCTCCCTCTGCCAGCCTTCCTAACTCCCACCTTCCAGCTCCCTCGTCCCCCTGCACCCTGCTGGAGCTCACACAAACCTTCCTCCTTAAGAGATGCTATCACTTCTCTGCCGCTCTCTCCTGCTCATCCTTGCTCAACAGGTAAGAAGGGCTTTATCTTCTTCTATTCAAACCACAGACTGCCTGGGGTTTCTGAACACTTGAAGGCACTCAACACCTGCCATATATGGCGCAACAGGAAAATACACAGCTGAGGTGCGGGGGTGTTATCAGTAGCAGAGCACCAGGTATTTAAAATTGACTTTCAGATTTACTCTTTTAGGATTGTTTTTTGGAGAAGCTGGTGTATTTTTCAGAATTTGCCTTGTCATTATTAGACTCTAGGAATATACTTTATTGAATACTGACTGTTTCTGTGGTAGGGTTGTTCTTATTTTATTGGGCTCAAGGTCCGTCTTTCTTTCAGGAGTAGGAACTGGCAAAAGGGGCGCACAGTCTGAGGTCTTTGTATTTAATGCCTCTGTGGACTCATGTTCACACCATGAAATGAGCTCATTCACTAAATCTGGCGGACAGGCTTCAGATTTTTAGAATAACCCTCAGTGAACCCTGGAAGCGCTGAGCTGGCAGGGGAATTGGCACAAAAGTGGCACCATGCCTAGATTGCATCATAGTAAATACCAAGCAAAGCAAACCGAAAACGCTAGTTTGTACAGCACTGAACACTAGGATACTTAGAAGCTGTCACCACTCTGAGCTATCACCTCGAGAGGGACTTCAGTTCTAAATGCCTTCCTATGGTTGTGCAGCTAGGCTGAAGCCTTTTAAACACGTCATTTAAACATGCCTATCTAACCGTCATGGATGAAATCCTTGAGTGACAAACCGCAAAAGAACATTATACTGTTTGTGGTCGTAGCGAAAAGAAAGAAGTTGAGATTCTAGCTGACTGGGCTCAATTTTGCTATTTGCATTTTTATGTCATTCCCCCCCCCCCCCTTTTTTTAACACTCTCTAAGCATCGGAGCCACACGGACACCCATCTCAATTTCGGTGAAATGTCTCTTAAATGGAGTCAAGCAGCAACTCACATGCTCCCGCCCTCTCTCTCTCTCTCTCTCTCATATCTCATCTCAATGCTGCTCACTATACAGTAAACTACTGAGTGTCTATTATATAGGGAGTAATGAATGAGTGAACTAGGGAGAGATTTTGGATACAGCTTATTACTTACTAACCATTCAAGGGAGCGCTCTCTGAGAAAGGGTGCCTTTCTGCCTTCCAATTACCCTGGCACTGAAAAGTGCAGTGGCACAATCAATGCCAACACCGGGCACAAACTCAATCTTCAGAATTGAAATAAATGTATCGAAGAATTGAGTCAAGCTTTCCATGGCACAAGATACAAGGAGCACAATTCTTACCTCGCAGGAGTCGGTCGAGACCAAGCCAGAGCTGAAAGGAGAGTAAATATTGAACTTACATTCATCAATGGTAATGTTGCTCTGTCTGTGCTGGACTTGATTGCTATCTCAACTTTAAAAGATGCTAATATGTCAGTTATGATTACAGTGCCCAAACAAACTGAGTTAGTTCTGCATTAAAAGGATAAAGTTAAGAAATCGCATGAAAAGGCCAAAACCAACAATGTATTACAATGACCGTCGCTCAGTACTTTACGTTTGGAGTCAGCGTGCAGGCTTGATTCTGATTTCCAGTAGCCTTGCACCAACATGTGATGTGTGGAAAAGTGCACTGTTTCTAACCATCAACATCCATACCAAGTTTCATGGCAACAGAGAGCAAAAAAACCAAAGAGATTGGACAGACAAACAGAAGGCCGATGGAATGACGAATGCCACTGTTGTCCATTCAGCGGTTTTTGCTACATATGGAACACCATGCACCTACACTTAATGTCCGAATTCAAACGGGGGGCACCGAGGTGCACAGTGTACAGAAGCAAAAAGTGATACAAATTCAATACAGTGGCAGCAGCTGCAGCACACCCACCGAAAGGCTACGAGAAGTGGTGTGGCGTTCAAAATGTCCCTTCATTTAATAAAAAGAAAGGACACTTTATCTCCCAGTCCAATCCACCAGAGGAGTGGAGCTTTTTCCCCCCGAACATGGCTCCAGTATGAAATGGTGAGGAGAAAAAAATGTATTGCAAAAGCACTTTCAAAACGGATCTCTGTCCTCCTCGCCCAGTGCTTCAGCAGGGCTCAGAACCATGGGCAGCTGGCTCCCCGAGGTGGGCGGGCTGCGGCCGAGAGGCGCCAGTTCTGCCACTGGCCCTGCGAGTGTCGGGAGAGACCTCGCTGTGCCCCGGGCGTGAGCGCCGTCCTGGACGGGTGCGGCTGCTGCAAGAGCTGCGCCAGGCAGACCGGACAGCCGTGCAACGAGAGGGACGTCTGTGACCCGCACAAGAGCATGTACTGCGACTTCTCAGCTGACCAGCCGAGATACGAGGTCGGAGTGTGTGCGTGTGAGTGGCTCTCATCTCTTCTTGACTAGTCGCGATAGGGTAGGTCAAGGTAACAGGGGTGCTACAAACTGCGTGCTCCCTTACCAATCCCTCACTTCCTTAGAGCTCGGTCAGTCGTATGCATGCTGTCACCAGGTGTGCAGACTGAAAGCAGCAGTGTGTTGATAACAAAAGCAAGCGGCTGCGAGTCGAGTTTGAGTCAGATCCCACTAATGTTGGCTATCTGCCGATCCTGAGTCTGATGTATTTGCCTAAATGTTGATGAAATATGTATCTGATCCATTGAAATAACAGCTGAGCAGAGCCTCGCTGTAACGCTAGCAGACTGAGGTGGACAAAACACAGCAGAGTACAGCGAAGACAGGATCGGATTTCGATCGGCTTTGCGTTAGCCGATACCGATCCATTCACATAATTCCCGGATATAGCGGCAGCCTTGAGATTATCACGTGAAGTACACACGCCAAAAAGCTTTTGCACCATTGTTGCAAAAGGTGCGGTAGTCACAAACCCCCCCGAAATGACCCAATCATCAGAATTTGACCGATTTGGTCCAATAACATTTGGAAAGTAGAGGGGAATGATTGAATTATTTTGTCCCATTCATATCTGCGCGGAGCCAACCGGAAGTCAGCCGGCATTTTTTGAACGCTGTATCCAGTTCTCCTTAATACCTTCTTGGTTTCCGGCGTGTTCTTTGGTCCGCCACTTAACGAGCATCTGACGGGAAGGGACACGGTTGAATTCTAAGCAATAAAGCCACCGACACCACCCACATAACAGCTCGCGTGTCAGCGGCGCTTTATGTACGCACCCGAACCTGAAGCGAATTTTTTACTTTTAAAAGTCTATTTCCCTCCAGCTTTGGTGTGCGTAACGACAGTGAAACAACCTAAGAAATACTGTCATGTGTACATTAATTACATGAATGTGTACCATTTCCAAACTTCTATTGTAGGAATTCAATCTTTTTTGTAAAGAGATTAATGCCACATTTTATTTCAGTCTCGTGCATTTGCATTGTCATGCTGATAATGAGCTGCTGAATGCTATTTTGAATATGTTTAACCAACTAATTGTGGTATGACTTTTGGGTCACAGTCCTGAATATTTCATATACTGTCTCAATGACATGATATCCTGATAACACTTTCATGCTCTAGTTCTCGGATCATCACAAAAGTAACAAATTCATTTATGTAAAAAGCATACGCAGCTTTTAGGATTCAACGTCATCACGAGACGTATGTTGCCTTCATCTGTGGGTACCAGAGACCTCGATATGTTTCCCTCATTCTTTCAGACATGATGGCAGTGGGCTGTGACCTGAATGGAGCTCACTATGAGAACGGAGAAGCCTTTCAGCCCAGCCCTCTCTATAAGTGCACATGTATTGCTGGGGCCGTTGGCTGTACCCCGGCTTTCATCCAGAAGCCCGCCGGCCTCTTACGCCCTGCCCCGCTGATGGGCAACATGCCAGCCGGCCTTCACGGTGGCCAGAGCCCAAAGAAGCACCAGCAGGACACTACCTACATGTCAGGTGTGTGTTTGCGGAGTAAACCGGTGGAGAGGGGCATGCCGGTCTTGGCCTGGAATGCTAATTGCCGTCCAAGTTAGCTGGATGGGAAGGGGAGTGGGCCTTCCGTTACTCTGGCAGAGGGAGGAATGAGGTGTGGCTGGTTGTGGCTAGACTGCCACACAGAGACAGACAGATGCATGGTTTCCAAGTTATAACCAGGAGGAGGGACAACTCACTTTCTATTAAAATCACCAGAGGTTCCACGCTGATGTAGCTGTGTAGTATGTTTGCTTCGCTTGGCACGCAACCTATCTATATCATGATGTGTCTGATTCAGGGAAACACTCATTTATTTTTGAATTTTTTATTTCAAATTCAAGAGCTGACATCCACACATGGCAATGGAAACCTTTTTGGGATGTCTAAAATGTCAAGATAAAGATCTGGTGCTGCAACGTAGGCTTTTGGTGAAAAGCAGTTGGTTCTGTTATAGCTACAGTACGAACTCGCGTGAGTACAGCTTAAAGGAGACAATTGTAGGAGGTTATATAACTGGTGGCAGAAAAGGAATTACCTTGCGGTGGGTAAGACCAGGTATTTGGGGTCTTTTGGTTGAATCTGATCTGTGCTCTGCTAGGCAGTACGGTGGCACACAGACTGGTTCTTTGTGTAGGGTGTTGTTGACACAGTGCCCTTTAACTGTAATACTGAAAGCTTACAGGGATCCTCCCTTAGCCTGGAAGAAGAACTGTCTGATCCAGACCACCCCCTGGAGCCCCTGCTCCAAAACCTGCGGCCTGGGCATCTCTGTGCGCGTCAACAACGACAACCGCAAATGTGAGATGAGGAAGGACAGACGCCTGTGTCTGCTGCGACCGTGTGACAAGAGCGTGATAAAGAGCGTTAAGGTGACAAAGTTAGTCAAATTCTATTCAAGTATGAAATTGTTTTATATAAAAATCTAAAACATGGTACTCATAAAAATCCCTGTTTTCCCGTCATAGGTGCCAAAGGGAAAGACATGCCTACCTAGATTCCAAGCAAAGAAAGCGGAGAAGCTCACGCTCTCGGGCTGTGCCAGTACCAAGACGTTTAAGCCCACGTACTGCGGTGTCTGTATGGACAAGCGCTGCTGTGTCCCCAACAAGTCCCGCATGATCACGGTCAACTTCACGTGCAAGGGAGGAGCCATACAGTGGAAGATGCAGTGGATAATGTCCTGCGTTTGCCAGAGGAAGTGCAGCGACCCAGGTGACATGTTTTCTGACCTGCGGTTACTCTAACGGATCCACCCGACAGGTCCAGAGACAAAGACGCAGGTGCAGGACCGAAACGTAACGCATACTTTGGTTATTAGGCTCTCCTCAGCAGTAGTGACGTGCCTCAAGAAATCTAAAACTGAAAGAAAAAAAAAAAAGAGACAATAACTCAAATTGAAGCTGCAAAACCTCTTTTCGTAAGGAAGAATGGCCCGGAAAATGAAGAAATATGTTGTTCGTTATGATAAAAGCTTTTATGAACCCCGTCTCCAGGACACGCGCGTGCAATAACAACAAGGAATGTGGCCAGTGCGGTAGCTGTAGCAGCAGATGAACAGTACCTCATAATACTATCAGGGAGCACAGAAATGGCAAATCACGCCACACTACAGATTAAGTTTAACTCTTCCATTTTTGCTTTTGTTTTTTTACACGTTGTTCCTGCTTATTTTCTCAGACAGGGAAATAAATGTAACCAGGCCATAAATTAGACAATATTGATATATAAAAGGAATATACAAAAGATTTGCTTGTGTGAAGTCATTTAAAAAAAAAAAAAAAAAAAAAAAAAAGAATCATTGCTATTCAGGCAGACAGACAGAGAACCTTCCCGTGGCGATGCGGAGTCTGGGTGCGTCGGGCACGAGCCTCCCCTTGGTGGCATCCAGGTGGTGGTACTCTTCGATCAGTGAGCTGAGAGAGCCGATGGCCTCGGAGAAGAAGCTCTGCTCCATGCCTTCTACATGCAGGTAGTGGTGTAAGTGAGCCTTCGAAAGAAACAAAAACAAGAGGCAGTCATTAAGCATTTGCATGTGGCAAATACATATTGAGAAAAAAAAAAAACGTAGAATGTAGTCTGTCCTGGACAAGTGGCAGTACAAACGCCAAGAATATGACCCAACCAGAACTTCATTTGTATATACTCATGAAAAGAGACTTGCGGGCACATTGAAGGTAGTGTCTTGTGTGTAGTTTTGCTGTTGAAACTGAACAAGTGTACTCATTCCTTTGCAACCTTTACCCCAAATTTAAAGGTCAAGTGTGGAATGACACAAAAAAAAAGATTGAACTGGAAAACAAGCTTACTGCAGAAAGACAGAAGAGTCATTGAACTGAGCATCATGCTTCCACTAGGACTGCAACTAATAACAGCTTTCATACGTATGAATCGATAGATTTATTCTTCCAGTGACTCGTTTAGTCTAAAATGTCAAATGTCCACCACAAGATACCAGAGAAAAACCCAAAGGTAGAGGCTTTTCTGTCACAAGAAGTGGAGAAAAGAACGAATAAATCCTCACATTTGACAAGGTGTGTCCAGAAAACATCGGGTTATACTAGCTAAATGATACAGTTCTTTGAATCTTCTAATGGTCCGAAAGCATGAAATTATTTTCAATGCACCTTCTTCCTGTAGAGCTTGGTAAAGCGTTCTCTCAGCTCCATGAACGTGGGCTTCACACAGGTGTTGTTGGCCAGGGCTAACAGGGAGTGGGAGTGACCCACAGGAGGCACCGCACACAGGCCCGTCTTCCAGCCTTCCTGGTTCCACGAGACGAAGGGCAGCAAAGGCTTAAGCCTGCAGCAGGGAGAAGCAAGTTCAAAGGGTTACAGGGTTCATGGAGGACATCTCACATATCATTAATGGAAAAATCCTCAAGAGGCTTAGTTACACTGAAAACCGTTTTATTATTTGCTACCTTTTGAGGGAGAAATTTGTAGAAAATAATGCTGGCGACACTGCAAAAATGGTAACGACCCAGCGAAGGATCCCAACACACTGAAGTTACGGGCTGTATTTATTATTGATTCATTTGTTGATCCTTTTTTTCAATTAACCAATTAGGTTAATAAAATGTCAGAAACTAGTGAAAAATGTCCATCCCAGTTTCCCAGGTGAGGTCTTCAAATGTCTTGTTTGGTCCAACCAGCTGTCCAGAACCCAAAGTTATTCAGTTTCCAATGGTATAAAATAGAGAAAAGCAGCACAGAACCAACCACTTCCGCTGATTCGGGTCGCGGGGGCAGCTTTCTAAGCAGAGACGCCCAGACTTCCCTCTCCCCTAGACACGACTAAGATTTAGAGGAACAAGTATCCTCTAACGTCCTCCGTCTCCACTGTTGACCAGCTATTCAACACCGCCTCCGCAGGTCCGCAGGCCTCGGCATCAAATTGTGAAGAACTTGCATTGTTCTTCAATAGCAAAACAACTTTAATTAGAGCCAGTGCTGCCGCTGATGTAAACACAGATGACCTTTAGCAAACCCTGTAAAAAAAAGAAGACGTAACCACGGCAACATTCACCTGTATTACGCTGACTGGGTGTAACTCCTCCACCTCATGTACTGACCCCGTACCTACAGCCTTTTTTAAGCGGGTGTTCGATAGTGTTTCGAATCGTGTCCTGAAGATTAGAAATACATCTCTTCAAACAGGCATCTTCCCAGAATTTTCAACCATCCATTCATTAGTAAGCGATTTGGAGAAGTAGTCTCAGTGCAAATACGCTCCTTTCTTAAAGAACGTAATATCCTGGAGGAATTGCGAGCAGGCTTTAGAACATGCCACAGCACTGAAGCTGCTCTTACTTAAACAATCAGCGACCTCAGCCTAAACTCTGATGAAAATAAGGTCTCAAATTCTTGTCCTCTTAAGACCTAAGCGCAGCGTTTGATACGACTGACCAGGAAATCTTAATCAATCGTCTTGACAAGTCGGATGGTCGTTCTGACAGCGGGTTAAACTGGTTCAAACGTCAAAGGGAGGACCATTTTATGTTATGCATTCCTCATTTTTCATTTATGGCATTCTATCGTTCTAAGTCTTATTTTAATGTGAAGATGCGTGTATTCTATTCTCACCATATTCTTGCTTTATCTTACATAACATACTATGGCCTTCTATCCCTGTTTGTAATGTTCTTTCTGTTGTTCTTTTATGTGAAGCTATGCGTGTGCATGTATTTTCTTTGTTGTGCGGCACTTTGAGATGCATGTCTTGTACGAAAGGTGCTATACATAAATAAAGTTTATTATTATTAGTATTATTATCCTGTTAAGTTAGAATGTTTTTAATGAAAAGAAGAAAAAAATAGCCGATATAACCAACAGCAAAATATACTCCAATACATGTCCGGCTATTAAGTGTGCCCTTAAAGAGACTTTCCGCGGGCAACGTTTCTGTGCTTTTGCTCCTCTTTTACGCCACGGTCAGGCCCAAATATGTGCTCTCACAGCAGCTTCTGTTTCAATTTCTCTTGGCAACGTGCCGAATGAAAACAAGGTCTGCAGGGGGAGCGGTGAAGGGGAGAGCAGAGGAGAGGCGGCTGCTGAATGGACCAGTCATGAATCATCGCTGTCGGTGCTGAATGGGGTTACTCTTTGGGAGATTGAGTGTGGAGGTCATCTTTGGGCCTATTTGGGTGGGTGCTCTGACCTCTCGATGTTCCTGCGCAGGTCAGACACCTGCACGTTGCCCCTGACCATGAGGGCGCAGGCCAGGTAGAGGCTGTGCTTCGGGTCAGCTCGGATGAGCTGGTGGTCTTTACTGAAGGCATCACTGAACATCTGATCCAGTCTAGATGGCACAGTTGACAGGAAAGTAAACAAAAAAGTTCACGTTACGCTACCACTTCACAAATACTTAAAAAATGGTCAGTGCACCAAATTCATCCAGATATTACATTTAATGGTCAAATGGTCTTTTTCCCTATCACAAGCATGCGGCGCTAAACTCGACGATGCCACCATCCAACTTGATCAAATTAAAGCCACCTCTGTGAGGTGTGAAAATCTCATGCCTCTTGTTTAAATGATGGTACTGATTAGATAAAAGAAAAAGTCTTTTGAATTAACAACAAAAAAGAAAAATGCAAAAAGAGCCCATCTACTGAGTCCACTGATCATTTTTAGCATCTCTGAGGGTAAAATGTAAATGTTGAAAACACAAAAGATGCTATAACATTTGTCAAAACAATATTCTTATTCGTATTGTGGCTCTAGCTTTAACCATATCACCCAGTCCTATCTGTAATGTTTAAGTAAATTCCCTTCTCATCCATCACTGCACTCAACGCGAGGCATGTGTTGAGGGGATGATGGAGTTCATATGAGCTCAACACCCGGGAGTCAGGACAACTGTGAGGGTAAAAGGGAGACCTTCTGGTGGGGACGCAGACATCTGCCAACGTGTAGAGAGGGGTGAGGCTGGGCACCAGGTAGTGTAAACGGGGGAAGGGGACCAGGTTCGTGGCAATCTCATTCAGATCCATGTTGAGAGATCCCTCAAAACGCGCTGAGCTGCAACAAAGGAAACTCACGGTGACACGTAAGCGACATCTAGAGGCATGGGCAAACAGAGGGATGTTGATTTGGCAAGAAAAGGCATTTGCATAATCAGATACTCACTGTATAACAACGTAATGCTCAAATAATAAGTACTAATTAAACTCAAACTCAAGGCAGAGTTCACTCCCTTCACACCAAGGTTATTATCGTAAACAAAAACTCAAATGTGAAAAAACTCGCGAGCCTCGCTTAACTTAGCAAGGTGAGGGAGCTCCCCCGAAAGAGACGCTAACGTTAGCTCCAGGCAAAGTATGATACTTTGTTTTTATTACGCAATACTTTTTCTGACCTTTTATATCTCGCCTCTGACAATTACCCCATATTACAAAAACAAACTAAAACTAATAAAAACGAACCAAAACTTAGCATTTCCAAACCCGCTATAAAAACTAATGAAAAATGCAAAGCCTATAATAACCTCGCTTCACACTGGAAACTACAGATAAAATCAAAAAAAAGGAAAGAGAAGAGGGGACACTTACAGGACACGAGTGCTCGCTGAGTGGATGACATAAAAAAAGAAATGTGGCCCATATGCTAGGGGTTTCGGCTTTAAAAACGGGAATAGGTCCTCAAAAATTCCATTCTGCCGTGTGTTTGAAGATATCTCTAAACAGTTTGTGTTCTTCTAAAAAACTAATATTTTGGCCACACCGGAAAAACGTGGACTGGAAGGGTGATCGCCTAACAAACACAAAGACTTCATTAGCATGAATCTGCCTTGAGCTTTGGCTGGAATATGTCAGGGGATTAGGAGCACTAACTAGTAAATAAATATGATTATATCTTGGTGACCCTAGCACCAGAACGTCCTATTTTGCAAGTTACTCAAATACATGTATGCAAAATAAGGTCAAAATTAAAAAGATTTTGAGTTAAGTTCACACATAAAAAAAAAAAAACCATGGGAGCATGTCTAGTGGTAAAATAAACCTTCGGAGACAGGCCCCTTTTCCTTAAGCAGACAGCGGTCTACTGTATGAGTCAACGCGGGTACTATACCTGGTAATATTGAGCAGCAGGTTAGCCACAATGTTATTCATGGCATCAAAGGGCTTCTCTGCCCCGCCGAGCCCGCCCTGCCCAGAGATGATGGCGCTGTCTCTCTTGATCACCGCCCCTGGCTTTCCGCCGTGAGACATACGTTTGATCTTGTTCACGATGTCCACCAACGACTGGGGGAGGAGAACAAAAGCTCGTTAAAATGGATCATTTCCCGGGTGTGGGGTGGGGGGGGAGGATCGAAAACATTTACGAATGCACACACCTGGTTCTCAACAGGCAGGACACAGTCAGCGTGCTCTGTGAGCTCTCTCATGGCCAGGACGCTGTTGTAGGGGGAGGTGATGACGTCGTCCTCTGCTGACGGGTAGATGGAGGTGACAATGCGACACACCTCGGGGAACTCCTCCCCCAGCAGGCTCAGGACTCGGGTCCCCAGGCCAGAGCCCGTACCTCAAATTCAAAAGCCACGCATTTTCGTTCTGCTGTGACCTGATTGCTTTAATGTCATAAAGAAGCCTGATCCTCGCGTTTCAATTCCCCCCAGAGAAACCAAATTTCTTGGCCACGTATAGAAATTATATTGTTTCGTATTTGTACAATTGAGACACTCTCGTGCTTGTAAAGAAAAACTGTCAGTCCAAATGCTCAGATCTCGTATCACTAATACGTCTATCACCAACATCTAAAGATCACTGATCACCAAATAAAGGCTTGCTGAAAACCATCCACACACTCTAATCTGTGCAATGTTGGTCAAGCATCAGTGCTTACGCGCATGCGTGGGGTCAGACTGTGTTTGCGCCTTACCTCCTCCCATGGAGTGGATGAGAAAGAAGCACTGCAGACAGTCACAGTGTTCTGCTGCCTTCCTCAGTTTATCCACTATCTGCTCCCTGTAGGCTGAGCCATACGTCATGTGTCCAACTGCCCTGGAGAAGGACAAGCATATTAATGAAGGACTGTCAAGATTTTGCACATCCCTGCACAAAACTGCTGCCATTTAACACCATATTGTACTTTTTTTTAAATATTCTTTCATATTTTATTGTCAATATTCTATTTCATAGTTATGCTTCTTGACTTGCAGTACTTGCTTTATCTTTCTACTTACTATATTGCTTTTGTTTTTGCATTTGTTGTTTTTAGAGTTTGGTTTTTGTGCTTTTTCCTGTATTTTCTGTAGAGCACTTTGGGTTACCTTTGGGTATGAAATGTGCTATATTAATACATTTGCCTTGCCTTGCCTATGTTTATTGTTATGCACCAATATACCAAGGCGAAAACCTTGTGCGTGCTTTACAAGTGGTGGGGGGGAGAATACGGATTTAGAAAGTCTTGGGGAGTTTTTGGCAAAAACGTTAAAACGCTCAACGTGAAACTGAACATTTGAACACAAAGTGCGGACAGAAACGGCTTTAAATGTTGCTGTGCGGGGGTGGAACGGTTCAGCCTATAAGCGACAGGCTCTGTGAATGAGTTTGTCTGACGGAGAAAGACAAAGTGGAGACTATACCAAAATAGGATTTTTCGCACTCCTTTGGTTGGTATGTGCAGGATTTTCCACAGGCACTGACTTGTCCAAGGATACAAAGATATTTCAAAGATGCTTCATAGTAAATGCTTAACTGTAAACAAACAAACAAAAAAAAGATAAACAGCAACAGAATTATAACTCTAACTTAATATTAATTTGTTTGGACTCACACTTACAATCTAAGCTGGTGGCAGCACAGAAAAAATGTGTCTGCATGTTACGTGACAGATGATTATATGAGAATATAAAAAGGCAGTTTGCTCTGCACATGACCATCAGAATAAGAGGCAGAACAAGGCTTTTGTTTAGGGGGAAATCTATATGATGTCCTAAGCACAGCTCTAACACTTGTCTCTGCGTCTCATGTGAACGTCCCTTTAATATGCTGAAAAATCCCCTTCCAGTGTGAGACAACAACAATCCTGCTTGACAAGCATGTCATTGCAAAAAACCCACTGCCTCTTTTTATAACGATTGTCAGGCTTCAACGGTCCGCTGTGCAGGATTTAGTGGCAGCTAGTGGTGAAACCGCAGTTTGCAACCATTTGAATACCGCTCGCCTCACCCTCCCCTTCCAAGCGCATAGGAGACACTACAGCAGCCGTGAAAAAACACGAGTGGCCCTCTCTAGAGCCGGTGTTTGGATTGTCCATTCTGGGCTACTGTAGAAACGTGGACGTGCAACATGGCGACCTCCGTGGAAGGGGACCCCCTCCCACTGTAGATATAAAGGGCTCATTCTAAGGTCATGAGAACACAACGATCCTTATTTTCAGGCGATTCTATGCTGATGAAAATATACTTCTAAATGTTCTATTGCATTTCTGCCAACAGCTTCTCCTGAACGTTACACACTGGACCTTTAAACCTATATAGGGAATATTCACACCAATATTCACATATTGGCACCCTGTCAAAAAGCACTACTGACCTTCCCCACAAAGTTAGAAAGGGCAAAGTGGAAAAAAAACAACACCCAACTGTTGAGACTACTAAGCCTCAAGTGATCTTCTGCTCTTTTATATTCGTGGGTATTTTAAATGCAGGGATTGTATAAGACAGCTATTTCACTGACTCAATCCCTTAACACCACACCATTACCGCTGAGTATGTGAATGATTGTAAAAGGATGTTAGAAATGATGGTTTTCAACAGTTGCCACCGGCCATGTGAGCTCGGGAGACGACGTCCCGTGGCTCGTCTCGTCCCTCACCAGTTGTTGCCCGAACCTGACACGTCCGTGAGGAGCTGAGTGCTGTCGAACACTTCGCGCAACGGGCCCTGCAGGATCTCATTGACCACGCCCTCCTCCATGTCCACCAGCACCGCCTGTGGATTCAAATCTGTGAGCGTGAGGCCGGCACATGTATTTCATTGCTATCACATGCTGAGCACATGCCATCATTCCATATGTCCTCTCTGTAACCGTAACCAATGGATGTCAAAACCTTCCACGACGCAGAATCCAACCCTGACCGTGACCCTGGCGGTTAACGCTGTGAAGACCAGAAGATAAAAATGTTTTCTCTGGTCGCTGTTTTCTGAACTTACCCTGGCCTTCAGATGTTGGATTCTCTCACCGACATCACCATCACTTTTCCTGGAAAAGCACAGCAAGTATAAAACAGACTATATTTGGTCCACGGGATGGATGTACATGTCCCAACCCATAGAAGCAGTTACTGGAAGAAAGTACGTGTGAGTACCTCGAGTTCACATTTCGGAAAAAGCTACTGAGGGCCTCATCATACAGTCCTTTCTGAATAGGAGACAAACACAGGATATTAGGGGTTTCCCTTAGGAACCACGGGAGATGCTAAAAATGGAAGATGAGTTAGGGCACATCAAGAAAAGCCTCGCCTTAAAGGATAATTCAGGCTTACTAAAGCATGGGTTTTAGTTTTGTTTGGCAGTTCTGGCCATCACTTCCTATCCGTCAGACAATGCAGCGGATAGCAATGGAGTTACAGCATTTACAGTTACAGTGTTAACACAACTGCTGCTGGACAAAAAAAAAACAACTACAAAGACAAGTTGTAATAAACCGGAATTATCCTTTAAATCACGCATTACAAGGGATAAACTGACTGGGTCAGCAAGGATTTGGTTTGACTCAATTTCCAATTTAAATCAGTTAGTGGGTGACTTAACCTAGGAGCATTTTTTTTTTTAATGACATTCATTTATTTATATGAACAGCTGAGGGGAGGGGCATGCACATAACCATATTACCCATTGTTATAACTGTGTGTCCTACTACTAGAATTTACCCCCCCCCCCCCCACAGTATACATTTTCACTTGCAATAACTAAAAAAGAATCCATTGAAAATGTCATGTCACCTATGAAGGAAGGGACAAAGACCAATATTTGAGGATATTTTTGAGTTCCCGCCTTTAAATTACAAAAACAGTACAATAACTTTGTATTATAACTGGGTTTCCTAGGATGTGCAATATGTCTTTTCTAACTTGTTACAGCAACTTTCATACCGTAACACCACGAACAGACGCGCATCAAAAATCCAACCCGCTTGGCCGCAGTCTACTGTTGTGGTCCCTTGCAAACAGTCCGCCTTATCAAATACAACGTGGTGAGCAAGTTGTCGTGTAAGATGAAAGCGCAAAGTTACTGTGTGTTTCATTTAGTGAATGGGTGTAACGGCTGCCTTGGCCGCATCGCGCGTGTTTGCTACTTACTTTATTGACGTGGGCGTGTTCTCGCAAAGCCAGATCCCAAAACCTGCAGCCAACCTGGTTGCCACACTGGCCAACTGAAACATACCAATCAAACGCTTAGCTGGGCGACTTTAGCTTAGGGACATGCTTCCAAACGCCAACCACGGTTAGAAGCTATAACATTACTTAAGTTCACCTACTAGCGGGAAGCTAACGTTACGTACAATAGCAAAACAGCGCAAATGGCAGGCTAAGTTAGAGTTAGCTTTTAGCTCGTTTCTGGACACTAACGTTAACTACAACGTTAGTTACTTCAGCTCAATGACTTGTAACTTACTCACCTTGGACGACAACTGACTGTGTCATGGCAGCAGCAGCAACACACAGACCCCTTTACAACGCTGACCTAAGTCATACTTCATGTTAACATTCGGCCACAACTGTCCAGAAAAACTACTTTTTGAAAAGACTTCTGAATGCGCCTTTAGACCAAAGACCCTCTCTGTTTAGACTCGCGCCTCCGCCGTGTTTGGGCGAGTGCTGATGACGTTTTGCCATGGAAACGGGGTATTCGCGTGGCGCACAACTCATTGCGTAACATTACACCAATACTAACTCAAGCGGACCGGTCATAAAGACAGGGCTCTCCAGTGCGTGACAGTCACTCATTTCGCACTCCCGCCACACGTTGTATTTCTCACTCAGAAAAACTATTTGTCATATATTTAATATGCCGCAGCGCGCAAAATCGATCTGGCCGCGCCGCTCTCTCTATGGAACCGGGCAGGAATCAAGCGCATCTCCCGCGTGCCGCTTTTCAGCCAATCCAAAAAAAAAAGGAAAGAGGCTACACGATAGCCAATCAGAAAATAGCACTACTGTATCTGGTTACGATTCAACCCAACAACCAATAAAAAACAAAAACAAATCCTGGAGTTGTTCAACGTCATCCTCGTTCACCCAGAGGAAACCACTCCATTCGGTTGAAAACATATCCACCTACTACGCAGTAGAGGGCAGTGTTTCCACATTTATCACAAGTAGCAGTCGATAACAGTAGGAGTCCTACAGTTCTTCAAAAAGGAAGAACAAATAATATTAAGTATAGATTTTACAACACTGAGCCACTTCAATAAGTAGGGAGTTTCCAAGTGAGGTGTTATAGGTTGGCAGAGTCCAGCCTGTCCGTCCAGGTAGCAGCAAGAAAAAAACTAAAACAAGCTCACATGGATTGGATGTGACATTATCATTTATTCGTCAGAAATAACACAGGACAAAAAGGAAAGCTTTGAGCTTGTACAAAAAATGTGCCATTGTATTTTTAAAGAATTGAAGTTAAGACCTTCCACTACGGGGAAATCAGTGAAGTCTTAATATTGGATACACATCCTCAAGCTGGTTCTGAACCTGAAATCTGTTGACGTTCTCTTATGAGTGATGGGTTTCTCTTCTGGTTATTTCTAAGTTTGGGCAATTTGGTCGTATGCTTGGCATGAGACATTTTCTTGTAAAACAATAATCAAGAAATGACAAGTTACAGTAAAAGAAAGAAGCAAGGACACACACCGACAGTACTTCTCTTAATGGTTATGTTTTACAGGAAAGAGAGTTTTTAATGTGCTTGGTCAGTGCTGTATTGGGGATAGTGATGGCGCGGGCGGACGTGTTATGCTGCTGGACAGGTCCCGACGCTGACCGCCCCACTGACCAGAACAGCTTTGCTGAAGCTCACTCTGCTGTCGTTGATGGTCAGGTTCCTCACACAGCCCACGTAGGCCTTCCTGGTGGCGATGCTCTCTGGGAGGAAAAGATCTGAGAGTAGGAAGAGCGCAGCTCATGATTAGAAAAAGGTGTAGTGTTAGGATAACATGGAGGAAACCAGGAATGTGCTCCCGGAGATCACCTGGAGCTCCACCGATGAACACTGGCTTCCTGGCATCTGTGGAGCCGGGGTTCAGAGGTCCCACCACGTGGTTGACCTCGGAGTCCACATCCAGCTGGACAACATTGGCATCCCGGATCACTAAGATGAAGCAAGACAGAATCCATCAGTTTAGCCAAAAAGCTCTACAGAATCCCTAACCAGGCTGTAAAGAATGGCTGTTTTTAGAATATATAATACACCAAAGCACTGTGACTCACTATTGTAAGTTTTTATTACAATAGTATTTCCTTATCCTAACTCTTATTCCAGTGGTGGTAAAAAGTATTCAGATACTTTACCTAAGAAAACTAAATACCACGCTGTATAAATATTCGAATACAAGTAAAAGTCTTACATTTAAAAGTTTGCTGAAGTACAAAAGTGTTATCACAAAAATATACTGAGATACAGAAAGTCAAAGTACTCACTCGCAGAATAACCACTTTCAGAAATGTAAAGTATATTACATTATGGAAGTGTCATTTTAATGGGGCACTGCACCTATTCTACACACAGATTATTTCCTCAAAGAAAGGTCATGGTTAGAAGAAAAATACATAGTTTATCAATCCCTCTAGGGGAAATGACACTTTTCTTCACTTTGGCTTGAAGACTGCAGATTTATCAGAGAAAACCTTGCGTTTCAATCTGCCGCCACGGATTTCGAAAGGCATGGACATTAAGCCTTTAGAGCCGTTACTGGGCTGCATTATGGGAAGTGTAGGATCTCTCTGGAGCTTGACCCATCATGAGCATCAAGATATTTTTTGCCTTTGCTGCTTCAGGTTTGACCTTTTAAAAAAAAAACAAACAAAAAAAATCAGTCTCTTGCTTGTCCAAGATGATCAGCTGCCTCGGTGCGCGTTGTTATGATTCTTCACCTGCAGTGCTTCCTTTATGTTTTTAGTATATCTTACTATACTATACGACTGTTGGGTAGTTTAATCTGGAACAAGAAATCATAATTTCAAAGTTGATCATGCAGTATGTTTTGTTTGAAAAAACAAAATAATTTTAATGAAGTAAATGAATGACAATAAAGTACCTCAAAACTGCACTCAACTACAGTGTTTGAGTGATTGTCTTAGAGCACCACTGCCTTTTTCCGCATTTCACACTTCAAGTGACAGTGGCCGAAACCCGATCCTTATTTGTGGCTTAGATCTGTTTTAATGACAGTGTGAACACCAGCCAACTGAATTTAATATTTCCATGTAAGGTTTGGCTTAGAGCTTGGCAAAAACAGCCACATCAAAACAGACTCATCCACCAGCGCAATCGAATAAAGAGCAACATCGGTTAGGCCGAATAATAGCTTCAGACACAGGTTGAATTGATTTGGGGCAATGCTAATCAGGTAAATTCAAATGTTGTCACTCTAGCACGACATTTGTGATGCCTTCATGTTGGCGCTTGAGAAAAGATCATAGCCCTATAAAAAGGTCTGATGATGAGTCTGAGGTCATTTTGTTCGGTCACACACACTCCGTCAGCTCTCCTGCTACCAATATTGGCAGTCTGTCAAACAATATTAATCAGACGGCAAGGAATCTTGGGGTTACATTTGATGCTAACCTCAGTTTCGACAATCAAGTTAAAAAGTGTTGTTCGGTCATGTTTCTTCTGTTTTATCATTTGCCGATTTACCAAAAAGTTACACTTGCTTTTATTTGCTCTAGGCTTGATTACTGTAATGGACTTCACTTGGGTCTCAGCCAGGGCTCCCTCCACCAACCAGTACCAAACGCCGCTGCTCGACTCATTACAGGGACAAAGTGGCTCGATCACATCACCCCTGCGCTTGCCCCCCTACACTGGCTCCCTGTTAGATTTCCAATTGATTTTAAAATGTCATTGCTCACTTATTGACTTATTGACTTGGCGTGTGCTGTGCGACGACTTATTTATACTTGTCGCGGAATGCTGCTGCAAAGCTTTTGACCAGGGTCTTTAAAATGGTTAAAATGTGACCGCAATCTTGATGTCTTTACACTGGCTTCTCTAGCAACTACTGCAGCTCACGACCCGCCTGCTTAGTTTTCATTTTATTAATAACTCTTGTCTTGTCTCTGTATTTTATGTATGTTTATTGTATATTCTATATTTATTCATAAGCACTGCTGTACAAAGAAACCTGCTCTACAGGAGGTGCTACATTCAGTATATACTGTAAGTAAATTTTTACTTTACGTCTGCATTCATCACATCCCAAATGTGACATGTTTGGCATCATTATTGTGCATATGCAGGTCCGTTCAGCAGTGTGACCTGTTCAGACTGGCATCAGACATTGACCACATTTACAAAATGGGGTGACGTGTCTAACAAAGACATCAAATCTGAGCAATGAATCAAAGCAATTGTTGACTTTTTTTTTTTTTAAAGCTTTTCAGAACTCTTCTCTTTCATGTTAAACAAAAAGAACTACATCTATTCATTCAGAGTCCTGTGGATTAGTGTTTTATTGGCGTTTGCGTGTTTATTAGGACAATCTCACCTGTGATTCTGTGCCAGTTGCCAGCACACAGGCCCGGTCTCGGTGACACCTTTGTGAAGAACTCGTGAGACCCATCGTTCACAAGAACCACCACCTGGAAACACAAACCAATATTGTATCCATACTTTTGAACATATGATGCATTTTTGGTTAATGTAATCGGCAGGGTTCCTAAATGTGTATTTCTGGATAACTGTACCAATGACTTACTGCCCCTTGGTGAATGTACATAGTGAAGTAGCCCTCTGCTGTGCGCACATGCAGTAGCACTCCAGATGCCACACGGGGGCGCACCGCCATCGCTAGCTCAAACCTTAGCCCGAGGTCAAACGTTTCATCTGAGGGCGAAGAGCAGACAGAGTTACGGGTACCTAACCCGCTCTGGAACTCACCTTTTTGCCACATTAATCGGCCATATTTCTCTGTGGTGCGTGCACGTGTCAAATGACTCGACTCGTGCAGCAGCTGCAGCTCAGTTCCTAAGTTCTGTGGGGCCTTCACCTTCCCCCATCCTCTGCCCCCGACCCCCCCCAGCAGAGACACAATTTCACCACAGCTGCACTGAGGGTATCATGTTCCCTCACCCAACCAAACCCCTCTTCATGCAGACAGGATGGTGAAAGACCAGAGGGGCTTGTGAGTTTTCTAAAAGCAAATCTAATGAGCCATGTAACATAGCAGATGTTCACCTCTCAAAGGGTTGCAGATCCTGCCAAATGTACATGGTGTTGCATTTAGGAAGAAAGATTGCACAAAATTAACACTTGGATTCATACAACATGTAGTATTCCTTAGTTTCAGTTTGAAGCTGGAGGAAAAAACAAGCTGTGCCTTTCGTTTCCCCTTTAAAAATTGCTAGAAATGTACCCAGCACGACATATCCTCCTCCCTCTGAGAAGTATGTTCCCGTCTCAGGGAGTCCCTCGAAGCATGGGGTGACACCGAAAGCCTCTGCAATAGTGGACAGCCATTGCCCATCAAGCTGAAGGTTCTTCAAACAGCCCGTAAAGCTGTATGCAGAGTTTCTCTAAAAGTACACGCATGGAAATGCATATCAGAAGCTTAAATGAAAATCACAGGGCTAGTTTTAAAAATCACAGGAAGGTAGATATTTAAGGGGTGTAATATTGAGAATAAAAAGTAACCCAAATAGAAAGATGAATTCATGAGCAATAAAACACAGTTAAACACTCAGGGGTTTTGCCACCTCTGTTTTCTTATTCTGGTATGACCAGTAGCTTATGGTGGCTATTGTTAGCTTACGTTAGCTAACTTTAAATAGATATGGCTTTAGTGGTGCACTCTCATATACCTTGTTTTATGTCTGCTGGTATGACAGCATGTGTTTCGGAAGACACCAGAGGGTTATAAATGACAGAGATTTGTAAGAAGTTACTGTTGTATTCAGAGCTACTAACCTCGACTGTGTGTGTTTTTAATGTTAAATCTCTTCCGCATAACCTTTAACCCATACCTGAATATTCTTTTGGGCTCTCCCTGGAGGAACTCCTCCGACATAGATGGGACTGGTGACATGCCAGGAGATGTTGCTTCCCTGAGCTCCGTCTTCCACAATTGTGAGCCCGTCAATCATTAACCGCCCCATGCTCCCATCACGGATGAAAATAACCTTCAGCAGGAGAAGAGAGGAGGCTGCGACTGTAGAAACTGTTGACACATTACTAAACGTGCATCCACGCGTGCATACAGATTGACAGAACTTACATTGTGCCATGCACCGTCGTTGTAGCTCTCCTCGCTCTTGATTTTGACTCTTTGATCTGCTACGTTGAAGGTGTATACGAGCTTTCCGTGGGCTAGGAAGAGAGACATGAAGTTGTCCTCTGGGCCATCAGATACATAAAAGATGAGGCCAAAGGATGAGTGGGTCTTCAGGGACAAGGAGAAGTGGGACCTGGGAGGTGGTAGGTGCATTTAGTCATGCTTGCAGGCACAAAGAAACCTTTGACAGAATACATGTACAGAGCTTTTGAACAGACTTGACTCTTTCCTTGGAAAGAGTTCTTTGCTTGCCATACCTCTCAGAAAAGGAGTCTGGGAGGTCTGTGTAGTGCTGCCTACTGTTGGCGGTGCCGCCATAGTGGAAGGCTCGGCGGGTTGCTCTGGGACTTGAGGAGAGGTAGCAGGGCTCGGTGTTCAGCTCTGATGGCTCCTGGTGATCACTCTTCAGTTCCATCAGGCCCAGAGGGAGGTTGGACGTCTCCCTGCTGACCTGTGAAAGGATGGCCCAGATCATTGCAACGAAATGAACAAGGTTAGATCCCCAAAAAGCCAGTGTTCATCGGGGGTCTGCTGAAGGCCCTCTTTTCGTTTTACCTTCTGTGATTGGCTCTGTTTGGCTCTAGACGTGTGTTCCCTGTCCCTTGACAGCAGAGCAGCAGGGGGACGCTGGACTGGACAGTCCTGCAGGGAGGTCTGGAACTTCTCTGTGTACCGCTGGAAGTCCTCAGGCTCAATGTCCCGGTCCTGTCTACAGAAATACAGGTAGAAGGTGAGACAGAGAAATTGTTGCAGACGCTCTCAACACAGTAGCATGCCTCCATAGCAGCAAACTCCATGTCCTTATCTATTCAGCTCACAGCTTCCCCCCTTCACAAAATGGGAGATGGGGTAAAGTCTTCACACTAAGCAACAACTAGAGCCAAATCCTCAATTAGAAAACTCAGTTACAATCTGGAGAGATATCTTCTTCTTCTTCTTCTTTTCCTTTCGGCTGCTCCCTTTCAGGGGTCGCCACAGCGAATCATGCGCCTCCATCTAACCCTGTCCTCTGCATCCTCTTCACTCACACCAATTAACTTCATGTCCTCTCTCACTACATCCATAAATCTCCTCTTTGGTCTTCCTCTAGACCTCCTGCCTGGCAGCTCCAACCTCAGCATCCTTCTACCAATATATTCACAGTCTCTCCTCTGAACATGTCCAAACCACCTCAATCTGGCCTCTCTGGTTTTATCTCCGAACAATCTGGAGAGATATGAAGGGCATAATTTGGCCTAGTATAACCTGTAGGATAATTCAGTTGCACTCCCTCTTACTCTCGGCTGTAGTGACTGTTCAGTGGGGATTTACCTGTTGATGTAGGCATAGCTGATGCAGCCTGTGAAGTTCTTGAAGCTGCTACTTGGTGACCCTCCATAGTAGAAGGTCTTTACATCAGAACCTGATGAGGATCTTGTGGCTGATGACGGACGTTTCTTCTCGTGCTTGTCTTTGTCGTCCACCAACAGTGAATACCTAAGATGAACAGTTCAGTCAGTCATTCAATTCCGACACTTAGTTTTTTCCTTCACCAGTGCACCTTGATTTCTACCTACAGGTAGGTCGTTCAGAGTATCCTGGAGAGACGAGGTTTCTGAGTTCCAACATCTCAATACAGGGGTGCCGCAGGGCTTGGTGCTTGGGCTGCTACTCTTCTCCATCTACAACATCCTCTACAACATCAGGAAAATCAGACCTTTCCTATCTGACCAGTCTACACAAGTCCTAGTCCAGGCTCTTGTAATGTCCAAACTGGACTATTGCAACGCACTACTGGCTGGACACCCTGCTTGCACAACCAAACCTCTGCAGATGATCCAGAACGCGGCGACAAGAGTGGTGTTGAATGAACCGAAGAAAGCGCACTTAACTCCTCTTTTCATTAGGTTACACTGGCTCCCTGTTGTCGCCCGCATCAAGTTCAAAGCGATGCTCTTGGCCTACAAGACCACCACTGGTTCTGCCCCATCATATCTTCGCTCACTAATACAGACCAATGTTCCTGCCAGATCCCTGCACTCTACAAACGAACAACAGCTGGTGGTACCATGCCAAAAAGGAAAAAAAAATCACTCTCGAGCACCTTCTCTGGATCCATTTCACATTGGTGGAATGATCTGCCTGCTTCTACAGGATCGGCAGATTCTGTAGCCACCCTTAAAAAGCACCTGAAAACACATCTCTTCTGTCAACACCTAACTGACAATCACTAAGTTCTTCTTCCTTTCTATCTCTTTTCAAAGAAAAAAAAACCCTTCCTATCCTTAGCTTTGTATACTGTGCTGGCCTTTAACAGACTAGTTTTTGATGCTTCCATTGTCTGCCTCATATGTAAGTCACTTTGGATAAAAGCGTCTGCTAAATGACTACATTTAAATGTAAATGATAAGAAGCACCGCAAAAGTGCCCTCTTGGATGCCCCTATGGTAGATAAAACGTGATAAAGTGCCCTCTAGGGTGCCCTTCCAGTGGAGAAAACGCAATACAGTGCCATATACAGCTGGTGCCCTTTTTAGTTTTTTTGCCCCTGAGTCTCCCACTGGAGTCCTGGCTTCATCCCAACATCCCGGATCATGCTATTGCACTCAACAGGCGGACCATGTTACGCGCTGACAGATCACAAGACTCCGTGAAGAAGAAGGGAGGTGGACTCTGTGTTTACATCAGTGATGCCTGGTGCTCAAACATGGTCAGAATTGATGGACAATGTTCCCCTAGATGTCAAGCTCCTGATGTTAAGATGCCGACCACACTATCTGCCCAGAGAGTTCGCTAGTGGTTTTGTTGCTGCTATTTACATTCCCCAGGATGCAAATTCAATAAATGCACTACTGGAACTGTGAGAGAATATGTGTTTGTCTGGCAGCTGAAGGACCTTAGTGGTGACCTGACATTTTATAGAAACAGTTCTGTTAAACTATTAAGAGGTGCATGATATCAGTAGCGGACATGGTGGTGCAGGTACTATCTGTACGGCCAATGGTTTTTAATTGGCCCCACCTTTTCAGTCTTGTTACCACCAGATTTGCACATACCATCGATGGTCTTTCCACAAGCACATTATTGCATAAAACTAGAGACCACACGCTTGACATCTTAAAGCAACCCATGTGTAGAATTGCTTCTATGTGTGACTTTGGTGGTAGTATCAAAAAAGCCAGGCCCATGCCAATCTAACTTTGGGACACAGAGTGAATGAGCTGGAAGCAAGAAAAAGTCTGCGTTAATTTTCAATTTAGGTCTATTTAACTTTATACAGTTAAGAAGAAACAGGATGTAGAGATGGATAAACTGAAAAACCAAACACAGGTCTGCCCTTCGACTGTGAAGTCAAATACTTACTTCTGATTGTTCACCGAGGCCACTAAGAAGTGTGTCCTTCCGTCATTGTATTGTTTCTTGTGTGATTTAACTCGTGTGCCTCTGGAGTTCAGCACCACTGCGCCGTTCTCCAGGGAGATGCTGAACTCATCAGACTGAAGAGGGAGAAAATGCATTTTACAGTTATCAGCAGCACACAATATATTGGTATAGGGCGATATATGTCGAGACTGTGTTTGCAGGTTGTTCCACTGAAGCGGGACAAAAAAAATCAATAAAGCAGCTTTAACAGCGGTGAGTGTCTGTGTCATCCACAGAAGTTGGACTCACAGGAATTTTTTTATTACGAAAACATCTAAAATGGTAAATTCTTGATTCGTCTTGATTTATGACCAAATTATACTTGTGAATTCACTGTTTTGACCAATTGAAACTGCACTAAAAACAAATTTTCTCATCCAACCATTTTGAAAGTTAGCATTATACCATTGTCTAAAATCGAACATGTGACTTCTAACCATGTGCATAAAGACAAAGATGAGTGTATACCCCTTCAGTGTGGTAGAACAGGAGTCCACTGGGCTGCAGCGTTCTGAAGTTGAGTCCTCCCTCAAAGTTGTCGAAGGGTGAAATCTTTGCTGTGGATCCCAGGTAACTCTCCCCAGTAAAATAGGCTTTATGGGACATCTGTCACAATAAAAAAACACATCTCCCTCTATCACCTTTCACTCTCCGCTCAGCTTACAGTTCAGTGATCCCCCAGTGGGAACATCGACTGTGAAAGCTGTCGACCTAGAACAGCAAATTATTTTCTCTCAGTTGAGAGTGAAAGTTTGTGTGTGTGTGTGCGGATGCGTGTGAGAAACTGTGTGTGCGATCCACTCTTCATGTTTGGTATTGATTCCAGAGGGACCAATGCAGCACATTATGACTGACAGTGTTTGACGTGGTGGGGCGGTAGGGGAGAACTCACAAAGGCCTCCTCGGGGCAGCCGCTGCTGATGCCAATGGTGCCGGGCTCCTCCAGCAGGTTGAAGTCTTTTTTCTGGAACTGGAAACCTTTCACACAGCCTTTCAGGCCTACGACAGCAGACAGCTCTGGCCTGTGGTGATACACATACTGTCACCAATTGTAATCTGCACTAGACAAGGTATTCTGAAAACATCCTTTTTATGCTGACAAACTGCAAAGTGGGGCTTACCCACATTTTTTAATCCAAAAAGTCACCTATTTGCCCCAAATGTATACTGTCGGGTATTTTTACTACAAGGAAATCTCTTGACAAACATGACTTCTAGTTAGCTAGCTAGTTGCATGCATTGTATGGTGATTTAGCAGAGCTTTTATTTTGCTGAAAACAGTTGCCTGCTGCTGCTGGGAACAGAATTGATGAGAGCAGAATTTGGGGGCTGTAAAACCAAAAGAATGTGCTGAAAGAGGCTAAAAAGTTCAGAATCTCTGCAGGTTTGTCGCTACAAGTGACCTCTTTCACACATGCTCACTCGATTCATTGTTAATATAAAAAAAGGTATTGATTAGTGGAGCGGTAAGCTGTTCTGCTAAACCCACTGTAAACTACCTGTCCAGCACCAAACAACCGAGACAGCGATAGCTTCTAGCTGGTGAACATAGTGGACCATTGAGAAGCTAAAGAGCCAGATGTTCATGATTTGTCAGCTTTAACAGTGGTGAGCATCTGTGTCATCCAGAGAAGTTGGACTCAAACTTTCAAAAATGAAATACATTGTCCTCATCTTCCATACATGAGAAACATACTGTAAATGCAGTTCCTGGAAAACGGACCTTTGCTGTGTTGAGTGTACTACGTTTGGTTGCTGGTGCATTTCACTCACCTGGATTTGAGGATGCTCGAGGGAGCCCCACCGATGTAGATGTCCGAGAAAGGCAGTGTGGTTTTGGGATTCTCCAAAGATTTAACATGGCTCTTGTCCACCAGTAGGATAACCTTCTTTGACTGGTGGTAAATCACAGACACCTGTGCAAACGGCCAAACACCAACAGTTACAGCAACACGACAGCAACCTCTTCACAAGTTCAAGTTGAAATTGTCTAACCAGCTAAATGAAGGAAGAAGGACTCTACCTCATGGTATCGTGCATCATTTATTTGCAGCTTTGGTAAGTTATCCTCCAAGAGTTGTGGCCCACTGCTGAAGCCAAAGTCATACATTAGGCGCAGAAAGCCATTCTTTAACTCTAAAAGGAAATATTTATCCTGAAAAGAAGAGGCGAACATACATTAGGATTTGCCTGTGCATTTGAGCTACACTGAACAATGAAAACAAAAAGTGCTTCCTCACTTCATCGATTGTTATGTCTAGAAAGAAGACAATGTGATACAACATGATGAGATGTCCTGTATAAGTAATGTACATTATATTTGGAGATTTCTATCTGGAACGTTTTTAGCCATTGATACCAAGCCTAGGGCCTGAGGGTCTGGGGTCAAATGAAGGGTCACAGTTGTTAAAACAGATTTCTGAGATGTTAGAATAGTGCTTATGCTACATTGTGAAAAAGGTCTTTTGTGTGAGGTTAAAGACAGAAGCACACTTAAAGAGACTTACCCCATTGACCATGAGGAAGAGGACACCATTGTTTGCGACAGTTCGCACTGCAATATCAAATCTGGTGACAACACCGAATTTGCTCCTCCTCTCAATATTATTGATGAGTGCGTAGCCCGTCCCATCAAACAGGTAGCTCGCAATACGACTCTGGGAAAATGCCAACTTGTACCTAAGAGCGGAAGGAGAAATGTTATTTGATATTTAAGATATTTTGAAACAGGCTGTCAGATAACAGTCAGGTAATCCCTTATACTTCAACACAAGAACAAGTATCAAATGAGAAGGCCGGATTACCAAATGGGCAAAATGTTCAACTCCTACGGGGGCCACAAAAGTGCCAGGTTTACTAAATGCCAATTGTCTTGTTAATTTGATTGATGGCAAACTTATTAAGGAATTTGCACCACTAAAGTACAGTATCAACTAAGCAGGGTCCTGCATTGTCAGCTCTTTTTATGCGTGCCAAAATCTAGTTTTAAAAGCTAAATTATTTTAGTTTATATTGTGCTCACATTGTTCATATTCCTAATTTAAGTGTGTGGAATCGTATCACCACGAACTGACTCTGTAGTCTGCTCGGTGCACTGTACTCAATTGGAATTTGTGAGGGAGATCAGTAGAGGCCCAACAGCTACTTTTTGCCCTGGGGCCCGGTCACAGGTTAATCCAGCCATGCAAATGTGTACCTGGGGCACGGTGTTGATGTAACCACATCCATTTTGTGAGTCTCTTTGAAATTGTACAGACTGATCACGTCGTTGTTCAGCGAGCCCAACTCGATGCAGCCCACAAAAGGAGCAAGACTCAGAGGTGGTGGAAGCTAGTTAATAAAATAAATAAATCATGTCATCATTTAGAAAAACAAAACCTGATGATAAAATAAGGATGTATTTGTATTAAGGGATGTTTGTAAAAGGCATTACCCTGACATCTGGTGGGACACCACCAACAAAGAACACTATATCCTTGGGGTCAATGTCAAACATTGAGTCAGTGCCTGGAGCCTCGCCTTTCTGGATGAACTTCTGCTCATCTGTGGCGCTCTGACTGGGGATGGTTAGGAAGACCTTTCCATGTCTGCCCAGCCTGTAAACAAAGAGAGGGGCATGAGTAGTCAAAGTCATTTTACAACAATCTGGTTTAGAGGGACATACAGTATGTGAGACAATGGGCCTCACGCAAGAACATTTTTGTATTCTTACTTTTTGAGGCTTGCTCGTAGAGGTCAGATTCAGCAAACCCTCTTGACTGCACAAACGTGTTGTAAATTGCTTGTTTGAACCTAATGAATACCACCTGTTCATGTGTAGGTGTGCTATCGTGAGATGTGATCGTTGGCATAAGCAACGCTCCCAAATTCCTACATAAGGCTACCTGTTCCACTCCAACCTGTTTAAGGGCAAAACAAAGTCCTGTGTTTGTTTGTGCCATCCATTCACCCCAACCACCTCCTCCGCTTGATGCAGGAGGTGCTCAAGCATGTGTTTGTTACGGACTCTGCATTTGAGGACTACTTTTGCATTCCCTTGCAACAGGCCTACGTTTTGCGTTCTCTTGCAATACTACTTTTGCGTTACCTCACAATCATTTTCTTCTTCCCTTCCTTCTGAGTTGTATGTCTATTTGGAATGGAAGGCAGTGTGGAGATTCTCAAGTTAATGCATTTGGCATTGTTTCTGGACACCTCACCTTATATAATGTGTACTACAAAGAAGTTATCAGATAAAACATTATACAGTATCATGTATAAGGAACATCAATTTTTGCTCCACACTAACAGTACCAGTAAAACATGTGGACACACTTTCTCATTCAAGTAAATGGGAAAGTGTGTCCAAACTTTTGACTGGTACTGTATGTGCAACAGGCATTCTACCAAAACCTCTTTCAGCATTGAAGGTTACTTAAATTAGTTTTTTGGAAAGAACAGCGTTGGTCTGCGTTCCTGAATGTAAAGACTCCATTGTTCAGACACCTTCTTTTGTTTGTTGCTTTTTTTTTTGACTCATACAAATACAGCACATTAGCTTAACGAGGTAGCTCCAACTGCACATCTGTAATTCTGCCTCTGCAGACATCTCCTTTTCCTCAGCGTAACCCCTCTGGGGCACAGTACAGAGCACAGTAACTGTTCACGAAATAAAACCGACAGCATCCTGCAGATTACCCTGCTGCTTTCTTCGGGAGAGACCTCTTGATCTAATGATTCCTTTTGTATTTTACATTCACTGATTACATAACCATGCATGCCTAGTGAGCAGTAGTACTATGTCAGCATGCGTAATGCCCAGTTCAAAGTAAAACTCATTGAGCTGATTTACTGGGGCGTTGTGGAAATAGGCATTTGGCTCTGAAGGAATGGAAGTTGTAAAGTATTGCGAGGTAACAATGAACATTTTGCGAGGGAATGCAAAACTATAGTCACTTTTGCCGTGACCTTTAAGGGGCTCCGTAATTTGTCATTGTGCGCTTGCACGATACAATTAAAATCACTTGTATGTGCCACTTGGACGACTAACTTCGTGCGAGTGATTCTTGCACAAGGCACAAAGTTTTCACCCAAAAAGTTCATTAATGTATATTACCTCTCTACTTTGATGTAATTGAAGACTGCGGGCCATTGGCTGACAGGCTTTGAACCCAGTGGGATCTCAACATCTTCCCCCCCGAGGTTGTACACGTACACCAGGTTGTCATTCTTGATAGCCAGTCCCATGTAGTCTTTCCTACCCTGTGAGCAAAAACAAGATTATATTGCATCATGGTGAGTTCATCCTCTGTTCATTTTCCCATTATGGCCTTTGTTTGACAGTCCACCACTGCAGTATGAGTGTCCAACAGGGATATGATTGTACTTTACCTTGAAATATGGTGGTTTCTCAAACCATAAACATCCTTCATTTGTGACTACCAAATGAAGTGCTCATGCCGAAAGCTCTTATCCTACACTGAAAAGCCGTAGACAAACACCACTGCATAGGTTACAGTGGCAGTGAAATCCCCAAGGTGAATTGTTGTTAAAGAGAACAGAGAGGCCCCACGTTGGGCAGCTGCACTGTTTCAGTGCCCCGGTGGGCGGGGGGTAGCGGTATTTAAGCAAACGAACTCCAACTTTGAAGACACACACACAAACTATTCTCACAGGCAATTGTGCACTTTCAAACAAACTAAGCATGTCCACAAGCTGCCCCCTGCCTTTTATCCTTGCCGATACATTAAGGATAGTTTTTAGATTTGTGAGCAAAATGCACATGCCTAGTTGTAATGGCTCCCATGTGTATCCACTAAGCATTCTTCCTGGTAGGCATTTCTTTTAGTTTTACAGTAACTGGTTACCCCAAATGGCAAAGCAACCAAATGGATTTCTCACATTTCTGTCTCCCAGGTATAAGATCAAACGGTCCTCTATGGGATCCTTATCAGGATCCACTCTCATGAACATGCTGATGGACGTCACTGTCTTCAGTTCTTCCAGGTTGCTGTGCGGCTGAACCTCCACCGAGGACTCACCGTTGAACTTCATGGACACCTGGACCTGGGGTAGGAAACAAACCAGAATGACCTAGAGCTCACGTAAGATCAACACGAGGAGTTGTTTGCAATGCATGGAGAACATCTGGTCAGAGCCCTGGATTTTTAATAAGGTTTATGGCTTGCTTACTGAGTAGTGCGGATGTCTCTCAGGCTTTACAATCAATGCTGTGGTGATCAGTTTGATGTGCGCTCACTGGATTTGGATGGAAAATGCATCACATTGTCGTGCTTGATGAAAAAAATCCCAAACAGGTGCAGAGTCTCTTTCAATGACCCCATGCAGCTGATAAATAATACTTAATAACACTCAGCTTTGCCTGTACAAACATCTGAGTTGTTACACTAATACATCTGGCAACGTATTTTAAATCACCTATTAAAACCTCTTTAATGAATTTCACCCACGTTTTATTTATGGGTTAGGCTTCAATATGTTTTATTGGCTCGGTTTGTTAATTTCACTCTTTATCATATTTGTTGTTGCATATTTTATTCTATTCCATTCTCAGTACTTTTATTTATGGGATTCTATTTAATTACACTGCTGAATTGTTTTATGTTGATTAATCCAGGTAAAAGACTCTGTTTTGTGGTATAAAGTGTGGTATAAATAAAGTTTATTAGTATTATAATTACTATAATTATTATTATTATTATTATTAATAGTAGTATTATAGTGTGTGGTGGTAAACAGCAGGAAGTTCGCACATGCTAACGTTACCAATAAAATATCCAGATAGAAGGGGGTTAGCATAATTTCATGCAAACTTTTTTATGCTAATGTTACTTTTGTGACGGGGACTTCTGTGCCCTTAACCCGTGCTGCACGGTTGATGGTCTGGGTCCTTCACACGCACTTCATTTCTCTCTACCTGCTATGGCCAACTTTAATGTAGTCTCTGTTAGCCTCGTGACCGCTAGGAGCTGCCATTTCTCACTGGAATTCAATGTGTAAATGTCAGCTAGCTAGAGCAGAGCGATGTAAGGCGTGCAGTAAAAAAAAAAAAAGGTTGCTACATTTTTTTATAGTGAAAATGTCCATGTGAGCTATCATGAGAATGTGGCGACTAGCGTTGTTTTTAGCGGCCTGTTTTCATTTCAGTTTTAGTCTAACTTTTGTATCAAGCGGCCATTTTAGTTTTTATTAGTTTTAGTCACGTTCATGCCCTTTTCAGTCTTGTCAAGTTTCAGTTGACTAAAAGTCTGAGCATGTTAGTCTTATTTTAGTCAGAATTATCCATCACTAGTATCATCTAGTTTTAGTTGACGAAAACTGAAGACATTTTAGTCTAGTTTTTGTCAATGAAAATTGTATTTTAATGTCTTTTTAGTAATGCAATTCTATTAAACCCAGTCAACATAGTATAAGTACCTAGTAGTAGACTGATCCGAAACTGACCGCACTGTAAGCATGTTTAAAAAGGGACGAACTCACTTTCTTGGCCACACTCCTGGCCTGGGCTATGAGCTCGCGGATCCTCAGGATGTTGGTTGTCACGTTGTTGGCGGGCCTCTTCTCCTCAACCACCTTCAGCTTGTCGAGCAGCTGAGGAACGAGCACGTTCAGGTTCTCCACTAGAAAGCACGTAGACCGAGAGGAACACAAGAATTTCACCAGCATGACATATATAAGGAAACTAATACTACTACTAATAGGGTTAATGCATTTTAAAGTTACTCTTAGATGGTATTATAGTGGTAAAAGGGTGATTTCTCAATTAGGTTCTTTAAAATATCCAAGATGGGTACGTTGCCCGTGAACATTGCAGCAGTTGTGATACCTGCTTCCCCGGCAGACATGACGGCCTGTTCATAAGCAGCTGTAGAGTAGTCGTTGTTTCTCATGTTGCTGGCCCATTCCTCCACCATGCTGCTGATGGGGTTGACAGTTTGAAGGACCTCTGCTGAGTGGTTGAGAGTCCCCTCAGCCACCTTCAAGGTGAACTCCAGTCGCTGTGGCGTCCTGTCTGGAAATGGATGCAAAAAGGATGCAACTTCTGATATGCCAAGGTCTAGAGCACCTAGCTGATGGCGAAAAAGGGGCCTGCTGTCATTAAAACCCAATGCTTAAAATGGTCAGTTTATCAAGTTACCAAAAATATTCAGAACGAACAGTCTGACATTTCAGGAACTACGCTTGTCGACAGTTTCCTTCTGCCTCCAGTGTTTGTGCTAAGCTAGGCTAAACACGCCGCTGACCTCTCTCTGTACTCAACACACAGAGGTGGAATTTGATTTTCGCCTCTGTCTGTGGGCTTGCCAGCAATCAGACTGTTACTGGAAATTAACAGTAAGTGTTGTCTTACCTCTATGAATTCCACCGATATCCGCCACTAGTTGTGCAAGGTTATTGGTGTTTTTATCCATGGTCTCTTTGGTCTCCTCGATGTATTTCAGCTTGTCAACCACCTCAGCTTCTACCTCTGTTACAGAGAGATACAGCAAACTTCAAAGAGACATCGGATGGTGGACACATTAACAATGAAAACATTTCCCAGACATCTCATTCTGTGAAAGCCCCGTACCGGTTTGCTCTGAGTGCAATGAAACAGACTCCTTGAAAACGATGTCGCTCTGCGTCACCAGGTACCCAAGCTGCGCACTGATCCCGGTGATGGCCTGAAACACAGAACACGCAACAAAGCTACAGAACGTTGAGGGGGAATCAC
Organism: Coreoperca whiteheadi; assembly: GCA_011952105.1. Lineage (NCBI taxonomy): Eukaryota > Metazoa > Chordata > Actinopteri > Centrarchiformes > Sinipercidae > Coreoperca > Coreoperca whiteheadi. The sequence continues at coordinate 1,722,067 of CM022481.1, forward strand.
TGTGGGATGCACGCTGTGCAGGTCTGTGATACCACATACATCTTCAGCTCTTTGGGATAAGTTGAGGGTGGTGAGCGAGGTGATATTGGCATCGTCGATGTATTTTACTATGTTGTTGTAGACGTTGGCAGCACTTATGGCTCTCTGCACAAAGCCGTTGACGTCGCTCTCTCTCAGATCCCTGGAGGAGACAGGATGATAGAGGTTGCAGTCGGATTTGAGTCTTTCTACATTGCACATGATATCTTTAAAAAAAAATCCCAGTTCTCATGGAAATCATATAAAAATTAAAGCTGCACTAAATTGATATTTTTACATTAAGAATGGATCAAATGACTAGGTGTGAATGTAAGAGGGGTTGCTCGTGGGGACAGACCCCCAGAGAATTATCGTGTGAGTCTTCAGTTCCCCTCAGCCCCACGTAGCAATTTAGCATCTTTCAGCTCATTGCCTTGGTTTTTGGGCCTCAACTTTATTGTTTGGTTTGGTCCCAGCAGCAGGCAGCTGGTTTTTGTGGAAGAAAGCTCGGCTAAACCGACTGTACGCTAACTGTCCAGCACCAGATGGTAGATTTTGTGTGTGTATCCAACAGCCAGATATATCTCCTTCCTCTGGGCCACAGAGCTCCGTTGGTGTCCAAAAACTATTAAAAACACATCAGTGAGCCTCACTGTTGCACGAGCCATCATGTTTCTTCATTGCCATGAGCACACACACTGTATATATGTAAAAATGCTCACTAGTGCACCAAACGTGTATTAATACGCAGATGAAAATAGTCCCTATACATGGCACTCCTGTTAAAAATGCTAATGCCCAGCTGTTTTAGGATTTCTCTGAGCCGTAAAAAAAGAAACTAGACAGTATATTTCGTTTTCAAAGGTTTGTATCTGTAGTAGGAACTAATGGGTTTAGGGCTCAGTGCCACAGACAGGGTAGAGAAGTCATTTTTGGTTTTTGCTCTTTTCATGGGTCTGACTATTTGCAACCAATAGGTTTAATTCAGAAGGGTGTCTCACTCCTCCAGCTCGTAGGCCTCTCTCTCCAGCTCCTCAGCGTGCTCGTCGGCCCTCTGCACCAGATCTCTGTCAGCCAGCGACAGACGCTCAGTCTTCTCCATCAGCCTTTGGCTGGCGCCATCGATCGCCGCATGGTACTCGGTCACGTTCTGTGTGCGTACAGATGCGTACAAACACACACACGCACGCAAACATACAGATACACATCTTACTATTTGCGGTGGCATTCTACTGCTTTGCATTTATGTCCCACTCTCGGAATCCTTGTGATTACTCAAAGTCAAAAGTGTCAGAACACACACACACACACACACACATCCAAGATAATATTGTTACCTCAGAATAATTGTTATTCCCTAAAGAGTAACTCAATAGAGAGCCACTGGGCTAAAAAGAGAAAACTGTTTAAGGACGCAGCTTATTCAATCTCTAGCAATCCACAAATTGCTTCCAAATCAAATTGGCTAGCTTTAGAGTCTGACACAGGCTGCGTCTCCGGAAACCCATTTCATGAATAAATTCAATGCAGGCCCTGAGATATCGGCGCCCCACGTCGTCTATCAGATTATCATACATATCCCCTCATTCAGTGAGCCATTGTCGTGGTTTTGGGTTTCATTTTTATGTTTTGTAGACATTCTCCCCCTCATGTGTTTTAGTTGTGTTCGTGTGGTTTTGCGTTTCCCCTTCCCTCGTGGGTTGGCTTCCTGCCATTAGTCGCTCTTGCCCTTGCAATAACCCCTGTCTGCTCCACCACTCACACACACCTGTGTCCACTCTCCCTCGTCAGCTTGCAAGCGCGTTCACTCCCACCCGCAATCCGTTCGCTCATCAGCCTCTCCCTACGTATACTGGTTCACCTCCTTTGTTCAGTGTTGGGCTGGGTCCGTCTGCCTGTTTCAGCAGCCGGTACTATGTTGGTTTCCGCCTGTCTGTTTTGATTTCGCGTGCAACCTGTTCATAGTGATGGGTGCTCGAAGCTTTGTTGAAGCCTTAACACAGTATCCAAAAAATGGTTCGTTACCCGAGGCTTCAATGACACAGTGCTCGAGGAGGAAATCTAGTGGTCAATAAAATGAAATGCAATCGGCTGGTCAGTCATTGGTTCATGGATTGTTTGGGATTTGATTCGTCATGCACACATTTCCGTTTCACTGCACTACATGGTCGTATGGTTTCCCGTCGCTTAAAAGATGTTGAATAGATCGTGTTCAATAGATAAAATGGCAAATGTAAGTTCATTTCAAATGTTTAATTGATGACCTAAATAACACTTAGTTGGGTGGGGAATCAAACCCACGTTAATTTTCAGAAAATAACCCGTAGCCCTCGAGTTTAAAGACAAACCATAGAAGCCACCCATGCCTCTGCTCAGCTCCCCCTATCTATATCTCTATCTAAAGTTATTTAGGAATATATGCAACTATTTCTGTCTACCAATCTATGGCTATCTTACTATATGCATGTAACTAATTGATCTATTAATTTCCAGCTGTAACTTACTATCTACCTATATAATCTTTATATCTACAGTGGTTCTCTACAAAATAGGCAATCTAAAACAACACTACTAATTCTCAAAGCAACTAACAGCAACAAACCAACCTACTCTGCGAAGAAAAATTTAAAATGAACGCCACTAAATATCCCCGAGCACACTCGATCCCGCCAAGTGATTCACATGACAAACCGAACCATTCAGTTGATTTGAAGCACTACTTCGAACGTCACTCAACTGCTTCAAACGTCACAAGTCACATGACCAACCAACTTTGGTTCGATACAATTGGTTCATGAGCTTGCCGCGCACGTGTCGGAGCCTCGGGTGTCAGAGACCCATCACTACCTGTTGATCTGCCTATACGCCTGCCTATCTGCCTGCTGGCAAATACTAAATAAACATTCCTCTCCTCATCCTAAAAGAGCTGTCTGCGTTTGGGTCCTCTTTCCTTGTTCTGTTGGCCAGCACGTGACAGCCATAAAGAGAACCTGAGCATCATGGCACAGCAGGGACCCAGAGATTTTTTTCCATTCTCACCCTGAAACCACCATGGGTCCTCACAGTCACGTCAGCCTCACCTGCACTATAGCGTCCACCTCAGCCACAGTCCTCTCTGCTTCAGAGATGAAGCCTCGGGCTGTATCCAGTGTATCATTGACAGCAGCGTGGTCCTCTGCCAGCCTCTGCTGCTTCGCCTGGGGGCACAAGGAAACAAACCTAATAAAATGTAGCTTTTGTTAGATAGGATGCTGTAAATATTAAACGAGAAGTGGGATCACCAGCTGGACTCAAACGGGGGACTTTGCAATTACATGTTTAGCATCTTGAACCAAGACAACCCTGAAACGCTGTCTTTAAAAGCAAATACGCTTTGGCGCCTTCTCGTGAAGGGTTAGAGGAGAAGATGGATACCACTCGCATGTTTGTGTGATATGTTTGGCGCAAGAGTGGGGAAGCGATTAGCTTTGCTTAATATTAAGACTGGTAGCATGGGGAAACAGCTAGCCTGGCTTTGACCAAAGTTCACGCTTCCCAACACCACTAAAGGACACCAATAAACCCGTTGTATCTCATTTGTTTAATTTTTATACAAACGTATCAATTTGGTTTTAAAGGGAGGTACATGCTAGAACTATTTCTTGGTGAACAACTGCTTATGCCTCTCCGCACTTCTGTACACCATCTCCACTGGTTGCTCGGCAACCTCGTGGCGACAACAAGACTCTAGGAAGTCAGGTCTGCCATCTGTTGCTTCCAAGACATAGTTACAGCACATAACTCCCTGTAAAACCAGTCATTTTCGTCTGGCCATGCTTCCGGTCTTTATGCTAAGCTAAATGCCTCCCGGCTCTAGTTCTGTATTTAACACATGGACATGGGGCCTGGTAGTGCCATAGCTCTTGCATGAGAGTGAATGAAGCGCATTTCCAGAAATGTCAAACTATTCCGGTAAGCTCGGGCGAGTACAGTTTTGCTCCATACATTTTTTTTTTCTAGTTTCAGATTTACGTTTTAGTTTATTTTACTTTTTTCACTGAATTGTGGGAAATAGTTTTAGCTCGTATTACGATACGATAACTTAGTATTTTTCACTGTTTTTCACACCATGTTGGTATTGAGAGATGAAAAACTGGGTTATTTCGGCGTCCTCGTGGACTAGTGGTTAAGACCTGTACCATATAAGTGCAACATCCCCAGTTTGATCATTTCACTGCATGACTGAGTATGGCACAATGATGAGCTCATTCGATTGGCTGTGGTAACCGGGCAGTGTGCACGCTGTGGCTGCAGCTGGTGTCGACCGGTCTGTGCTGAGGCTAGGAGGAGCCGCGGATTAGGAGAGGCTCCATGTTTGGATAGCGCACCATTCATGGCATTGATTCACGGCAGAGACCCTGATCCCGGAGATCTCCACTCCCGATAACGCACGCGCACACAAACACACAGGCGCACACAAAATTCAGTGGCAGCTGTTCTGCTGGACGGCAGACCCATGATGTCAAACCAGGGCATGACGACAGGGGCTGGATCACAACTTCCTGGATCCAAATTCCAAACCGCACACGATTTTACACACTGTAAACCACCAAGTCTTGGGACATGGAATAAAAACAAAATGCTAAAATACGCCATATAAACCCAACTGGACTGGAAGGCTCATACTAGCGGTTTTGCATGTTTTAACCCATTTATTATACATTACTTCCTAACCATTTCCATTGCATATGTTTGGATATTAAGATGTTTTAATGTGTATCCTGTCAGGCAGCAAATGGTTTTTACAACTCACAATGTATATTCCCCAGTCACCTGAACTCAGACCCTAACCTACCTACCTGTCTGCCTGCCTATCTGTACCGGCCTGTAAGCTATTTTTATCATTTTTAATAATCACAAACCCACTACAGTGAAATCGTAAATTTGTAAGTAAAATTGTGTACCTGCAACTGCGAGGAAGAGGTAGGGAACTTCATTAAATGGTGATGTGACAATTTCCTTGAGGTTAATGTAAATGTAAATGGACTGTACTTGTATAGCGCCTTTCTAGTCGTCCGACTACTCAAAGCGCTTTCACACCACATATCACATTTACCCAGACACACACATTCATACACTGATGGCAGGAGCTAACTGCCCATTAGTACAAATGAAACTAATCATTCACACACACTCAGACACCGAAGGCACAGCTTCGGGAGCAATTTGGGGTTCAGTATCTTGCTCAAGGATGCTTCGACACATGGCTGGGGGAAGCCGGGATCGAACCACCAACCTTCCAATTGGTAGACGACCCGCTCTGTCACCTAGCCACAGCCACCTCGACTAAAAGACTAAAAGTCACTAAAAGAAAGGAAATAGATTTCAGACGTAGTAGAGGAGAAGTCCCGGAGATTTATGACCAGTTGGAGTTCAATGAATGGGCTACGGGGGAAGGTAAAGAAACTGCAACAGCGGAATGTTCTTCCAACAGACATTGTACAGTTTTCATGTGGATCGTTATGTCTCGCGGCTGTTTCACAAGGCTGTCCTACAGCACTTACTGCCCTTTGGCCTGATTTGAGTGTTTGGCAACATGTGCAACCAAGACCACCTGAATTTCAAGATGATTCTCCACCGCACAGTAATAATAGGTTGGCTGTGGGCTGTATCATGGGAAAAGAGAGTCATATTTCTGTGTGTAGGTTTTGGATGTAATCATGGGAAAAGAATTTAGCATTGCAGCATTGTTTCTCCCCCTGTGCGGGCCTCCTCATAATGTAACAGTCCATAGCTCCCACAGATGGTTTTGTGCTTCTGTTCTCAGCACTTTAAATACCACGAGTAATGGACTTCTCTGACGTGCCTGGCAAACAACCAGCAGATCTCTCCCTCGAAGCGACGTGTAACTGTGCAGTGCGTGCTAAGGATAGGCTCTTTTTAAGGCCATTGTTTTAAAACGTTCTAAGAGGAGCTAAAGCAGGCTGCCCTTCGAGAAGGAACTCCATGCCAGAACACTCCCTCACTTGCAGGGAGGAATGGCTGTGGGTTCTTTAACGGGACCGTTTACTACCAATCCATACCGACAAACACAGAATGAGAAGGGAGCGCTGGAGGTGAGGTGAGAGAGGGGAGTGGCACTCAGCCAGACCCTGGCGGGGTCATGGGAATTCACCTCGTTCCTCTGGAGTTTGAGGATATTGGCTCTGTTGATGTCCTCTGTCTCCTGTGTGGTGCTGGTAGCGTTCTGGAGAAAGCCCTGAGCGTCCGACAGCTTGGTGGAGAAGCGGGACAGGACCTCTCTGACCTGTGGGAGGCGGCCGTCTGTGATTATCAACTTCTTCTCCAACTGACGGATGCGCCTCAGCACTGGAAACACAATCAAACAGCCATTGCTTTATCCTCATTAGTGTCACTTTTGAGTAGAAAGTCTACAGTAGAAAGTCCAGAGTCTGGCTATCTCTGTTACTCTGTTGCTGAGTGAAAATATATGGGTTTGTGATTGGTCCCCTGCAGATGCTACAATGTGTCTCTAAATATGCACTGTCTCTGTTCGTGTATCAAGTATAATTGTGTATCCATATTGTGTTTTTGCAAAACACAGCAATGCTTTCTTCAAGACCATAGTCAACACAATATTCCTGGGTACTCATTTCATGAGTGCTATGTCTTGCCATATGATGATGATAATGATTATCACAAGAAATAGTCATTATGTCAAGCGTGCTTCTGCCAGTGTTTGTACTCTTGTGTTTTGTGAGATGCTGCATATCTCCTCACAGTCGTGGGCTTCGGTCGACTCGTCAGTGGCGATGGGCTCTCGTGGGGACAGATCTAGTTTCCTCATCCAGGTCACCATTCCAAGGGCCACCTCGGTGTTGCGTCTGACCACCTCTGGATCCACATCCTGGTGAACACTGTACAGCTCCCAGTCGTGGATCATCTCTGCGCACATCCATTAACACACATAGATGACTTAGGAACCTAAATACAGAAGCCCCCCCGATTGCAAGTGTAGACTTTGAGGTCAAATGGTTTGATAAGGTTCAGAAGTGCTAAGACACTGTGTATTTAATGTGTTTTAAAATGATTGTATGCAGCCTGCAAAATCAGCTCCCAAAAATTAGTCAGTAATATTTATTCTCTCCTGCAGGACAACTTCATGACTGCAGGAAATGCACTGATACACTGGATAAAAGAGTCAGTTGCACTTGAGCAGAGCTGTTTGGTACCTTCGATGCGCACGTTGAGATCAGTGAGGGTCAAGCTGAGCTGCTCGGCCAGGGTGAAGGTCTCCAGCGTGTCGTTGTCTAGCTTGTTCCCCAGAGTCTTCACCGCGCTCTCCTGGAAAGCCAATCACAAAAAACAATCAGTGGCACGTCAATCAGTGGCTTAAGTGACTTGCTTCTGAAGACAAAGCTGGAACTATCAGGTGTCTTGTACAAAGATTTGGGTCAGTCTTAAGAACTGGAAAATGTCAGGTCCAACTTTGTAGACTGTGTTATTTTGCCAAATCCTTGTAGTGTAAAGAATGTATAGGAGCTGACTGACACACTGTATAGAAACACAGGGATATGATGGATATGGAACAACCTCAGTGAAGTTTTGAGTATAGTAGTTTTAATCTGATTGACACTGAGATGCACAATGTATTTATAGGGACAAAAACATTGGCTTAAAGTGGTCATATGCTTATTTTGGGGTTGTACCAGAATAGGTTATACATGGTCTAATTTTCAAAAAAACACCATACGTTTCCTCATACTGTACATTACTGCAGCACCCGCTGCACCAGTTGTCCTTACCAAGGTAAGCTAACTATGGCCTCGATATGGCCTGATATCGAAACACAGGCAGAACAACCCGAAACAGCTTCACAACCGAGATGAAAGCAAGACGTTTCGGAGTGGTAAGCTATGAATTTGTAACTAATTTATCTTTCATACGTCATCAACGTTTTTACTGTGCACTGTCTCTACGTCACAGTAACAACTTTATCTCCACTGACTGCCTGGAGGGCATCTAACGTTCATATTCAGCTGTACTTGTGGAAACTGCTCAATTTGTGCGTTAGGACGCGTGCTACATAGTGACGTAGACGCGTAGATACGTTACAATCGAGCTGTTTTTAGGCAGTTCACGAGCCGTGTTTTCTGTGGGAGATGGAGTAACTCCCTTTGGCTGGACTTAGCAAACCTGTTAAAAGTTTAAAAAAAGATACTTAACACAATAAAGGAAAGGGGAAAAGCCGCAAAAGCATAATATGACCACTTTAAAGTTCTAAAGCCCTTTCAATTCCAGAGACATCCCTTAAATGTGTTGATGTGCATTAAATAAAAGATGAGGGCTTTGCTGACCGATTCTCCCAGCTGTTTGATGTCCAACACCACAGCATCTGTGGCCTCCGCCAGCTCCCCAGTCTGGGCCTTCGTCACAAAGGACTTGTTCCTCCAGCCTTGAAATTGAGTCTGGGAGCAAAGAAAATTGTGCTATTTATTAGACCACGTTACGGAAATTGTGAAAAGCTCAGTGTAGTGTAAATAACATGTAAAGGAGAAAGAAAAAAAACCCCCTTAGAAGTGGTTACACTCTTACACAGGACTGATCTGTGATGGTCACTTTATTTCAAGAAGTGTGTATTGCAGTGCCTCACTTCACCTGCCATGTTTCAAACCTTTAATTTACTTACATGTCTCTTATATTTCCTACATTTATAGCTGCATTTGTCTTCTTTTGTTTTGGCCACACTGGGGCAGAACCCTAAGCTGAAAATAGTACACGTTTGACATATTACGGTTTTGTAAAGTTTATACGGCCAGCGCGTTAGCAAGCTATTTCCTGTTTGCACATCCAGCCGACAACAAAGCAACATGAGCACTCATTCGGAGTCGTGTTTCTGACCACACGATGTATGTAAATCCAATGATTTTTTGTATGGAGCCCCCCCCCCTCATATGGTAGAAGAAAACACTGATGTGGAAATCGGTGGGAATGGATTGATGGATTGTTAGGCCAGTGTGAGAACATTAGTAAACTGATGACCATCGGGTTGGAAAACGTTACAGCAATGGCGGCGTTCGGTTTTCCGATCCGTTCCCACAGTTTATTGAGCTGTACAAACGTGTTACCAATCTGCTTCCATTTCTTATTCAGTTTGTTCAATCCAGTTTTATTTATTTAGCGCCAGTTCATAACCAAAGTTATCTCACTGCACTTTTCCCTACAGGGCAGGTCTAAACTGTACTCTTTATAATATTTTTAATCCTTTTGCACGGATTTCTATATTGCTTTCCTGCCATATGACCCCCGGGGGACTCGAGATGCTACATGCTACACTTTCACTACCTAGTCACCAACGTCCGTCATTTGGTGCGGGACAGTAACGTCAGAGCAGCTTTGCTGAAAACTGCAGCATGTTGACGGGAATCAAGGTGGATGGATCAAACCATTCATTTTGGGGCCATAAAACCAAAACAATGAGCTAAAAGAGGCTAATAATCTGAGAGAACCACGGAGTGATAATTCTCTGTGGGTTTGTCTCTACAAGTGACACCTTTTCAGATTGCACATTGTCCTTTGATCGATTGTGCATATAAAAATGTTGACCAGTGCAGCTTTAACATGTCTTTTAACGCGTGTAGTAATTCTATTTCCCCTTGCGTTTACATCTGCACGAACCCTTGTATGTGCGTATGTACCTGCAGGCGATGAGCGGTGTAGTTGTAGTATTTGAGCCTGTCGTTGGCAGCAGCACCAGTGGAGACGTTCAACACTCCGACTTTCAGCTGGTCCAGGGTCTTGTTGGACAGCCGCAAGTCCCCAATCAGATGCCAAATGCACTCATCACAGCCTAAAGCCAAACAAGATATGTGGATTACAGCATAGTACTGTGCTATGATTTCATAGCTTTTCAAAACTGTGCTAGTAGTGTAGTGGCGACCTGCAGTGGAGCTCGGTCAATTCAATAGGCTTTATTGGCATGACATTTGACATGTGTTTCCAAAGCACAATTACGATTATGATAGACAATGAATGATAGGAATGAAATGAACAAAAATAATGGGAATAACAACATTAAATAATAACAAATGAACCATGAAATAAAGTAATATATAATAATTTAATATATATAGTAATATAGTATAAAAGAATACAAGTGTTTTAAAATAAAGAGATGTGGGAAAAAAGGGAGATGGTGGCGGAGATGGTAAGTACAAATATTGTTATATTATCTGTCTAAATATCTCTGTCCTACTGGTTGTGTCTTTTACTGTGGCAGGAAGTGACCTGGTTATTATATTCTGTCAGACTTCTGACTTCGGGCAATATTAAGCTTTCAAATTTTAGAAAGAATTCCTCTCCAATATTTCAGTATTTTATGACACTTTGTTAGAAAATGTAATTCTGTCTCTACAGCTCCCGCATCCCCATGACAGCACAGCCTGTCCTCTGTGGGCAGCCAGGTCCGCCTGTGTCTGCCTGCCTCTTTTGCCAGACTGCTGTAATTGTCTTCCTCGGGGTTCTTATCTCTGCTACGCTTGCGAACTCCACTTACTGACGTTGCACAGGTTGACCGTTGCCGCCTCTGCCAGGCACTCTCCTGTATGCATATCACAGTGTCCACTCTCACAGTCACACTCTGTAAAAAGAAAACAGATGCAGATGCAATTCGTCATAGAGCGTAAGACAGAGCGTTCTGCACATCTGCCTAAATTCCTGCGCAGCCAGAAACAGCTCAGTGCATTTGTCAAATGTATATCAAGACCCACAGATGGTATTTTGGCTTGAGGCCTGCACATCTGTCATGTGGCCTCTCTTGTGTGGGACTGATGGTTTGAGCAGCTGTGTGCATGTGTATAGATTCTGGTCTGCATGGTGATGTCATCCAGCTCTCCGCAGAGATTCTCCGGCCACAGGGTCACAGCTCTCAGCAGATGCCTCTCTGACATGGCGGGCTCTCCTGGGGCGGTGGGTGTGGGAACGCGAGAACTCAGCGCAGCCTTTTCCTCTGGGAAAGCGCTATCTGCATTGAATGTTCCAACAAATGGTCCGGGGGCGTTGTTTTTCAAGAGAACATTGGCGATGTCATATTATGACTTACTCTGGCACCCGGAGGCGCTGTAGTCCCAGTAGCCAGGGAGGCAGCGCTCGCAGTAACGCCCTCCGGCCCCCGGGCGGCACGGACAGCTGTGGGTGAGAGGATGGCAGGTGGAACGAGTGGAGGCTGGCCTGCATTCACACCTCCGACAACCCTGACAACTGGAGAAACCCGAGTAGCCCTCCTGGATCACATGAACGAAAAACACAGCTGGATCCCAGTATCTGGCTTTTCAAGTTCATTTTGAAACATCATATAAAGCACAACTGCTTTCGTTGCTTCAGCTGTAGCTGACACTTCAATTGCTTTCACCCATTGCATGTCAACTGGTGTCTAACTCTTACACTGCCATTTCAACTGCTTTCATCTTTTGCTCTTCAACTGACACTTTGACAGCTACTTTCATTTCATACTCGTTTCAATTTGTTATTTTTGGCCTTTTCACCTTTATTGACAGAGATGGCTGAAGATTTGAAAAGGGAGACGGGGGGAGTGGGGGGGGGGCGGTGAAGGGTCGGAGTTGCTGGGAGGACTGTAGCCTCGCACATGGGGCGGCGCTCTACCGCGTGAGCTAACCGTGCCCAATTTCATAATTTTTAAATGAGAATGCAACGGTTTTCAATTATTACACTTCAAGTAACAGTTCAACTGTTTTTCACTTTCAACTGAAACTTGATTAACCTTAAACTGACATACAGCGTCAGCAGCTTTCGATGCTGATTTAGCCTTTCCTTCTTGTACTATTCACCTGTTTTCTCTTCTAAACAAGTTTGGCTAACCTGGGAGTTTGTTTAAAATCTGATTGTCTGACTGATCATGTTTTTTTGGCCCCATTGTACTTCTTTCCTGCGATTTCCCACAGAGCTCAGCAATTAACCTGTCTAGTACAATGTTATTATTACCGATAGAACAGATGGCCAAAACCATGCAAATATGACCCAGGTAGTAAGAAACAAGGATTTCAGATCTCGCAGAAGAAATACCAGTCGGACCGAGCAGAGGCATACGGTTCCTCTCACCTCACACTGGTCACAGAGTCGTCCGGCGACGCCCGGCTTGCAGTGACACACTCCTGTCCTGTCGTCACATGAAGAGGTGCCGCATTTATTGCACTCGCACTCTGCCAGAGACACAGGGCACATGACGAGGGCATTAGAGGTCAAACGATGTCATGAGCACATTGGAAAGGGATATTTTTGGACTTGCGGCGCCTCGAAAGGCATATGGTAGTCCTTGATCCTGGATTGTGACCTTGTGCTGTTTTTCCACTTCGGGATGACAACGGCGAAAGACAAACTACCTTTTGCTGCATATAAAACCAGTTGGAGACCAGTGGGAATAAATATGTGGTAAAAACAGATAACTCTTCGAAGCTGTTCATATGCTGACTCCAACGCGGTGTCACCTTGTGCTGTAACTGCATTGACCTGGACGAATGCTTAACTTCTGTAACTGGCGTATGACAAGAATGTTCAGGAGTCAGCCAGAGCCAACTGTGTCAGCAAGCTCAATGAAGTGTCCTGCCGTCATTATACATCGGGCTTTGTTGTTGTTGCTGGCCTAAGATGCACAAATAGACTTATTCAGGTTTCATTGAACATTAAGCAACAGCAATACCTTCACTCAAGCAAAACCGTTGACTGTGGAATTGGTTTTTAACATCATGTGTCTTTCAAGTATGAATCAAACATCTCTTGGATGAAGGTTAAGGGTTGTGGGAGTTCACCCGTTGCCCCCACCTCTGCAGTTCTTGGCGCTGATGGCGTCGCCGTAGAAACCCGAGGCACACCTCTCACAGTTGGCACCGGCGGTGTTTCCCCAGCAGTGCTGGCAGTGGCCCGTCATGTTGTGGCACTCGCTGAAGATCAGGTTGGGGTCGGAGTTGCCGTTACAGTCGCATCTCTTACAGGAATTACCAATCTCCATCGGGTTGCCATAGTAACCTGGAGCACACCTGGATAGGAGAGACTGAATCACTTCTGCCCTCAGGGCTTTCTGGCAGAAAGGCTTTCTGCCTTTCTTTTCCCCTAAACCTTACCAAGTAGTTTCGGTGCCTAAACCTAACCAAGTAGTATGACGTTCTGGCAGAAAGACTTTCTGAGGGAAAACTTCTCCCATGTGCGCTACACCACCAAACCCCAAAATGGACCCACAGTCAGGAGAAGAATTGGTTTTCTGTTACAATTCACTTGTTTATTTGTAAAATTGCATTATATTACAAATTTTGAAAAAGCAAAAGCTACTGTTGGACTTTAAGCTGCAGTGGAAGATCCAGTAGTTGGTTAGGTTAGGTTAGAAACCTTATTGTCCACAATGTGGAAAATTGCCTCTGGCTTGACCCATGGGGCGGCTGTGGCTCAGAGGTAGTGCAGGTTGTGCAGAAATTCGGCAGCTCGATCCCCAGCTTTCCCCAGCCATTTCTTGGGCAACATACTGAACCCCAAATTGCTGTGCCATCGGTGCGTGAGTGTGTGCGAATGATTGGGTTCTTTCGGATGAGCAGCTGGCCACCTTGCATGGTAGCCTCTGCCATCAGCGCATGAATGTGGGTGAATGTGACATGTAGCGTGAAGCTCTTGGAGTGGTCGGACGACTAGAAAGGCGCTATACAAGTACAGTCCATATACGTTTTTACTGAATGTGCGCAGAGAGAATTCTTGCGCACGTTAGATTTATACAAGTTCCCGATTGGCTGTTCAAATCCTCGCCAGCACTGACCTCTCACAGAAATGTCCAGCGTAGCCCTCTTGGCACTTGCACCGCAGAATGGCACCTCCTCTGTCACAGTGCACTGCGAAGCTGGCCGGACGCACAGGGGAAAATATTTCAGAGATTACCTACTGCTTGCCAACACGCAGTCGTGTGGCCGCAGAAACAAGAACAGAACTGGCTTACTTATTGGAGGGGACGGAGAGGGGGCAGGCGCAGGGCCGACAGGTGTGGCTTCCATCTAGGCTGGGAGCCAGCATGTAGCCATCTTCACACATTTCACAGAAATCGCCTGTACTGTGGTCCTTGCAGTTCTGAAAGGGAGGATATTACAACTGATGCTGCTCCACATTTCTGACAACTTTGAAAAGATTTATACGGTGGACTGAAGTGATTTGCTCCCTCTGATACTTCAGTGAATGCTAATCAGTGTGGGGAAACTTACTGTACAAACGCCAGTGATGTCGTCGCAGTAGTCTGCGTGGCCTTTGCAGTTACATGGTAAGCATACGTTTTGCTCGCTGAGGAAAAATCCCTTTGCACACACCTGCAGTGGGAACAGAAATATAAATTCTTACTTAAGTAAAAACGTAAGACAATGATTCTGGCGCTATAAAAAAGGTCGGGGGTTACCCAGATCTTTAGGAGAGCTCCTCTGGGGAACATTAATATCCACTTTTGGTCAAAAATCAAGTTAATTCAAGTTTATTTGTATAGTCCAAAGTCACATACAATGTGTCAGTGGGCTTATAGGCATACAGCAACAACTGTTCCTGAGCCAGCCAGCCTGAGCTGAAATGGGGATGCAAAATGAATCCAATCAGGTTCAGTAGCATTCATGATCAAAGTGAATGTTCACACAAAAGTTATACAATACTGCATTTCTAATACAAACTCAGGGCACTGTTGCCAGTCAAGCGAATCTGCTAAATATTTCTTACTTCCACCCTGACCTATGATAGACAAAGATTGCAAGCATAGCTAGATTACTGAATAGGCCCACCAGACACAGGCCCAGGGGCCCAGAGGTTCAGGGGGCCCCTAATCCACGTATAAATTGGCTTGTTATTAACATCGATCATCAAGGCCAAACCTACTTATTACTTATTTCTGTAATCTTTTGGGGTTTTGTAATATATCATATATCATTATATAGCTTCACATTGGATAAAAGCAAGTGAATAAGTTAATAGCTGAAATAACTAAAGCTATTTAAATGTGCTTGAAAGTAGAATAGCTATTCGTCTATATAGATATTGTATTTGGTAAGGACACCAGTTAATGGAGAAATCTTGAAAGAAATATTAGATATAATAAAGATATAATATATGTGAACATACCACTTATATACCTGCATAGCACATAATATCATTTTACACCGGTAATATTCCTGGTAATACTGATAATTGGTTTAGAGGTTTCTTGCAGTTCAACTTTTACATGAGATTTCAGCATTGGCCAAAATGTTTCAGGCAAAACCCCCAAAAAGTTAATTTCTTAAAACCAAGTGAGTTGTGAGGAAATTATTCAGAGTTGCACCACTTCCCTAACATTCACAGAATGTCATTTTCAAACCTGCATCCTGTCGGATGTTTGTTCACCACAGTTTCTCAGGATGGTGTGATGTCAGAGTTCAGAGCTGTGTCCCATACACACACACACACACACACACACACACACACACACACACACACACAGACCCCTTTGAACATCTCTGAACATTTGAAGCAGCACCATTCAATGAGGTGTACAATAGCACTTTGTTTGCAGCAGTCTGTAAGAACTCCATAGTTTGACCTCCTTGTTCCGCTCAGTCAAATGGACATTGATGCCGTGCATCCAGAACAGCCAGCTGACGGAACATTCCACAGACTTACAGTGCTCTATGCTTACTTATGATGCACATTTTCCTTTGATTTATTCACAGATGGGCTGCGACAAAGACATATGCTTCTGTAGCCTGCTCATGGGAAACATCCTGTGAACAGCAGCAGCACTGATTCTTCTTGTAGACCCTTTTCCTGTGGCCTTCACTGACCCTCAGTGCACATACACCCACACCAGACCCATCCATCATGACCAAATAAACGCTCAGTGTGTCAACCTTCCATGTAAACACAAAATACAGCTAATGATGCGAATGAGTGTGGTGCTCACAGGAAGATTATAAAGGTTTTGGCCCCAAATGGTAGCCATTAGGAGAAAGAAACAAGACGTTTATGGGAAAACCACGGGGATCCCGAGCTATTTACCATTTGTAAAGCCACTTAAAAGAGTTTTGAAATGGTTGAGACCTATTAGCCGTGTGACAGTCTGTGATGTGTATACACAGGGGAGCACAGGGCAGAGGGAGATGGACGTGGACTCTTTAGACGCCACTAAAATGAGAGGAATGCGTCTCAAGTAGACACCCAGCATCCTTGTGGTATAATGTTTTTCAGACCATGTTTGGATGACTTGGTGTCGTAATCATTTGCATTTGTAATTCAAGCTCCAGACCTAAAAGGAATACTTCAACGATTCGGGAAATAAACTTAGTTGCTCAGTTTCTTTCCGAAAGCGAGATGAGAAGACTGATATCAATCTCATATCTGTTGTTTAAGCTGGAGTCAGGACATGGTAGCCTAGCATAGCATAAAACCTGGAAGCAGGGGGAAACAACTAGCCTGGCTCTGTCTAAAGTCAAAAACCTCTAAAACTCATTATTAATTAACTAATGTGGTATCTCTTTTATTTGACCTGAACATGAACAGAAATGTAAAAACGACAATATGTGGCTTGAGGGACGCTGGAACTACTCTTTGATAAACAACAGTTTATCCAGACACACAAAAAAGACCCAGAGCTCGTTCTGGCTTCATCCCATTTTGGTTTTGAAAGACATGTTTGCTTGAGTTGACTTTTTTGTTTCTTCCGTGTCAAAAATGTGCTTCACGTGTCGTTTTTCTCTTGTTGCTAGCCGTGCTAGCATGAAAACACTACTGTTCGCTCATTTTCGCCCCATTAATCATTTCTTTTCGCTCCCTGCCATGGCCCCCCGATTGAGAACCACTGGGTGAGACAAGCGAGATACACCATGTTCATTAGTGAACTTTAGAGTTGTTGGTAGCCATACTTTTAACTTTGAAAAGAGAAACTGACTCTCGCCATATAGCTTGTTTCCTCTTGCTTCCAGTTTTTAGGCTAGCCTCTTGTCCTGACTCTTGCTCAGCACTTACACAGAAATAATGTTGACATCAATCTTCTCATCTTATTCTCAGAAAGAAAGCAAATAAAGGTATTGCCCCAGATTTTGAACTAATGATTTAGATTTCCATTTACATGCGCGCGAATTCAGTGAAGACAAATTGCTCTTGGGGGTAATCCTGTAATACTAGGGTGGCCATTTCCATAACACCAAAAAGGGGGACACTTTGCGGCATTTAGTGAGGCAAGAATAATTGCACAGGAGTCTGGTGTACTCGCAACTGCAGTGTACTTGTAAAAAAAGGAAACACGTCACGGAAGCGTAAACCCAGTTCCGGTGTAAGCTTTGTTGACGGCGATATGGCAGCTAGAGTGTTTTCGACTAGCCTAACTTTTCTTCCGAAGTTCCCCGGCGCTGATGTGGTGAAGAGTGTGGCGATACATTCGTCCACTAAAGGGAACAAACTGGACAAGGGATACAAATTCTTCCACGAAGTATTTTATACACAATTACTAAAGGTAAGGTACTTCAAAGTAATGAAGAAATTGCTATTGCTAGCTTTAGCCATATCACCGTATAACTGTAAAGGAAGTAATGGTAAATCTTAGGTGTTGTGAATTTGTAATATAAGGTATAACACATCGCAGTGAATATGTCGTGTGTATGTTTAAGTGAGATGGCATGAGATAACAAAACAACCAGTAATTTGGTAATGCTGTAACGTTACTAGCTAAATGTGCAATGTTACTGACATTGTGTTGTGACTTAACGTTACGAAGTAAAGTTGTGTATTTCTATGTGAGATAAAACGTAATGTTTTCTTGTTGCATGGGGTTATAGTATCAAATGTATGCCAGGGACAGGTTGTAGTGCGAGGTAGATGACTATAGACAGAATGCCGGTTGGCCAAAGTTCAAAAAGTTGCCTATTTTCGCTTGTTCACTCTTCTTGCTGTGGTTGCCGCACTTTCTTCACTTACTATTGCTTTACTGAAAATAGGGTGACCAGGCGGCCTCTTTTCGATACCTAAATATTAGGTCTGCTGTAATTTCAAAATCATCCGGGATTGTGTTCTACTTTAGCAAGGGACAGACTGAACTGCTATTTTTAAAATATAATTTAAATTGATTTGGATCCACAGGACAATAATGAAATGAAAGGTAGGGCTGTTTTTGGGTGGAACACGAACAGCCTGGAACACAGCAGAAACTGCCACTCTTTGACTCTGACATTTTATCGTATCTGCCGCTACGACAACAGGAAGTTCTAATACACTTCAGTGATGTATTTCCAGTCGAAAAATGCGGAAGTGCGTAAAAGGTCTATACAATTCTGTCCATCATATCGATGGCATCATGATACAGTGAATCTGAAATACACAAGCTCACAGTATTTGTATTTATTCAAGACATTGTGATGTCTGTTTCAAAAAAGTCTTGCCTGAAAACATAAAATTTCTGGATTTCTGGAAATGAAATAAATAAATAAAATAATCTGGCAGACTGGCACAGTGCCTGAAAACATAATAAATAAATACACATTTCAGTTCTTAACAAAGAAGTAGCGTCTTTACTGCTTTTTGCAATAAACTCGTGCTCTTTTGTCAGTTCCGGATTAAGGTCTGACGTTTCGACATGTTAACGTGATGATATGACGTAGCCTGTAGCCAGCAGGTGGAGGCTGGTTCTTACGTTTTTAACCAATGATATATAAGATATTTATTTGACACCGCTTTTAGCCAATCTTTTGTTTGACCGGAGATCTTACGGCATTAGACGCTTCGCTGCTGCGTCCCAACAGAGACTCTAGGGCGGGTTTTTTCAGGCCGATTCAGAGCGACTCCAAAAAGGAGGACAAATTAGTGTCCAGCTTGACGCCGGACAGGGGGCTTAAAATCCGGACTGGCTGGCCAAAATCCGGACGTATGGCCACCCTATGTAATACTGATTCTGAAAGTTTGAATAGGAATTTCAACCATTGTGGTTAATGAATCTCTAACTGTCGTGGAAATGCAAACAAGTGACATTTGCAGCCTTCTGCCAACTATGACCAGACTCAGCGATGTGAACTATTTCTGCAGCCCTCCCACTGTGGCCATTACAATGGAGAACAAAGATCACAGTCAACATGTTATATAGCCTCTTTCTGTTGCCACGTGAAGCTGCCTCCTCCAATGCTCTGCTCTGGCTTTTCAGTAGTCATCAGTGTATTTCTTGTGTGTTGACTGAATGCTTACAGGACGGACCACGAGGCTCTATATCTCTGCGATACTGAGCCGAACAAATGTAGGCCAGCTGGTATCAGGCACCAAAAAAGGATTTGGCACTAGAAGAGGAGCGCTGTCCAATATCAACACACTCTTTGGCCATGCCCTGTCTCTGCAGTGACTGTGGGGGTGGGAAGCCTCTATGACACAGTTGGATCTCTACCATTTTGTTTTATAAAGATAACTTTTAAATGCAACTGGTCCTACGCCTGTGTTCGGTGTCTTTTTTGTACGTCTGTCTGCCGACAGAGTTTTCCCAGAGTGGGAGAATTAAATGGATTATATGTTAAAGCTTGAAGGTTGAATCTCATTTCCGCTTCTGCCTCCCAACTGGAGCGGGCTGCTGTACTTATATTGACCTTGAAGAGGGATTCAGACAATGGATTTACTCATGCTAACTCCTCAGGACATCTTCAAGACCTTACTGATCCCGGGGCTTGAGAATCTCATCGTAACTCAATAACTGTGCACAGACAGTCAGTCTGGCTGCAGGGGTGAGGCCTCCTCTCCGGGGACCCAACTCAGAAATCTCGGATGTTGAGAAACAAACATGTACAACAGAAAATAAATGAGAAAGAAATGTTTAAATTGCACTGGTTTAGCATTGCCAAGTTTGGGAATTAAATACCTCCACATTGACATTTTTGACCTACAGCCCATTTTCCCAGGATGTTTCTTGATACTGATCAGTGCAGAGCAAAGTCACTATATAATGATAATGATAATAATAATAATACTAAACTTTCAGTATATCAAGTGTACACCATACCCTGAAAATGTGATGTAAATCAAATTATGATTTTCACGCAAGGCTTACTTCCTGTTGCCAGTAGATGGCGTAATGACTACAACTCGGCCGGGACTCTTATCAAACGGGAAATTTTGGGGGCAGATTGGACAATGTACTCTCAAGTTACAACAACTTCCTGTTTCATGGCAAATAATGAGCCATCATGGCAATGGCGTTTGAGGAAAACTCAAAAGCTTCAGTATTGAACATCATCAAGACTTTGTTGAACATATCTGAGGTGGTCTTGTTAGGAGTAGTTTGTAGTATAATCTAGTATAACTTCCTGTTGCCAGCAGGTGGCGCTATGGCTATGATTCAGTAGTGGTCTGTAGATGTCTTCAGGCTGGAACTCTTATCAAACATGTGAAATCTGGAAAAGATCTGACGATGTGGAGTCAAGATATGTGGAGTTTCTTTTTTCACGTAAAAACAATTAAAATTGGCACGTCGCCACGGCAACGCCGTTCAACGAAAACTCACAGGCTTCACAATATAGCATTATTAAGGTCTTAAATGCTTTACTGCCCAAATTTGAGACGGATCTGTGCGTGAAGTTTGGGGCAAATTTGACCATGTACACTCACCATGTTACAAAAACTTCCTGTTTCATGGCGAAACATCAAAATTCGACGCCACGCAACGGACACGCCCTTGAACGAAAACTCAAGCTTTTAATAACTTGTCATCGCAACTTTTGATTGCATTTCCCAAATTTGTAGTCAATCTAATTCATTCTCTATGAGGAGTTCTTTAACGTACAGAGCCTGTAAAAGTCCACAGGAAATGAAAAAATTATATTTCTCTAAAGAGGCTTTTTTGTAAGTCTTAAGATGATACATCTATCTACCTCCCAAACTAAGTACATGTAGGTGAAACATACCACACGGGCTGCTTCGTTGAAATTTTGAAGAGGTCGTTAACGTGCCCTTGTGCAACAACCATAAAACCACAACATTTTGCCACTTCTGACATGTGTGTAAAGTTTTGTGATTTTTTGAGCACCTGTAGCCCAATTCATTTCTATAAATAGTAATAATTCCTTTAGTTTCAATAGGGTCCTCGCACCGGTAGGTGGTTGGTTGCCAAGAACCATGGCTCTCCAGTTCAGTTCTATGGGGCCAATGGACGCAAATCAATCCCGAAAGCATCCAGAAGCAGCAACATAATGACAGTCACAGTGTAAAGGAACATTTAAGGATAAAGTTTCAGTTTATCTATGGCCTGACACCTTGTTTTACTTATTTGCAGCCACAGGTGGGCTAGTGCATGTGCAATATACTGTAGGAGGATGTGCAGCAGTGATGACTAAGATGACAGGAAAACTGTGAAAGAAAGGGTGTCAACCAGTCAATCTCAGTGTAGATCAATACATTGGTAATTTAGGGTTTTAATTAGACTGAGTTGATGATAATGACCCTATTGGAAAGACAAGAACATCAATATTGGTCGACTCTGCAAATCCCCCAGCGTTCTTGCTTTCTACCCACTACTTCCTGCATTGTTCCGAAATGTTGCCATTGTACATAAATCTTGAGGTGCGCAATTGTCCAATATCTACATAACACACAAAACAACATTTCTAGGGTCGCTGGGTTGGATGATCAACAGAAATGGGGCTCTGAATCATTTCATTGAAGTTTATAAAAGTCGTAATCTTGATGGTTGGAGTACTGGCTGATTTGGCAACACTTGCTACTGCTGGTACCAACAAATGCATTTTAATCATCATGCAATGTTTTAATAAAAAAGACAAAAGAAGACAGCTAAATATATCGAAAGACACGCTAAAACGCTTAAACTACTATTTGGGGAGGCAATTACGGAATTCAAATACATTGAATGGCGATTGTGGAAAATGTTGACCATCTTACAGATTATAACTTTAGATAAAAATAGATAAATTCCGAATGACAAAAAATAGTAGAATTTAAATTTTTAATGAAAACTGCCTGCACAGTTGAACGTTTGGCCTCCGAGCCTGTATCCTACCTAAGCCAAGGGCTTGGCATAGTATAGGCCAGTAGCCTTGTATGGCTTCTCATGCCCTTACTGTCTATTGTGCTCTCTCTTACCCCTCTTCCACCGAGGCAGAGCTGGTGCTGGTTCGGAGCCAGAGCCTAGTTTCAAATCGGTTCTTTGTGTTTCCACACCCAAAGCAGCAGCTCCGAGCCAGGAAAAGTGGTTGTTAACTAGCACCAACTCGTTGCTGGGCTAGAAGTAAGCACCGCTTACTGCGGCGGCTGGGGGCGGGGTCACCGTGACCGACAAGACGAACAGTTTTCACTTCTGCTTCTTACACCAACGCTTAATACATTTTTATTTAACTGCAATGTGATCGTTTATCAGCAGAGTTGATGCTAGGAGGGCAGCAACATGCTGAGGCTAAAGTTGACACGTTATTGTTAAAAATAAATGTTCTGTATGTACCGTTACTCTCGCTCGTAATCTCCGTCTGTACAAACTACGGCGAACATCAACAGCAACGCAACGTCCGCGACTGTTGACGGTGTTTGTGTTTGGCGCTAGCGTTACCGGGAAAGATGTGACGTATACAGTCACGTGAGACCTGGCTCTGTGCTGCTCTGCAGCCAGTGGAAACACAAACCGGTTCTTAGAAGGCTCGTCATTTGAACCAACTCCAAACTGGCACTAGCACCGGCCCTGAACCAGCACACGGTTTATTTTCATGGTGGAAAAGGGGTGTCTGTGTCTCTCTTTGGGGTATTGCTCAAGATTTGGCAGCTGGTTTCCATTAGGGAACTGACAGGGAGGGGCATGACAGCGGCAGAGACAGTAAGCAAGAGCCCATGTGAGCTTTAGCCTTGGGGTACCTCTGATGACACAAACACACACATGCGTGAAAACACAAAGCAGGGCCATTGTGAAGTCCAGACAGACACATAGACGTCCTCAGAGAGCTCTCCATGTCGGCCAGAACTAATCCCTCCCAAAAGACTCACAAACCTGCCTCATCCTTTACACTTTTCCCCATAACATTAGTGTACACAATCATCGGCCTCATTACATACTGTACATGCGTAGTAGGTAGAAAAAGTCAGAGACTAAACTTAGCTGTGCTAGCGTGCACGGTTTTCCAGCCAAAAAGAGATGAAAACCAAGTCTGTCTTACTTTCAGCACCGATCGTTGCTGTTCCCCGAGCCTGGCGGCAGAAGCTGGAGAGGCCATCCCTGAGAGGATGCCGAGAAGGCAGAGGCAGGACAGAGATTTAGCAGCCATATTTGTGTGTTTGCCCAGTGGAGCACTGATCCCCCCCCTCTCTGTCTGTGTCTCTGTCAGTGTCTCCTGGCTGTAGGAAAGTCTCTGGGCAGCTCCTCTTGCTCGGCTGCACCCGTTGGCTTCACTTTTCCACTGCTCTGACCTCCAGATGCGGCACTGCGCCTAGTCCCGGCCCGGGCTGAGTCCTGTAAAACAAACTCACGCGGACTTCCTCCCTTCCTCTTCCTCCCTCCTTGCCCTGACTCCTCTCTCCTAGCGGACTTGCCTCTCCCCTGAGCCCGTGCCTAAATCACACACAGATGGGAAGGCTGGGAACTGTGAGAAAGAGAGAGAGGGGGAGAGAGAAAGAACGACAGACACAGGGGCAAATCAGCAACAGAGGGCTTCTGTCTCTTGAGCAGTGGGCAGGCTCGAGGCAGACAGTGCACCCATCCAAACGGCATATCTCCTCCCCTGACTGACAGAGTCAGATTGAGCGTAAGCTCCCCCATCTCCATTTTGCAGGGCCGTGGCACCCTTTCACCTCGGGCTCAACAGGCAGCCCCCCCTCCCTCTGCTCTCCCTCTCCCCTTCCCCTCTGTTCGGCCAGGGTGGGCAGAGGGTCTAACGCTTCAACACTCACTCTGCACTCGGCAGGCAGAAACGAAACAGCTGCGCCGATATCCCGGCCCAGCTCCAGCTCACAACCCCCCCGACGTGAGCTTTCTGTTTGTTTTCCAAGGTCAGACCATCAAAAGCTGCTAAATTTATGGATATTGTGTGAGGCTCTTTACAGGAAGAGCCTGAGTGTGACATTTCCAGCACAAAGGATGTATTGTCAGAGACTAAAAGCAGCAGTTCCCTAAGATCTGAATTGCTGGATGCTGTAAAGGCCGCTTCAAAGTTGTTTTGCAAGCAGTTCCAAACACCTCCAAGTTATGTTGCGCCAGCCCAAAGGACCCTGTGGAAGATATATGTCTCAAGTGACTAATAAACAGGTTGTCACATTCCAGTTATGCACGGCAGAGATGTCACTCCGTACCTTACCTTAGATTATTTGAATGACATCACTGAATCACGTAGGGAATGCTAAAATCCCCAGCTGGTCAGTAACCCAATATTCATGCCTCCCAGATTGATTCTGTCTTCTTTCTTGGCTAAAATGATTTTTATTAAACTTCCATTTTGACTTTGAACGCTAAAACGATCAAAATTAGCTGCAGAACACAAAACTCCTATCTTGTTCTTGCAACCCAAAGAGTTACTGTTGAACGCTAACAGATTCACCCCGCCTTTAGCCAATAAAAGCACTCCCCTCTGTTATTTCGTCTCTATACCCATATACATTACCTGCCTTTGAAAAGACTGTGGTAGCGTAACAAAGTTAATGGCTGTCTTGGGCGTGACTGAAGACTCTGCACTTTTGAGTCCAGTTTCAGCCTTCATAAAACACTTTCATGCAACGTATATGGCACAGGGCCACCGTCGGTGCACATTGGTATTCTCAGCACAGGCACACACTAGTAAACACCAGAGATCACTCACAGGCCAGGGTTGGATGCAACGATCGAGGAGGTTTCACAGCAGCAGCACCGTATTCTTCGCCTCTCTACAAAGGGATGAATTTGTCCCGGGGTGGTCTTCTCTGCCAACCTGTTGGCCACAAAGATCAAAGGCCACTGCTGGCTCTGGCAGCTGAGTGATACAGCAGGCATGGCACTAGTGCAACAGTGCCCCCTGAGCCAAAAGCAACTGGGAGAAATTCATCCGCAGTGCTGCCCAGTGTGACTATCACCAGAGCCGACTTAATGCAGTCCAACAACCAAACTTTCTGTTGTTTGCCTGACAATATTTAGCATATTAAAAGGGTTCTAAGGGTAACATTAAAGGATCATTCCAGTATATTTCTCTAATTTTTGTAGTTTTGGTCATTATTTCTATTGGAAATAATATCATGGCACTGCAGGTTAGCCAAACTCATGTGGCGAGTAAACAAAAGTGAACGGTAAAACTGTCCATTGTAAACAGCCATCACAGCTTACACACCAACTACGTGGGAACTAACTTTTAAATGACTCTTAACCCCCATATCTGCTTATTTTCTAAGCAGATTGCTCCAATCTCACGCATGCTGTAGCTTAGGTTCACCTCCTCCAGATCAGGGCAGAAGGAGAGAGGCATGGCAGCCTCTCCTGGGACGGGCTGGGAGGTCAGAGGGTCCAGCTGGACAGCCAACCCCCCCCCCCTGGTGTCTCCTTACACTCTCCACACATACCAGAGAAAACCTGTAACCTTCACCACAACAAACACCTCCTCGCTGTAATGCCACACACTTTACTAGTAGTTCTACAATTCCTGCATCACCAGAATCAATAAGAAACCAGCAGCAAGAAGTGTGTTCGAGTGTCCTGCACAATTAAGGGTGAATGCTGGCTTATCACAACTCAGGTGCTTCTATCAGTTATAAAAACATTGTACTCAGCAAAGTAATTGTGCAGATCTCGGAACACATTCAAACCATGTCCGATGGAACTAGAAAGACAATCTGACAGGTTGTAAACAAGCCAATATTTTAGCCAGATTTATATCCCTCTATTTGGTGGTAAAACAGCTTTTTTTTATCCGCTTTGGATAAAAGCAGCTATATAAATGCAGCAATTTACCCAGTTGTAATAAACCAGAGATAGCTAATAAATGGCAAAGTGACGCCGGTATCTTGAATGCAAATTTTATAGTTTGCGGTAAGGATGGTACAAGTAGAAAGTTAATTTCAGTGTCCAAAATGCAAAAGTTCATCCTGCGGGGAGCAGAGGATGTGCTTTGTAAATGTCAATGCCAGCTGCCAAGTAGATTTTTCCTTCTTGTGTACAAATGGCCGGATGATTTCACCAAAATCATCAGGAATCATCCATGTTGGACCCATAAAAATCCAGAAGTAATTTCAAAGTAATCTGGCCGGTAGATGTATATATTTAGCTGTGGACCAAAGTGTTGGACAAACGGACAACACACAGTGTGGACAGACAGACAGACAGTTTTTTTTTTTTTTAAGACCTCAGTCTGCTTCAGACAAGCTAGATTGTACAAAGTGTCAACATCTATAAGGTAAAAGTGGTAATAGCTGTTCCAAAGGCGGCGTGAAAAGCCTGCCGTCATGGCCTCCTCCTGGCTGCATACCACTGCCCCCGTAATCTTGCTCCAAGAGCTCTACGTGTTTTACATGTTACCGTTTGTTTCCACGCGATGAATCGTACTAAAGCTTTTGGGTGGTGACACAAAACGTCAAGGAAGTAGTTGTTGGAAAAGTGAAAACGAAAAGAGTTTGAGTCGGAAGTTCCAATCCTGGCTACTCGCACGCCTCTACAACCTGACCAATTGCTCCGTCAAGTGGACGTAGAAGCAAGGGAAAGCTTGATGCATTCTGGCGCCTTTAGACAGTAGAAGATCTGCACCTTAATTGATGTTATAGACCTTATTCACAGGGCACATTTGACATGTCATAGAAGGAAAATCACAGGTGTAATAATTACAAACCCTTAATATAGGCTACAGTTCTGTTAAGTATGCCAGCTCCAGGGCTCCAGTACTCTGCATGCTCGCTCACCGACATGAAAATACAATGAACCCATCTTTGTTGTTTTTGGCACCACCTGTGCTTTTCGCGCTATGACAAGTCACAATGTCTGCAGTAAGAAAAGGCCCACCACAAGTCAGTCAGTCATTTTCTACCGCTTGTCCCCGTTGGGTGACTGGAGCCTATCCCAGTGGCTTTGGGCCTCAGGCGGGGTACACCCTGGACAGTGGCGAACTTGTCGCAGGGCTGACACACAGACAGACAAGCATTCACTCTCACATTCATCCACTAGGGGCAATTTTAAGAGTTATCAGTTAACCTACACTTGCATGTCTTTGGACGGTGGGAAGAAGCCGGAGAACCCGGAGAGAACCCACGGTAACACGGGGAGGACATGCAGACTCCACCCAGAGAGATCGTGTGACGTTGGTCTGGTCCAAAAGCTTACAGCACCTGGGATTGCCAGGCGGTGTACCATCCAAGTACTAACAAGCCCCTAACCGGCATGGCTTACGAGATCAGACGAGATCGGGCGCTGTCCGAGTGGTATGGCTGTAAGCCGTCCACCACAAGGCGATAGTTCAAGTTTGTTACTATACACCTAGGCCTTAAAGACTTGACTGTATTGATATCAGTGGTAAACAGCGTTTAGAGGTTTAAGTATCCTTTTCCTGTGGTACTAAATATTTTAGATTGAAAACCAAATTCATGTAGGCATTTAGATAAATGTCTTGTGTCGCTTCCTCTGTAATTTCCTCATAATCATCTTAGCAGCATGTACAACGGCCATGCGTGTTTTCTAGGTGCAGCTCTCCCGTGGGATGCAGTTACTGTTCAGTCTACAGAGGGCCTCACAATTTCTCTCAGAGTGTGTGTGTCGACTCTTCAGGGAGAAGTGTATCTCAGTTTTGGCAGTGGCAGAGTGTTAATTGGAAACAAATGGAGTGGGGGGGGGGCGTGAGAGAGTGATTTCAAAAATGTAGAACAGAGGTTTGACGTGGTGGGAAAATGGAATGATTCAATCTCCACTCACATAAACTGTCCTCACTGAAAACTCTAACTGTCCGGCCGAGTGCAGTGCTACAAATCACACGTGGAAATGCTGGCAGCGCTTGTGTAGTTTCATGTGCATTTGCCCAAAGCTAAGTTTAGCCCATCTCAGTCCAGGCTCTTCCCAAGGCAACTGATGGAAAGAAGAGGAACCAGAGGCCAAGAAATTTCCTGGGTGAAACTTAGCTGGCTGGATTCGGCACACGCCGAGAAACCGATCAGTTCAAATAAATGGAAATTAAAGTCTAACATTTAAATGAAACTTTAATGTCATCAACGGGAGTGACTGACCCCACTGGCAGGCATTATTCAAGTTTGTGACTCTAATGTCAGCCATCTCTGTGCTGACGCTAACCAGACTGCAAATGATCAAATTCAAGGCAACTTTGGCACAGTAGTGCTTCGAACTAAATGCTAACATCAGAACTCTAACATGCTGACTTTTAGCAAGTATAATGTTTTATCACCATCTTGGTTTTGTTAGCATGCTAACATGTGTTATGGTGGGAATGTCCTTAGTTTTGCAGATATTTGGTTATAAACAATAGAGCGGAAAAGTCAGGGGATCACCAAGGTCATTAGGGTACATCATCTGGAACCATTAAATGTGTATACGTATTATATAAAACATGAAACCATGGGTTTGAATGTGTCACTCAGTGTAAAGTTCATATAGCTTCAACTGAGAGCTGGAGCAAGCTCATACATTATACAGAATATACAGTATGTCATGCTGTCAGGCGAGTGACAACCTCAAGGGGAGACAAAAGGTGGAAACAGGGTTTTTATTGATTACAATGAGAAACTGTAAGCAGAAACCTGGTGTTCGAGAAGCTTGGGGGAAGACGTCTGTTGAGGTTACGCTTTGCTATGGTAGTATGTCATAGCACAGCTGTCGATGCAGCGGTGAGTTTGGGCATTCATACAGGGTCTTCTGAGTTACAGCAGCACAGAGCGAGCCAGCTACAGCTGCTGTGGCTCTCTGCAGGATCGGCTACGGCGGTGACATACATTACAGCCGGACATCTGCATACAGCTGCTCCCAGAGGACTCGCTAACACATTTTCCGTTTCCATTTCGTGCATTCATTGACTTAGATTGAGTGCAGCAAATGCGCACAGTTGAAAGTCAGAACTCCATCTGTTTTGGATCTGGACCGAGTGTTCTCAATAATTCCCATCATACTGATCATAACTACCTTTGCTATAACATCACCTGTGTTGGCTTTCCCAAAGTGTGCTGCTATCCAGTGTTGTAGGGCCAAGGGGCTGAACCCCAATTGATTGCGCTCTCTTGAATTAGATATCAATTTAGATTCAATTTCTAATTTCTTGTGGTTTTGATATGTGGTTGCTCATGCCAACCTACAAGCTGCTGTAGATTTTGCTGGAAAGAAATAATACACCACTTCCTGTGACTGTTACTGCCATAACCTCAGACACCAAGCTCAGCATCCTGCTGTGCTCAGCCTGTTGTGCTTTCGAAAATGACTCCGAACAGGATGCGCTCCATCAGCACTCAACGCTCAACATGCAGAAGCAAGGGCGGAAGTGTTTGGGCTGGCCGGGCGTTCTGCTGCAGCCTCGGCGGAGTTACGTGACAGACAGCAGCGTGGATACTGAACAGAGACGTGCGATGCTGAGGGGAACAGGAAAACCCCCTCCTCAACGCTGTGAGAACACTACCGTGTCCTGTTATCAGACGCACAAAGCAAACTGACAGCCACGCACTCATACCGTCTGGAAACACTTTACAACGTGGAGGACCTCCGGCACACACTAGGCTCTGGCGAATATGTATTCTTGTTGAGTTATATGTGGAAATTAAGAATTGTGAAGGCCTGATGTGCTATTATTCAACTGCAGTCCACTGTAATTATATGAGTGCACCCTAATGGTCAAAAAGTGAAAGGCAGCTCCATTTGAAAGCAGCTAATTGGCTGCATTTGAATAAGTTTTGACATTGCAGGGTAGGTAAAAGTTAGGTTTGAATGTGAACATAAACAGTGATGTTGAGGTCCAAAGAGGTGCGCATGTGTGTGAGTGTGAGACAGACAGAGCAGTTTGACCCCGACAGATGAGGCAAGCTGGGTTTGCCGTGCCAAAAACAAATGAACAAACCAACAAATGAAACCCACCAGTTAGAATCTAAATGAACCCTTTCACAGACGTTTAAGAGACTTGTCTAAAGTGCAGCGAAGTCTGGGGGCCACAATCCACACCAGCACTTTAAAACACCACCTTTACGTCCCCTTTCAGGCCACAAAGCTAAAGCAACTTGATATCTCCAGTAAACGTGACTATGAAGAATATGGGCAAAGTGCATTTAAAGAAAACAACTAATTACGATTCACTAAAAGAGGAAGATCTTAACAAAAAGACGGTCAGAAACAGTTTAATGAAAAACAGTTCTACCCATTGTGTGATTCCTGAACATGTCATTTCAAAAACATAACCCCAACTGAGTGAGGAGGGGATGAAGGATGCCAACAGGGCTGTTAGCCAGTTTATTGTAAAATGCTTGCAGCCTTAGTCCAAGGCTCAGCCCAAGAGGATGTTACTGTAATGGTTATTGTAGCCTATATTTGCTTGTCAAAAAGGAGATAAGGTCTGGTTTTAATTAGTCTAAAATATTAAAAAAGTAAACCAAGATTATTGCAAACAAGTTTATAATAATTATGTGTATTCTTTATTCTAGGAATAGTGAAGGCTCTCTAAATATTGATGTTGCATTAAAATAATCAACTTTGCATTTTTGCACTGGCACGACTGATGAAGCTTAACGTGTCTTCGTGCTCACTCTATTTATTGTTTCCGCAATTCAATTCAGTATGCATGAGTGCAACAAAGACAATATTGCCAAAGCGTCTTCCTATCTCTGTCTGTGTCACCACCACCAGTGTCCAGACTCCATTGGGGGGGGGGTATATTCCTGGACAGCTCACAACATCGCTACCCCCTCAAAAACGGCGCCACGATGGGGTCTAATCGCCAAACACGCTTCACTTCCTTTGACCTTCCGATGGTGCACTATGTCATTAAATAACCCGTGTTATTCTTTGAGCATCTCTGCAATTAAGTCCCCCCTGATTGAAATATTATCGGTTATCGTATCTGTAGCAGCCACAACAAACAGAATTATTGGTAATCGTTATCTGATTTTGCATCACTGCCTTCATTAATTCACTCAACATTACATTATGTTTTATATTGTATTGCATTATGTATGCTTTTGCAACAGTGGGCCTCATGCAAGAACCAGCCATACATACAGATTCATTCTTAAGTGGCATATGAAAGGGATTGAAAAGAAACGGTTGAGGGTTTTTTTTTCTCTTCTTAGGCACTGTCCAGGCCTGTCATGTACTGATAGTCTGCCTTTGTCCACAGCACTTCGTCAGTAATCCAGTAAACTAACAAAACCAGTATTTCTGGCGTGACGGAGCCAGATGCTGTGTATATTGTCCGTTACGGTGTTTTGCACTCAAACCTTGGGAATGTGACATTGATCATATCATGTTGAGCTGCGCGCGTGTGCGTGAGAGAGAGATTAGATTAAATTAGGTTCTTTGCCAAATACGTTTCTGCTTCACCAGCTGCTGTTGTGCTTACTTGCCCTGACAACGTTGTTCATGTCGTATTCATGCCAGTCAAGTGAAGTGACTGTTCCTAAATCGAGAGAGACGAACAAAGGCTCAGTGTCTGAAAGAAACCGGGAATCAGAACGGGGTGAGTTGATGCCTACCTTTCATAAATCAATAGGATTTGGTCACAGCAGAGTCTGACTCGTTAACACCGAACACATCGGAGAGCTGTCGTCTCCAGAAGACAGCCTGACTACCTGCTGTCCACCCTCTCCACGCTGCTGCTGCGAGATAGTGTCCGAGAGGACAGAGTAATCCCGGCAGCAGCAGACAAATCTCCCCGTGAGACAGCCTAAACTCTCCATCACCCCGTCCACCGGTCCACCCGCCCGTGCACGTAACTGGGAGGAAAACAGAACAGTTAATTACTGTTCAAGCTCTGTATCTCCGCCACAAGCTTCCATCATCTCATGGATGAGATGATGTTACGAGACCGTCTCGTGGCCTGCGGGAATTGTGGGGGACACACGCACTTCATCTAATTGGT
Organism: Coreoperca whiteheadi; assembly: GCA_011952105.1. Classification (NCBI taxonomy): domain Eukaryota; kingdom Metazoa; phylum Chordata; class Actinopteri; order Centrarchiformes; family Sinipercidae; genus Coreoperca; species Coreoperca whiteheadi. The sequence continues at coordinate 1,754,085 of CM022481.1, forward strand.
TGCACACCACATGCCGTCAGGCAGGAAGGACAGTGAATCCAAATGAAAACTTCTTTACTGTCTGACACAGTCTGGGTTCATTTTAGAAGCATTCAGCTCTCAGAAGTGTGTGTAAGAACTTCATTATCACACATTTCAAACAAATTCACTGGCAGAACATGCAGACTGGAAGACATTACGTAGACAAGGAGAGGACAAAATGATAGAAGCACGATCTAAAAGCAGAAGACCTCAGGCGGATGGCCTGGGGCAGGAGATCTCAGGCAGACGGCCCGAGGGCTGCGCAGGTACGGCGCTGAAAACCCTCAGGCGGACAGCTTGGTGAGCAGAGCAGGTCAGGGGGCCGACCAGGAGGCAGGGCTGAAGGGCCGAGCCGTTCCGAAGGACGACCAGAGCAGACCGGAGCAGCTCGGGAGGCGAAATCCTACCAGAGCTCAGGCAGCATGCTGGAAAAGACCGACGGAGAAGACAGAAGTCACCAGGAGACCGGCGGCAAAGGTGAACCCCTCTGGAGGCCGGTGACATGCCTGAAGAACAGGACCGGGGTCTAACGAGTGGAGATCGGAGCAGGAGGCCAGCAGGAGGGTCTTTGCTGGTGTCGTCTGCCTGAATGTGTTTGGTAAATTTTGAGCTGGTTTTTCAGGCGTCCCTTTGCATCTTGCTATAATTTGGAGTGCTCGTGACTGATGCACCCGCGAGAGAGTTGAATCAGCACTGAACCGTGTGAGCTTTCATTAATCAGGGCGGTATCTGCACGGCTGCTGTATACGGTGATTCTAATATTTTGTCCTATCCCCTGTAGACTGAAGTTCCAAGATCAGAGATTACTATAGGATTAGTGTCTGGAGTGTTTTATTCAACCATAGGTGATTTTTCTTGAGAAAGGATCACAAAGACAAAGGAGACACAAATGACCAAGTAGTAAAGTAAGAGATTAGTGTGCCAGAGGACACAGAGGCAGTGGGAGAAGAGATTAAAAAAAAACCCCCACTGGAGCGGCTGGAAAAGAGACGTGGCTCAAAACAAAGGCAGACATCAATTAAAGTGGCCAAATATTTGCTCGAGAGTATCGCAGTTTACTTAGCGTGGTTGCAGTGTTTGGAGGATTGGGTGGTTTCTTCCAGGCATGAGACAAACTCGCTCGCTTGACTCATCTGCATTCAACGCAGGCTTCCCCTGACGCAGCATGGGCTGGCTGAAACTGCACAAATACTGCATACTGCCAGTCCTGCAGAAGTGGCGTCCTGCATGCTTTTTCTACCGTGATCGTCTTTGTCTTTCGGATTCACCTCCTGTGGAAATCTGTTTCTTCACCCAAAGACCCTCATTGCCCATAAATGAGCGTTGCTGTGCAGAGGCACGCGCAACATAGCTTATTTTAGATGTTTTACTAATCAAGAGGGCGCACAGAAATGTAATACGATGACATGGTGACATGTGTACCGCAAACAAAGGGATAAACATGAACTCGTTATCATCTTCGCACGCTCAAAAACGCACCCCTTCCCGTGTTTGTTTGCACCTCCAGCGATATGGCGGATGATATCGTTGTGGGTAGAACTGTGGACAAAATGTTGCGCGCGTTTTAATGATGAAGAAGTAACACAGCAATAAGGGGGGAAAGCCCACTCTGCTTTTATACAGTCTATGGATGCAGTCCGATTACATCTAGTTTGTAACAATGCTGATTTAAATAAAAAAAGGGAAACACCATGTGCGCCATTAACCTTTTTTTTTTATCATCTATAAAAAATAATAATAAATCAGAGTAGTCAATATTATTTTGGTACAAACTAAATGTAAAAATCACCACCGATAATGGCTAGGATAATGCCTTCATTCTAAAAGGAAGGATGTGTTTGAATTGCCACCAAGCCTGGCAGAGCGGGTCGTCCACCAATGGGAAGGTCGGCGGTTCGATCCCGGCTTCCCCCAGCCAAGTGTCGAACACTTGACCTATAAACCACTGTATTGAAATGTTTAATTACAAAGGGTAGCCTAGATATATCTGAAGAGCAATGGCAAAATTCATAGGAATTCAAAAAATAAAACCTATGAAAGGTCCATAAAGTCTGTGAATCTGACTCGTAACTAGGCAGGAACCGCAATAACACCAGATTGGTTAGGCAATCAACGACATTGATTTTTCTCCAATGAGAGGGAGGAGGAGGGGAGGATAGGTCCACGTGGGAATTTGGGGGAGGGCGAATCCCATGCTGCTCGGGAGAGCGTGCCTCTCACCTTCTGAGCGGCGACGACGTATGCAGGCAGGTCGACGCCTCCACTGTGGGAAAAGCTGGTCACGTGCTAGCCTCGTGCCTTCGTCAGCTCAAAGAACAGGCTCATTAGTAGCGGGAGGGGTCCTGATGAGCCACACTTCAGTTTCTTCTCCAGTCCCCCCCACCACCGCCTACTGTTTAAAGCCAGATTAACCCTCCACGGTAAAATGGTCTCCCTACCGGCCCTAGTGAGGCTGACGATAGTTTCATTGATTCCACCTTTGGGAACCAAAATGGAGTCCCTGTGGAGGAACTACAGGCACCGAAAGTCGTTAAAACTCTGGATGGAAGGCTGCTGGCTCGCATCAATCACACCACGGCTCACCCTCTCTGGTAACCACCGTGAGTTCATGACGTTTTCTGTTATTCCCGCCCCTCTGGTGCCGGTTGAGTTAGGTCAGCCCTGGCTTATCCGCCACAACCCTCACATGGACTGGTCCACTGGTTTCAGTGGGTAGCTGGAGTACTTTCTGTCATTCCCACAGCCTTCTGTCTGCCCGCTCACCCGCTCACTCGTCCACTTCTTCCGCTCCAGAGCCCCCTGACTTCTCCTCGGCCCCATCGGTGTACCACGACTTGTGCCCGCACATTCCCTTCCCACAGACCTATGACTGTGCCATTGACCTGCTCGCTGGTGCCCCTTTGCCTGTCAGTTGTTCGTACAACCACTCCTGTCCGGCGAGGGAGGCCATGGAAAAATATATGAATGAGTCTCTGGCTTCCGGCCTCATGGTGACGCTAAATGACTTGTGTGCCGTGTATCGGCAAGGTGATGACTGCATTTACATGTACGAGCATGACTGCAAATGTATTCCACAGCAGCCTGATGGTAAATAGAACTAAATAGTCTTGCGACCGTTAAGGGGCGATGAACCAGATGGGGAGCGAAATCAATGTTTTGCAAGTCTAAACTTGCACTGGCAAGTCGTAACCCTGAATGTCACATCCAGCCCTAAGAGTTCAACGTTTATGACTGAAACTTGTCACACGGTGTCTCCATCGAACTGAGACTTAGAGCACAGATTTTAGAAATACTGAGAGTCCAAGTTCCCCTCAAGTTCCCTGGCTTAAGGTCAAAGACATTATGGGTTAACCACCAACCAAACTCTGCAATAGTTTCTGAGTGATTAAAAACGCCAAAAACGTCACATTTCATTTCTTGATTTAACTGTTTAGCCTTCACTACATTGTCAGGTGTGTAATTCCAGTGGAGGAAAATCAAATCCCTTTTAAATTATTTAGGTTTTTGACGAAGAAAAGGTCAGATTTTAAGACATTTGGTCTCAAATGATTTAGAATCAACCTTTGTATAATCATAGATTGTAAAGTCATTCATGTGGGTTGAATTCCCAAAAGGATTCCCATAAATGTTTCTCAGGATGTGATGTCAGGGTCCTCATCGGTAGCTACAGCCCCCTAAACACAGAAAATAAATCATGGATGCTTCACTAAATTCCTGCTTGGAGAGACTGGGGCCATGGAATAATTCCATTGATAGTGTAACTTTGTTGTCCAAAAACTTTAGTGCAGATACACATGAAATGAGAAATGGCGAGTTTCATAAAACAAAATCAAGTGCAACCAACTAGCACTCAAATCCTGAAAGAGAGGAACGTGCACTTTAAACAAGTGGAATTATTGGGATCCTAACTTAATTTAAAACCTTTTGTCAGTCCACAAGAATCAGAAGAACACAATTGCAGTTTTCACGGATCCAGAATGCACATTCAGAGGGCCTCCGAGCTCTAGAGCAAACCTCTTACTGCCCCCGTACTGGCAGAACCTTTTCTCTCTTTAAAACATATCTAGAAGGATGATTCTGAGACATAGTCGTGTTGTGAGGAAAAAGGTAGAAGTTGTCAACAAGAGGACTGAATCAGCTCAATGAGTCTACAAGTGTCCCCCGATCAGAGAAACCCTGAACGTGCTTAGAGAGTATTTCACGGCGTGTCCTCATGTCCTTAATGAACAATTAACCTCAGATGTAATGAGCATTTCAGCTACACTGCTACGCTTTAAATGCAAATCACGTGGTGTAGTTGCACCATGGACGACCCCCCCCCCACACACACACACTCACACACACATACTGTACAGACACACCACACACGCTGTTGCTGCGTCTGCATGGGAAAAAAACAACGCCCTAAATCAGACCCACAGGGGGATGAACAATCTGATTTTTCATCGTCAGCAGTCCCCACCTCTGTCAAACCCCGACACCCCCACACCCCTCAACCCCCACCACCGTGGCAGCACACACCAGGCCAGTCACAAGCCCTCTCCCCACCAATTCTCTGAAGCTGCAGCTACAGCAGCAGACACTCTAGAGGGCAGTGTTACTCTCAGGCTGAAGCGGACGAAACAGCTGCAGTGTCTCCCCAGGGACTCCTGGCAAGGAGGAAGGAGGGCCCTTCTCCTCTTTTGTTTCCCAGTTGCTGCAGTTCCTGCCAGCCTCCGTCTGAAAAATACTGAGGGAAAAAACAAAAACGCTGTGGCAGCGCAGACGGATCACAAATCTGCAGCTCTGGCACGGCTCACTTATTGAGTGTTATGGCCGCAGCTATACAGCAATTATGGCCCGGGGCCAGTCAATAAAGGAGCACTTTATTTCCTCTCAGGGTGTCGTATGGGGTGAAGGCACACTAGTTGCAACCGTTATGATACCGCTTTACATAGAAATGAGAGACGAAGAAGAACACCTGCTGCGTTCAGTCACAGGGAGGCTGAGTGTATTCAAACTATGAATTATGCATTGTGTATTATTGTCCTTTTTCCCTGTGGTGCCTGTTTTTGTTAAATCATCATTGGCAACCCAGCACAACAAATGTATTCCTATACACTTCCATTTGGACCTCAGGGGATTGTAGGGATTGTGGATCTGTAGAGATGTATTCGCATTCTGAGAAAAGCATTCTGAGAAAAGCAAAAGAAATCTGGATCTTGAAGGACTGCAGAGTTAGAGAACTGCATGGGTGTATTCTAGATTTCGAAGGCCTATAAGGATATATTCTGGATCGAAGAGGGCTGTAAAGATCCCTCATGCTGCATGAGGTTAATTATGAGGTGTATTTATCTGGATCCTTGGCAATTTGTAAATATTTATTCTAGACTAGGGTTAGGACTAGGGTCCTGCAAAGGTTTATCCATGGTGACCATTAAAGTGCGTCTAAGATCCAGAATGAGAACTGGGTTGCATTTATTTGGACAATTTGTCAAAATGTGTTCTAGATTTTTGGAGACCACAAATAAATGGAAAAAGCCGATTTTGTCTCCTGGAAGTCAGGTCAAGGTGTGTTCCTCTGGATCGGGAATGTTGTGTGTAAAGGTCTATTGTAGGTTTTGGGGTTCTAAAAACTTGCGTTAATCATCAAGAACCGAGGCAGATTTATCGTGTATCGTGGAAGACAGTGAGAAACAAATAGCTTGTAAAGTTCTTATAGAGAGGATTGTAAGGGTGTGTTCTAGATTTTTGAGGCCCATAAAGAGACTTTGTGTAGGAATATAGGGCAGGTAGGACAGTTGAGGTGTATTCTTCCTGCTTATCCACAAGAACCATAAAGGTGTATTTTGGATTATGGGGTGGATTTATCTGGGTTCTCGACAATTTATAAATGTGTATTACAGAATTTTGGAGACAAATTTTTTTTGTGTCCTGTAAGAAGGATTGCATTTGATTTGTATATCTCTCTGTATCCATGGATTTGTAAAGGTCTGTTCTAGATTTTTGTGGCGTATTGTTAATCCATAATGACCATAAAGGACATATCGCGGGTCCTGTAGGAGAGCTGGTGTGTATTCATCTGTATCTTGGCGTTGTAGCATGGATTCTGAGAGTAGCTTAGGGGTTGGTTTTAGAACCTAGAGTGCTGTCCATGTGTAAATATCACAGTCCTGGAAAACCATAATGGCATATTTTAGATTTTTGGAGCCCTTCAAGTGTATTTTCTGGATCCACCAAAACTGCAGAGACAATTTGTAAAACAAATTCTCAAAGGATGCAGAGGTTATGAATCCTGAATGTTGTCTATGTGTAATTATCAGGATTCTGGAGGACTGTAAAGGTGTATTTTTTCGGGGGACCTCTATAGGTATATTCTGGTTCAATGAGATGTGTAAAAGCTCATTTAGATCCTGATGTGGTCTATGGGAAATTACTGGGATTCTAAAAGACTTTTGCTGCAAATTTGAACCCCTGGAGAGCTATTTTTCGTTGTTGTAGATTTTTGTAGATCTAGAGATCTACAGGTGCATTTTGGATCCATTAAAACTCTGTAAAGGTTGCAGAGTTCAGATCCTGTGTGTTATCAGTGTGCAATTACTGTGCAAGAGTATTGAAATGCACTGTGGATTCTTGGCAACTGAACATGTGCTGTGCTGTAGATCCGCATTCAAAGCGTTTATTCACTGAATGCAGATAGATGTTGCTGCATGTGTACGAGGCTTTTGCCAGGCAGGGCTATCCCCTCATGTGATGGGGCTGTCATTTACAGTCAATCTTGTACGTGACCCATCACGCCTGTCACAGAGCCCACACTGAAGAAAATGTCTCAAATATCTTAGCAAGTGTTTTCATCCAGTGGTGAGTCTGAAACGCTGATTTATTGGAAAACCATTCAGAGGGTGGGCATTTTCTGGAGTGTTGAACTCCCTCTGACGCCCAGCTCTGACGCGTTATGACAAATGCCACCCTCAGCATCCCTCCTGTATTCTAATACGTTGCTATATTCTAATACTTTCTATATTCTAAGACTGTGGGTGCCAAAAGCATTGTAGGTATACTCGCTCGCAGCTCACACCCATAACAAATGGACGACTGTGTACATTTGTGCTTCCTGCGTCGGACATGTGAGAGGGGATTTTATCTTTTTCCCGGAGCACCCCCCCCCCCCCCCCCGGTGACTACTACTCCGGTCATGGGTGCAAATCAGCCACGCTGATCGTAGACACACAACTGCTGCCATCATACCCCATATCCCTCTGTGATCACACACACACACACACACACAGTCTCTCACTCCCCAACATCCACCACATTTTTCAAACCTGTAAAAAAAGCCCCAAACCGCTGTCCTCACAGAGTTTGAGAGAAACCAAATACAAAGATATGTAAACACTGCAGACTTGGGATCAGGAACCGCCTCTGGAGCAGGACCATAATGCAATATTTGCTGTAATAACTGCCCGAGTAGCACTGTGTTACCCGTGTTACCCTCACAAGGTGAAGTGATAACAGTGAATCTAAGGTCCTCAGATAAGCAGCCTCCTTTGCCACGCACCGAACCTCGCTCTCTGTTTTTGTTTGAACCCGTCTGCCGCGTTTCCAGGTTATTCTATCTGCCAAGCTTGTTTTTCAGAAATGATTTTTTTTTTTTCTCTTTCAGGGACTGAGGCGTTCCCTCTTCTTCCGCAGTTGTGACTTTCTGCCACGGTGTATTCATTACGGTGTTACACAAGTGCCGTCTCTTGTTATTGTGAAAATATACACCGTTCAATTCCCCCATGGTTCTACAAAACTCATTAGGGGATGTTACGATATAACCGCACGCATACGTACCTAAGTCCACGTTGACTCCAAATCTGGAATCCGCGAATTCGTTGGTGCTGTGGCTCCGTTTTCGTGGGTCGTGTGGTTTATGCCTCCTTAGTAGTGGGGTCTCGCCCGTGCTTTCACACCAAACGTGCGACTTGGCGCAAATGTCGCACCAAGTTGCAAAGCCAAGAGGGCAGCTGCGCTCCCAAGAGCAAACCGTATTCCCAGACAAAAACATTGACTTTGGACGATTCTGTGAAACCCTGCTTTCAATTTAAGTCAAGTACCAATGTTTTTTTTTAAATTCTTGCTTTCTATCTGGGTATGGCAACGACAGTATGGTTAAAGTCAGGGAAGGATTGTGGTTATAGCAAACAACCTATGATTAAGGAGGTTAATGTCTGATTGCGGTTAGGCGACTAAACACTTGGTTAAGGTTAGCGAAAGATCGTGGGCACAGTTAATTTGCACCTGGCTACATATAGGACCTTCTTCCTTTTGAAATGAACGTTGACATTGGCTGTGAGCAGTAGGGTGCTGAATTGTCCAACACGGACATAATTACCTCGTGATACTAGGCTGCCTGAGCGGTTGTGGGAGCCATAGTGGTGTGCTCTGACCTGATTTTCCACCAGATTTTGCAGCTGAAGTTCGACCTCCACGACAGGCTTCCAAAGCCATCGTCCGGGGGCAGAATTCACGTTGTAGTCACTTTTACTGTGGAAAAAGATGAACTGAGTTCCCGCAGTTCCCTTGCTCTTCATACATACACTCACAATACATTTTACAATACATGCCTTGAGGCATGATTACATTATCCTGTCAAAATTTACACGGTGTAAATTCGCGTGTCACCATATTACCGTACACAGGGGGTCAATGGGGGCCCACAGGGGGCCCACAACAGGTTGATCCAGCCCTGTGTGCGAGCTTTGATCAAAGAGCATTCAGTCGAATATTTTACTAGCACTGGGTTAAGGAAGAAATATATTTCTCTATCAAAACCATTATGTGGAGTTGACTAAACCATAACCTTAATCTGCATGTGGAATATGTACCATGCAAGGAACAAATTACACTACACTGTAATTCACCGGAGATGGGAGACAGTTCTTCATTCACTCCCAGTCCAAATGGGAAATCCATACACCTTTAACTCATAGTCATGTAAAAATCCGTTTGTCAGACAAAGTAATGTGTAATAAAGTCTGGGCTGACATTTGAATGATTAAAAGTATTCAGTACACCACACACTGAAGTGAACACACTCAGTGCACTTGAGTGTTTTGACAAGCTGTCCAATATTGAGCCAGACTCCCGCCGAAGTGCTTTGATCATGTGACCTTGAACAGCAAAGATTTAAGACTCCCACGCACAACATGGGCTAGTTAATAATTATGAATGATGCAATTCCTCCAAAGTACTCTGAACGTTGTTGTCAATCTTCCCAAGCGTTCACGCTCACTGAAGAACAGAGTACAGAGTAGCCAGCTGCCGGTTGTGCAGACTGACCGGAGGCCACTGCCGTTTTCTATTCACTGGGGCATAATCAACACACGCGCAGCTGTTTCTGGTTATAACCCCTCGGTCTCGGAGCTAACATTAACTCTGTTTTATGGCATGACTCATGATAAGGAACTGGAGAGTGTCGTTCCAAAATCAGGTATCCTTCATTTGAAAATAGTACCACCTGCAGTTCAACAGTAAGAGGTTTTGGCTCCCGGCGGTAGCAGCTGACCCAAACCCTTGGGCGGCAAAATGTTGTCAGTGGCACACAAGTTTATTTTAGAATTATTTATGATGATAAAGGAAATAGTTTGACAATTTGAATGAATCCAGTGTATCCAGATTGCTATTGGACTAGATTGCCACAGCATTTTGTGCAGACATTCACGGTCGAATCCTACTGGCTTACGGTGGCCGACAAGTGTCAACGCGCTGCAACACAAGAAAACGCACGCAAATAGACAAGACACAAGCCCACTAAGAAAGCATCTTCATCAATTTGACAACACTTGTGGTTTGTGACACTGATTTCTGTGACTGTGCATGCCCTGAAAGTGACCGCTGCGTGTAGCCTATACCTCGCAAAGACCTTGCAGAGCAGAAAAGTGGCACTCTATCAGTAAATTTAAGGATCTGTGAGGTGATTTAGTGGTTATGACAGATTTTAACCTTTACTATCCTACCACCAGCGCCGACAGACGGCATGTAGCCTGCATGATAGTCATATAGGTATTATTAGACCAGAAATACACACATTAGACAGTCATTTGCTTTACAAACCCTTCCTTTGAATCTGCAGCACCACCCTGAGGTTCACATTTATGGTTTTCAATAAAATATCTCAAGTGTTGGATGGATTGCTATAAACTTTGGTACAGACAGTCATGCCCTCTGCATGTTACCATTGTCATTGTGAGCATATTAGCATGCAGACATTAGCATTTAGCTCAAAGCACAGCCTCACACAGCTGGCTAGCATGCCCGTAGACTCTTAGTGTTATTACGCGTTCGGTTTTGTCCAAATTAAACTTTAGAGGTCCTGGTAAACAGATTTTGTTAAGTGTTGGACAGAGCCAGGCTAGCTGTTTCCCCCTATCTCCATTCTTTGTGCTAAGCTAAGCTAACTGGCTGCTAGCTGTAGCCTTATATTTACTGAACAGACATGAGAGTGTCGATCTTCTCATCTAACTATCGGCAAGAAAACATGTAAGGATATTCCCCAAATCATCTGTTGCTTTATTCTTTAAATTATTACTTTTTTTCCAAATGGAAATCCTGCCCGTGAGTGAAATCATGTTCTGCTGTGTATTTAGTAAATACAAAGTGGAGGATTATTTCACATTTCCCTGAATTCTACGGATTTATCTTTTCGTGATTTACTCTGTGGACATGCTGGTGCAAGCTTTCATAAAGTGATTAGCCCAGATTTATAGCCCTATCCTCACTGCCCACATCTGAACGCTAATCACCCCACCGGGGGGAAGGCAAAGGGAGGACAAGCCGCTCGACGAATTGAGCCCAACATGTGCTGTAGCTTCACAGACAGGAAGAGTAGGAGGCCACCACTGTAATCAGTCAGGGCCCCTATGGAATAGGTGACGGGGCAGCTGGACCCGGGCTTTCTAAGATGTGCTCTTATGTAACAGGGACAATAAAGAGATGTGGTCTATTTTAAAAAACCCTTGGAATCCCAGTCATTACAGTCATCTTCAAGACACTCACCAGGCTCAGCCTTAAAGGAAGAACACTAAAAGTACAGTATGAAACCCTATTAGTGGATAGCAGAAAAAACCATGTTCATTGCACTTGATGAAAAGACCGACAACATACTGATGATTTAATTATTCTTAAAGCAGCACTATTTAATATTTTTATATCTATGTATGTATGTATATGTATATACGTGTAGTATGAAAAGTGTCACTTGTAGTAATGAACCCACAAAGAATCACCATCCAACACTAGTTTCCCTCAGCGCTACGGACCTTTTTAGACTCTTTAAGCTCATGGTTTTGGTTTTACAGCCCACAACTTTACTGTTCAGTTCGGCTTCAGCGCTCTCACCAAACCCTGTTTCCAGCAGCAGCAGGCTGCAGTTTTTTGGCAGGAAAGTTCTGATGAACCCACTGTAACCCATCTGTATACCTGCACCTGCACCACATTTCAGACAGACCCATGCTAGGTGGTGACCCATGCTAGGTGGTGAACAGTGGTCGCCAAGCTACTTGGAAAGTGTAGTGAGCGAAGCTACCAGCTACTGAATACACTTCAGGATTCTTGGCAGGAAACCCTTCCATCCACCCCCTGCCCTCTCCTTTGCCGTGTCCTTCCACAAACTTGATTGTATGTTAAGTGGCAGTTGGTGCAGCGCCCCCAATGCAGCAGTGTGCAGGAGCGCTAATGCCAGGACCCCACATGAATAATGGGAACCCTGTGCAGCGGCCCAGCTGCTCTTGTCTGGGCCCGGCGCAGCCAAAGTCAAACAGCAGGCCCCTCACACTCTGCTCTGATAACACACTCTGTCATCGTCCAGCCACGCAGGAGCATGGCCAGTCACAACTGATCACAGCATGGGGCGATATCTCAGACCCCTGCCCATCTGCTTCCTAGCCAGCCTGACCTTGGAGGTCACTCAGACAATAGATGTAAGGCCAAGGATGAGGCCAGTTGCTTTGAGTGGATGACCTCTAAGTTAATGAAGGACCTCTGCTTAGCCTCGTCTGACGTGGATTCAGAAGAAAGTAAAACAAATGCAAGGCGTGCATGGACTTTGTAGCAAAACTCAATTGTAAGGTTTATACACATTAAATGAAATACATACAAAAGCAATACATTTTAGTACAAAAAGCATTATGTGAAGTAGTTGCCCTCATCAGGCAACTGTAACACACTACAGGTTATGCCAGTGGAGCACACTGGTAACATGTCTATAATATATTTTGGTCAATGACCCAATTCACAATATTAAGATCTACATAATTATCCGTGCATATTTTACAATATTTTTCACACTTCAGCGTGATAGTGGCTCTACAAATCCTTTGTTCCCATTCAATTGCTCTCACAACCACCATCCTGCTTCCTTCCTTCCTGTTGTATGTAACTCAGAAAAAACATCATACATATAAAAACTTACATACACTATATAAACTACAGTATATATACCCATTGGGATATTGATAGAAGCAAAGCCAAAGACAGAATAAGCAGACTCGTCATGTGTGTAGACAGTCAAATGACAGCCATTGACCTACTGTGATTAAAGTGCCATGAGCTGTCAGTGTGTGGACGGCACCGACTGACAGAACCTGTCTTTGCTTCATGACTCCAGGGTTAGTGTGCGTGGACTGCACATCAACGAGCCGCCACGCGTCCATTCAAGTCCATGTTGAGAGACAATGACAAAATATTGTCCATCATGCTGTGGGCCGGGGCACAGGATGGAAAGGATGTTTATCTGAACTCCAAGTCATAGGTGTCGTTTAATGTGACCTTTTATTGATCCATGCAGGGAAAGCAGCTCATGTAAATGTGGTAGGAATTCTGTGTCATGCTCAAGAACACCTCTGCAGGGTGACTGGAGGGAGACAGAAATCATTTCACTGGTTGAGGTTACCATTATTATCAGAGCCGCACCCCATAGTGTTTCTTGCTTGGTAAGGTTAAAGCCTTAAAGCCCCTTTGCATACTTTTGTGTGATTATAGTGCCTTTCATGTTATTGTTATTCACTGTTATACTATTCTAACAGTGTAAATTTGTGTTCCCCTTCGGGATGAATTGTAATAGCTCCCTCAACCTTTCATCTAGCGCCACCATCAGGTCGAAATTTTAATTTATCCAAAACGTTAGTTTACGTCCAAATACCTGCAAAAATAATGACATTGTCACCATCATCCTTAGCTGTGGTTCATGTTTACTCCTAACTAGCAACTGTTAGCATGCTAACATGCTAAACTTAGATGTGTTAGCAATTAGGGACCACTGGGCCTAAGTAAAGCCTAAAAGAGGCTGGAGAAAATGTTTGTAACTTGTACCTTAAACCTCCACCTGCAGCTTCAACATAATGTTCAGTAACTGAACGCACAAAGGTTTAATAGGGTTATTTGTATATGACAGTATATTTAGTTTACCTCATAGTGCTGATTTAACACTGTGTTTAAACCACAAATATGTAATATAAGTAGCTACAGCAGCAGCATTTCTTGTTAACTCTAACTCTAACCAAACTGCAAAGCTGCACTACTGATCTTTTTTCTTTTTGCACATTGGGGAAGCGGAACAAGCTAAAAAAACAACACCTTGACATGTTATCACCTTTCAAAGTTCTTATGGGGACTTCGTTAGCAAACAGTTTTCCTATTTGCACATCCAGCAAACACATTTGGAGTTGTGATTTTCTGGTCAAGTGACGAATGCAAGTTCAGCGTCACTCTCTTTTTATTTCAGTTTTAGTCTTTCAACTCCTGACAAAAATATGTTGCTATTTAAGCGGCTAAATGCTCCATAATGTTCTTTGTCATCTCCTTGGTGCTAGGAAGCTAGCATACAGTGGGTTTAGCAGAGAATTTTTTCCTGCGGTTGTGTTAAATGAGACTGATGAGAGGGAAGCTAAAAGAGGCAAAAAAAACCCCTCTGTAGAGCTGAGGGGTAATGCAGAGTCAGGTGATAATTATCTGGGTTTGTCACTACGAGCAACACCTTAAGGTGCGTTCACACCAGACGCGAATGAAGCGATTAGCGCTAGTGATTTACATGTTAAGTCAATGCAAAGACGCGAATAGACATTCTGCGGCGCTAATCGCGCGAATGACGCGAATTGAGCATTTGAGCGCGAGTTGAAAAATTTGGTGGAACAATGGAGGATAAAATAGTTGTGGCTGTGTGTGGATACCCGGAACTGTACGATACGTCCTCGTATCGTTATAGAAACAGGAATAAAAAGGATCTTGCTTGGACGAAAGTGAGTGAGGAGGTCGGATAATCTGGTAAGTTATAAAAAACTGTTCTCTCAACAAAATCCATGTCAGCCATTTCCATTTCGCATTGAGACGAGCCGCCTGGCAGAGGCCCCTCCCGTCTGTTGTGTAGTGAATGTCACACGCGAATGAAGAGAATTTCATGAACCGATGAAGCGAATAAACTCAAAATGTTCAAGCGTCCAACTTCGCGCGAATGGCACGATTTATTTGCTTCATTCGCGTCTGGTGTGAACACCCCATTACACTATTCTTGGTAGTAGAGGTGCAAAGTCAACGTGGTAACGTGAACTGGCTGTCCCTACATTGACCATGCAAAAATAGGGCATATTCCTGATTCCAGTCAGGCACCGTGATCCTACTTGTTCAAACTACTGTACAGTACATTATATACATACAAAACTATGTGAGTATAAGTGCGTATAAGGATGTATAGGGCAGGTTTGGGAACCCACTGTGGGAAGCAGCCAGGAGAGGGGGAGGTGGCTGGGAGAGTGTACCACTCAGCAGCTTTGCTGACCGGAAGCGGGCTGGCTCTGTCCCCACATTCCTCCAACAGATGTTTGACAGGGAAAATGTTTTCACAGCTGGAGAGGGAAGGGAGAGAAAATGCATGTTTTAAGATACATCACACTGGTGGTGGCAAAAACTTGGGGAAAAAACCTCCACATGCTAAGTTGACTGTACATGAGCGACTAGCCTTGAGCGCGTTGTCCTGAAGGCTTGTCCTGGGAATCAGTGTCTCCTCCTCAAAATTTCCCATAACTCCCTGGGTTAATGTCCCTGTGTTGATAATAGGACATTAATCCATTAATCATTCACTCTCAAAGGAATTTGGGCTTGCCCGTCATATGTAATTGATTAATGTAAGAGAATAGCACCTGGTCTCTATTACTAACACACTGCTGTAATGCGAAGCGAGCGGTGATGATGATGGTGTTCATGATGATAAAGTTATAGGAACTACAAAAGGGCATTTGCTGGAAATGTGTGTGAGTTGAGCAGTAAAAAGAGAAATTAGGAGGAGGTGTATCAATCTCTACGCCGATAACACGATTCAAAGTGCACAAGTCCGACCACAAATCCAAACAATGCAACAGACCCAAAACACAAAACTGCATTGTAGCACTGTGCCTGAAGTGTTGACAAGAAGCAGAACAGTTTCACATCTCTCTTTTTTGGCCAAGTCAGATGTTAGAAAGTGAGAAGTGCTCTCCACCGACTGACAGCAAAGAGACTTCCGGCTGCAGTCGACTATATAAGCCGCTGTCTCCCAGGAGAGACATTTTCCCGGCTGTCTGAGCTCTGAAACTAGAATCACCAGAGAGCAATTACTCTCTCCTTCCCCAGGCTTATCCTGAGCTGTTTGGACACAACTGAAACTGTTGAGATGACAGTTTTTTGCTTCTTCGCAATCCTCCCCACCAATGCCAACCCACAGACAGTTCTACAAACAGCTTTTTGACCGACAGTTCACATGCTTCACATACAGCATGTAGCTGAGTCCTATATTATCCACTCTATAAACTATCACATGTATCATTTCATTTTGTTGACGTATTCTTAACCTTTTAGTTATTCTTGACAAATTTGAAAAGGATATACAGTATGTTCTTTTCATTCATTTGAGTTTGAGTTTTGACGTTTACTCCTACTGGCCAGTCATTAGGCACTATGTGCCTTACTCAACAAGTCTTGAGAAACAACACCTGAGAAGCAAAATGGGTCATTTTGTAGGGCAATGATGTCATACCAGATTGATGGCTATGTTTGTCAGTGCGTTCCAAACGGACCCATATGGCGTTTTCTGATCCACAACCTCTACGATTAAAGTCCGGCTAAGTTTAGTCACCTAAGCCTTCTTTGCCAGGCCAAGATTGCGGTCATGGTTAGAAGTAATATTAATTTTGTTGACAACAATTGTGCCGAAATATATTTTGTCAACCATCTTTTTCTTTATGTGGCGAAGGCAAGACGTTGACAAGACAAACCTGACTTCATTAAACAATAACTGTGACTAAATCTCAATATGATATATTGTCAACAAAAAAAGAGGTGACTAAAATAGGATTTAAAATTAAAAACGAAATCTCTCATTATCTTTGTTGATGAAAAAGCAGAGACGGGTCGAAATTTGGACCAGCATCAAATATAATGCCACGGAGAGAAAAGGTGAATGTGTAGTGATGTAACTTTCAAGAGACAAAATAGCTATGAATATGACAAATCCGAAGAGACACCTCAAGGCGCACCACACAGAAATGGAGGTAACGTTAACGATAAGATGTTTAAGAACGATTCGTTACGTATATTAACGTAAGCCAACTAAATTCATCTGTTGAATTGCCTTGGAACTAAATAAATATGCAAATCAGATCATGTTTCATGTCTGAGTGTATTGCTTAAATAAATAACATCATACGAGACACCCTCTCTGCAAACTAAAATGTTCACAACTATTCTTTTTATGACTAAAAATGTGCAAAGGTGTTTTTGTCGACTAAAACTAGACTAAAATGTTCATGGATTTGATTTAAAAAACCAAGACTAAAATGTCCAGATTTTCCGAAGTCAACTAAGACTAAAAAGGATAAGGTGACTAATACAACTCAAATTAACGTTTGATCTCAGGGCTAAAACTAAAGCTGAAATTTAAAATAGCTGACAAAATGAACACTCAAACGCACTGCATAGAGTGCTCTTCTATGCACAACAATGAACATGGCAAAGCAGAGGACGACTGATGTTGGTGCAGTCAGGTGGAACAGTGAAGTTGGTCCAGGCACCTCCTGCCCGATCACATATGTAAATCCCCCAAGTCATGAAAGACGTTAAGCTATGATTGATTGGATCCAACATACAGTCTGCCATGTCTCTCGGCCAAGCCATGGAAAGAATTTAGACCCTATGACCACCGAATCGGACACTGTGACCATTTCGAAAGGCAAACAAACTGCGTGGCCATAAGGGGTTTTGCAAAGCTGTAACATGCTATTTTATCCTTTGCTTCTGAGAGAGGACATTATTCGCATGACCACAAGAGTTTGCTTTTCAGGGCAAATGTTAACGTAGGTTTTTCAAAGCGTTTGAACAAACACCAGATGCTCTTTTTTTCTGGTGAGGACACCTCGCCCAGGGGCACCTTGATATCAGCCCATAGTGTCAATTTACCTCAATCTGAACTCTCCCCTGAATCCCCTGTGTTGTGACAGCTGTGAGGTCTGTGTTTGAAGATCCTCTCAGAGGAAGGAAAGCATGGCCTGGAGAGGATCAATATCCCTCTTGTTATTATTGCTGGTGTGGCCCGGATGGTTGCAGAGTCCAGCCGGGGCCAGCAGGTAGCTGTCAGTCAAAGACCACCTGAAGAGACCTCTGCTTCTGAAGGTGGGCGGTTGATGGGTGGACACAGGGGCTTGTATCACTTACAGTACATAGGCAATGAGCAGAAAGTTGTTATGGGTAACAATTTACACCAGATTCTTCCACCAGACAGTTAAACTTATACTAAGACACCTAACGCAAGGCACCTAACCCAACTTACTTACAGTATAACACACTTCCAGCAACTCTATCTGCTGAGGAAAACCTTGAGATGCGGTAGAAAGCTCCTTAAAAAGCTAGTGAGCGGCCTTTGAGATTTTCTTGTCAAATGGCGAAGAAGGTGCCTTTATGCTCAACTTTTAAGCTAACACAGACGTGAAGTCCTAAAACTATTTTTGACTGAAAATTGGAGAAGGATACAACTGAGCAAACTCTATACCTGGTAGACCTTGAGATGTGGTTGAAAACTCCTGAAAAAGCTACTAAGTGGACCCTGACTTAAGATTGTTTTCTTTGACCAAGTTATGCTTCCAAGGTCAAAAATGTACCTTCATGTTCAAATTTTAAGCCAACACAGTTGCGAAGTCCTAAAGTTACTCAGAAACGTGGAAGAAATTAGGCTACAACTTGATCAGTTGAGGTAGACCATGAGATGGTGTTTGAAAGCTCAGAAAATCGCTAGTTGAGACTTTTTGTCAAACTACTGTTTCAAAGGTCAACAATAAACCTTCACACTCCACTTTTAAGCCAAGGATCCTGAAACTACTACCAAAAATGGAGATCACAACTGAGCTAACTCATTTCGCAGAGGTAGACCTTGACATATGGTTGAAAGGTCAGGAAAAAGCAAAAATGGTGCTTAAGTTAAGTTGAATTTTTTTTGGTACCGTTTCCAATGTCAAGAATGACCCTTCACATTCAGCATTGCACAACATCATTATGATATACAGTATTGCTATCATGCGAGACTGCCAGGTTAGCTTCTGTTGTCCTACTCCTCAATCCCAATCACTTCTGAAAGCAGTGCAACATTAGTAATATATATCTTTAGCGCATTGATGAGAATAATCACCTGAGGCCAAACAAACATGGATAAAACGGACGAAGGAAAAAAGAGACAAAGTGCTGAATATTGTTTTGCTAGAGCACTCTTTCCACTCTCTGGTTACGTCATTGCTTATACAGGTGCGTGAACGACGACACCATTCATCTATAATGACTTTGAAGTGAATTCTTGGCTGAGATCAGGAGAACGTTGCCCTTTTTGGGTCCGATTCAACACAGGCGAGAAACGAGCTTCCTGCTACACCCAGCTGGCCACATTGTTTGGCTGGCGTCCTGGCTGCCCGGGCTGCTCTGGCTCGGCCCCCGCTCAGGCTGGCCAGGCCGACTACTGGAGCAGCCGAGGGCTCTGACCCTGTGACCGCACAGCTCAGAGTGCAGGACAGACTAGCAACTCAATGCTTAGCACTTACACTGGCCTGTCTGTTTAAAGCAGCCCTTATCCACTGCTATCAGGGACCACATAACCAAATTGATAAAACTCCTCCTGCAGACATATTCTTGACATTAACAATGCCGCAACATTTCTTCCCAGGTAGTGACTTCACGCTAAAAGTCTGGACATAATCTGCCTTTTTGTCCATATAGTCCAGTGCAAGTTATGTAGACAACTACTGGCCAGATTGCCATGCAATTTGATATGGATATTCATGGTCCCCAGACCCCCCCGACGTTTCCTTTTAGTTCAACCTATAGGTTAATATTTCTCGGTGACCAACAGTTTTGTCTATACCAAACTCTCGGAAATGGCTACATTTTCTGTTAAGTTTGCTATGCATAGTCATGATCCCCAGAGGGGGATTTCTCATGTTTTTGATGACCCCCCCGACGTTTTCTCTAGCACCAACATCAAGGAAGGCATCATTTCCACTTGTACAAAAGATATGTCAGTATATAACAATACAGTCTGTTGTGAAATTTACTATCCACATTTATGGTCACAAGAGGACGAACCCTTTGCAATTTGGGCTGTCTATGGGTTTTCCAGTCACACCTGACAATACAAAATGTCAACTTTGAAGACAAGTGAGATCATTTACTGAGCCCATTCATGTTCCCACAGGGATAAAGCCTTTTGATTTTACTGGACCTAATGCCATTATTCCTTGACAATTTCATATGGTGGGGTCTAATTAACATTGCAGCCTCTAGAGGCCACCACTTGGGCTTTACAACTAGCTAATTAGAGCAGATATTCAACAGACATATTTTGTGACGTTCATTTGTCACAATGTAAGACTAATTTGTGTTGTCCTTTGTTTTTTTGTGCTTGGTAGTGTCCTCCCTGACTAATGGACTCAAATAAATACAAATACATAAGACGTGTAGTAGCAGTGTATAACAATGTGTTGAAAATATGTGTAATGTAATGTAATGCCCCTTCCCCCACTGTTTTATTGAACAACTTCATGTTTTTTTAATGCACGGTCTCACTTTGTTTAAGATATGGAGCATGGTGGTTTGCAACATATATGGGATGATTGTGCCAGCGTAACTCCTTGAAATCAATTTTTAATGAAGTCAAACACATGGTGATCCAACTAAAACAATGGTGGCAAATTGTGGTTGGTCAGGATGAATAGAAAACATGAAAAGTGAATAACGGTCAAATGGGAATTATGGGAATATATAGTAACACTGCCATCAGCAGTTACATATTCTGCATGTCAAATGAATGAGGCAGCATTTTCTGTTTGTTTGTCTGTCTATATGTTACATACTTGTCAGGCCACACTGAGCGACCCTGTGTATTTTCCTTCCTGCCAGGAGATTGCCTGAAACAAAGTTGGGGCACCCCGCAGACCTGCCTGCGCTTGTTTAACGTCTTGGAGGTTTGCTCCAGTTTTTTTTCAGGTGGCGGGTACCGTGTTGTCGGGAAAAGAAGTTTATAATTTACTTCCTGTTAGTGTTCAAGTTACACCAAGGACTTTACCACATGTGCACATTGCACGGGGTTTAGAAAACGTCCCACAGAAAACGCACATGCACACACACGCAAGCTACAGCGTGCGAAACCACGCTACATAGAGTTGTGGCACAATTTTGGAGAAAACACTTGTACAACTTTCCCATGTCTTTCATTTGACACGTCATTGTACCTGTTGAACCCGCTGCTGAACTGCTCACAAATCTTAATCTTGAGTACTGTCTTGTGATGACGAAGAACAGCATGTGGCTAAATATTCTCTGTACACATGGACTGTAAAGTAGGAAGGCGATTCCTCTCGTCTTTTGGCTCTGACTTGTAGATCAACGTGTGCTATGGCAGTTTAACTGCACAATGATAACCGTTATCGATGCATTATGAATTTAAGCAGTGTCCTATCTAAGTGGCAGATCTTGTTATAACAGGATCTCCACCTGGCCTGAGGCCAAACTGTCACAGTGCCAGGAAAATAGCTGTTTTATTACAGTATATAATCTCTCTCTCTCTAGAATCTGCAGTAGATCATAGCTCAGGAGGAGGGAAGATATGAAATGAAATGGTAGTTCAGGTTGGCTCAGATTCAAAAGAAAAATAAGTGAAAGGAAAAGCCATGACAGTGGCTGACTAGAGGCTGGGAGTCAGTTTCTTGCATGCTAACTGTCAAGCTCTTTTCACTGCTCCACAGGCTCAGCCTGGACTACAGCCTCACTGTGAAAAAAGCAAGGATTAAGACAGTTCGCGATAAAGACAAAGGGGACACATTGCCTCTCTTCCCCTGAGAGCTCCCCCAGCCACACAATGGGATGATGTGTTCTTTTGGCCCGCGCCGGATGTGTCATCTTGCGCTGCTGTGCAGAACTTCTCAGCATTGTGTGCAGGCATCTGCCATTGTGGCTGGGAAATACTAATACTCTGCAGATATTTCACAGTGGGTGAGTGCTTTCTTTCTGCCCAGGCAGCCCGGAGTTCCCCAACTCCCAGGGTCAGGAAGCAGGGAGGCCCCCAGGACTGACTAGCTTGCAGAACCACAACAACGGCTGGGGGAGGAGGAGGAAGGCAATGACCTGCGGTCTCTCTCACTATCTCTGTCTCTCCACCATGTTTGGGAAACGTCCTAAACACCTTGTAAACACTCTGTTCCTTTCTAACTGAGTCAAATCTCAACAGGCATCAGTCTAGGTTTAGGTCCAAACACAGTATTATTTCTGCAGCTTCTGCTTAAAATTTCTTTTAGAATTTGTTCCCTTAATGTGGCTTCTGACACTATTTATCATCTTTATGATCTCACTTAACACATTGGATTCCTTTAAGCTTGATAACAACACCTTGAATTTGCCTAACAACCAGTCAGTGAATTGTAAAAGATAACTACATCTAGATTCCCCACTTTTTTACTTAGATGTTCCACATGGAGCCATTTTAGGTCCACTTCTATTACAGTTATTCTGAATAATATTTGCAGTTCTTTGTGGTGTTGTACATGATAATAATTTAGTGTTTTATTCTACAACAGCCTAAATAGTTTAAAATGTCATCAATGATGTCCAAGCCTTATAAATATGGATCTCTGAAAATGTCTAAATGCAAACAATTCGAAGGTGACTAAGAAATTCTCAACACAAGGTGCACTCCCTTGGTGTTTACGAAGCTTTCCACCACATCTCAAGGCATTCCTCAGGGGATGGTACAAAGTAAATGGAGCTCACTCAAACATTCAAAGCTTATGATGAGGAGTTAACTAAAAAGTTGAAAATGAGAGACGAGAAGTTGGAAAAGGGCTCATTTTTCACAAAATAATAAGATTTAACTACTGCATCACGGGAATCTAACTTGCACGTAACCGCACAGCTACATTTAAAGTTGTCAACACAGTAGAGTAAACCACAGTGGTCCTTGATTCTTTTCCAGACAACAGTTCCCACAAAAACCACTGTGACCTTGACAAAATGCTGAATGGCCTTTTCACAGAGACATTTACAATGTTCCACTAAACAAGTGGCTTTCTTGTTACATGGGTATAATCCTTAAGATTTCAGCCCTGCTTGAATAAATCTACTCTATATACTACAATGAAAACTACTATAGCCAATAGAGAGGAAATTACAGAATTCTAATGGTTATAGCTGATGAAATCAAATCTGGGGTTTCATATATATGAAATATTAAAGCTGCACCAATCATCATCATTTACCTATTAACAACACATAGAGAAATATCCTTCGACTCTGAAGTTCCTCAGCTCTATGGCGCATTGTAACGTATATAAAACCCTTTTAAACCTAGCATAGCATCGACGCTACCGAATGACAGGTTCTACAAAACATTAAATAACTTTGGAACCGTTTTCTGATACAGGCGTTGTGTCTGAATCGTGAGATTCGCAGCTTTCTGAGATCATTTGAATGGTGCCTTTACAACAATCAGGTAAATTAGGTTGTCTATTTTCCAATGATATATAACACTTTGATATTTACTCTCAGAGGTGATAATGACCAAATATAAAGACAGCACCAAATTTATATATTGTCGAATTGTCTGCTAAAAAACACCCACCCAGGACAATATCCAAAAATAGCTGTAACTCACTGAGGAAAATGTGTATTTGCACTAAACTGCACAGGGAGCTAAAAACACTTAAATCTAAATCTAAAAACTAAATCTCCCTGGTTGACTATGGAGTTATTCAACAAAACACAATTTTCTTTCACTGGGTGTTTTTTTTTAATGCAAATATGGTATGCTGGTCCAGGCTCTTGTCTTGTCCAAACTGGACAATTGCAACGCGCTGCTGGCTGGACTCCCCGCTTGCGCGACCAACCTCTGCAGATGATCCAGAACGCGGCAGCAAGAGTGGTCCTCAATGAACCGAAGAGAGCGCACGTAACCCCTCTCTTCATCAGGTTACACTGGCTCCCTGTTGTCGCCCGCATCAAGTTCAAAGCGATGATCTTGGCCTACAAGACCACCAGTGGTTCTGCACCATCATATCTTCACTCGCTATGCTCCTGGCAGGTCCAAGCGCTCTGCAAACGAATGACGTCGGGTGGTACCATGCCAAAAAGTAAAAAGATCCTTCTCGCGCACCTTCTCTGGATCCGTTCCACATTGGTGAACACACCACTTGATACTGACTGAAAGAAAAAGAGGATTAGGTAAGGTTTAAGAGTAACTCACTAAAACTTTGGTTTTACGGCCCAGCACCAAGCAGCAAACGGACTACGTTTGCTGGTGAACATAGCTGCGCATTTAGCCACTAAAGAGCCAGATATTTCCTTTAGGAGTTGGTGGGGACAGAAACGGCGCTGAAGGTTGAGTGAGTATTGGACTTCCATTCATCAGGTGGACGCAAGCAGGACTCCAAATGAATGCAAATGTTGTTCTGTGTAATAGGAAAATTGTTTGCAAACATGTTCGCCACCTCTCTTGTAAGGTCAGAGGTCTTGAGATTTTAAGGTCCCATTAGAGTTACACATCAGCGTTTAGGCAACATTACATCAACTTCTCAGAATACCTCTCTTGTCTGCCTCTGCTGACTTCATAAACTAGTTTTAGGGTTTTCCCAGTTTTAATGACGGTAAGCCTGGACTAGACTTTAGGGGACATGACCGGAAAAAGTTCATTCTGCAAATGTTTCACGGTCCAGTGCCCATCTTTAGTGCACACAATGAAAGACGCCGAACCAGGAGCTCTGGATATGTAGATGTAATATTTGTCGTGACCCCTTAGTGCTGTCTGCTGAGATGAGACCAGAGAGGAAGTGAAAGGGTGGACAGAGGAATTGTCTGTGTGAGAGCAGTCAAAAGGAACATTGCCCTTGGGCCTATGAAAGCACATTTTCTCCAAAGTCATGGAGATTTCTTTTGCTAATGAGCTGTATCCATGGGCTATCAAGTGCTGCCAAATGCGGAGGGAAGTTGTTCCTTTGCTTAATTCAATCTTGGACAGTTTTGTGGCCTTAATATTTGGTTTGTAAGCCTTTATGTAACTGTAAGTGGGAACCTAGATTCACAAATTGTTTGTGTAAAACAGGGCAATGAAATGGGTCTTTGTCAGTGTGAACACAGAATTAGGTGATTTGTTATGGAAGTATTAGCACTATTTCTTAGATATGCAGATATTGTTTCATCAGACACTAGCAATCAAAACTCCCAAAGAGGAAAATCCAGTTGCACTTTCTGGAAGTGAAAGTTGGAATGGACCTTCCTTACATAACCATTTATAAAAACGGATTTGTCAGAAAAGCACATCCCAGTATTTTATACAAACACAAATGGAAGCTGCAAGCAGCGTTGAGCGGGGCCTCGCACCTGACCGCACGCCGGGGTGCGACGCAGCCTCGGCGTCCCCCACGACGCGGCTCTGAATTCGCACGTGTTCTGGGCGTGGCATGAAGGAGTTAAATGTCACTTCCTGTGTCCACTCTGTAGCGCTAGAGAACAGGCACTGATAATTAATACGTCATGTTTCAGTATATCAAGTGTACACCACACCCGGAAATGTTCATGTAAATCAAATGATGATCGTCACGGAGGGCTTACCTCCTGTTGCCAGTAGGTGGCGCAATGACTACAGCTCCCAATTAGCATGTAGATGTCCTCTTATCAAACATGTAAAATTTGGGGCAGATTGGACAACCAATTCCTGTTCCATGGTGAAACGCCAACATTCGACGCCACGCCGCGGACACGGCCCTGCGGCAAAAACTCACAGATAGCACAACTTTTCGTCGTCAATGCCTTTGGATTGCACGCACCGAACATTTGGAGTTCATGTGATTAATTCTCTAGGAGGAGTTCGTAAAGTACGTACCCTGTAATAAATGTGAAATATGGCCTACAATTGCACTTTGCATTTCAAAATGGCTGACTTCCTGGGGGGTCCCTGAGGCTTTTTTGTGTGTCTAGGTATGATACATGTCCCACAAAAATGTTGTGCATGTAGGTGAAACGTGGCACATTTTTTGTAACTTTGTAGGTGGCACTGTGGAGCCATTTTGACATGGCCATGTGTGCAACCATAATGCATCACATTTTTCACCACGTCTGATATGTGCGCAAAGCTTCGTGAGTTTTTCGCGAGCACCTTTAGACTCGGGGCCAAGTAAAATTCAAAAAGGAAGACGGAGAAGAGAAAAATGTGGGATAAGGGTTGGTTGTCCTCTGGACGGACCCCCCGGGGATAGAAAGGCCCACGGGTGGCGCTGGGTGTCACATCGGTGAAAATACTGAATTTGTGTGAACAAATGATGCGGCATCTGAACGGCCCCCAGACTCAAAAGAGGTTGCAGGCCCGTTGCTGGTCAGATCCTCCCCCATTAAGATTTTTGGCTTCACCGGCAAAGGGGCTCCAAATGAGAAGCATTAGAAGCTGCAGGGTCTCTCTGCTCAAAACAGTCCAAACGATTGTAACTGCTGAGATGGTATTGTATTGTAACGCAGCACTCAGGCAGAGAAGCCTAACTGACTTTAGCCCGTGGCACTTAACATGATACATTCATGATCCAATCCATGAACAATGCCTTGGTAAATGTTTTCACCTCAAAGAGCTCAGGCGATGCTAGCTATACCCTGCGGGTCATGCCTTTGGTAAGTGGAATGGAAAAACCACAAGACTGGGAGTAATCTCTCCTTTAACCCAGAAAACAGAAACACCTGACAAGTGATGAATGGGAGAACTACACGTTACTGCCTCTCGTTCACTTTCTAGAACTCTAGAAATCCACACTGGAGTGACGGTAAGCGGTAAAGGGTTCACAGCTTTCAGTCTACATTTTCAAAGCTTGTACTTTGCTCTTCTTAACTGGCGGACAAGGGCAAACAAACATAAGGAAGAAAAGGATTTGGGGTGCTCAGCTCAATAAGTTCCTGTCTACTGCAAGTCCTCTAGAAAAAGGGAAGTGTGGTTTCTGTGGCCAAGCGCTTTGAAATGATAAAAAGGAGGCTCTCCTCAAAAGCATAACTTAGCAGCTGTTTTAGCAATGCACAGAAGTGTGAACGCAACTTTTTCATGTTCAAGACAGGCCCCCCGCGGATGAAAGGCTCCTTTCATGATCCTTGGGTGCAATAAAATGGCCACTCACTCGCAGCAGACTGGAACTCCAAGGAGGGCGCTCCGGAGCCGGCCTTGGCTGGCACACATAATGTCGGAGGGAAGCCAGTTGCGTTGGTGTTCTGCTTATCTCGGGAGTGGACGCTTTTGAAATGCCCAACTAGAAAATAATACTTGCAAAAACGTGCGAGCAGAAGAAGTTTGGCCTCAGTAATGCTGAGGAATGCTCGCATCATTACAAAAGCACTTCCCCGTGAAGAATATTTCCTTACATGTGGTTTTCGAGTGTTTGAAGCAAATTAAACCCACGCCAGAGTGTTGTGACACCGCAGCTCTGCTAGACTACAGCTCCCTGAAGTTCAAAGTGGAGCGCGCCCAGACTTAACTCGTTCCTACTACAAGGGACCTCATTTCTGACATTCTAAAGCCTATCAGGGCGTGATTCCAACCGAAAAACACCCCATCCAGTTTTTCAAAGGGCCAAAAAAAATAAATCGCTCTCGCTGCATTTTCAGACCCCAGCAAAGCCTAAATGCTCCAAGCCGGCATTGCTTGCTCGCACCGTCGTGTGCTTGGTTTTTATTATCCGTTTTCTCCTAGTTTAAAAATGCGGATCACGGCTAGACAAGGCACACTACCGCCACCTGCAAAGTGGTGTGTACGCTATCTATTTAACAGACAAACAAATAGGTACTGGACGTTGCGGAAATGGTCATTCTTATGGGATATAAAATACCGGTAAAATAAAAGATAAAAACGGACAAAATAGACACACTCATTCATTCTGCCCCGGATCTAATTGAATGCCTCCCCTACTACTAATCTACCCACCTTATAAAGAGTACGGTCTACACCTGCTCTGTAGGAAAAGTGCAATGGGATAAATGGCGCTATATAAATAAAATTGAACTATATTGAAAGTAGTGAGGGTTCAGGCGGGCTGGGATGTTGGCCATCATGCATGTGACGTTTTTGAATGCCCGCCACATATCTTTGGCGTTGGTGGTGTTGAGGTTTCTCTCCAGTCTCTCCTGATGTCTGCTGATGCTGTCAGATGGACGCGTACACATTCGTCTTCATATTGAATTGTCTCTGGAAATCCTGTCAACAGTTAGAATGAGCTTCTGAGGGGCTCTTGCACTGTAGCCGGTGTAGACACGAAATACTGTCAATTACATTTTGAATTCTAATTCATTTTTAGCAGGACTTTGGTGATGGTAATGTAATATACTGCCAGATATTTCTTTCTTTTTTTTAAGGGATGTGCATCTCTCCCCCTCAGAAGATTGATGTGTATGCAGATGCATGATTACAGCCAATTCAAAACCCCCGATATAGGAAATTCTAAAGATGTGTGGACTTGTAAAGATGTTCCAATGCAATTCAGCAACAATTTAATGTTATTTGAGCTAAGATTTCATGGGATTTTAGGCTATATATATATATATATATATATTTTTTTACTTCTTATAGTGGGGCGGCTGTGGCTTGGTGGCAGAACGGTCGCCTGCCAATCGGAAGGTCGGCGGCTCGATCCCCCAGCCATGCGTCGAAGCATCCTTGAGCAAGATACTGAACCCCATAATGCTCCCGAAGCTGCGCCTTCGGTTTCTGAATGTTCCATGTAAGTCGCTTTGGATAAAAGCGTCTGCTAAATGTAAATGTAAATGTAGTGTATGGATAGTGTATCAGTTTAAGTAACTGTGAAAAGTAAAGTGGAAAAAAAAATTCCTACATTTTTATTTGCAGTACTGAATCAAATACCAATCAAAAGAAAACAACGTCTACTGCCACACCAACAAGAGTAAATGAGGGCAGTGGTACAACTCTTTAGGTAATCCTCAAGGAGGCAGAATGTTTCACTGACATTCTGCAGACTATTTCCCTCAATGTCATCTTAAATTACATATTTTCATCAACACTATATGACTATAGTACTATAGCACTTATTATGCTTGTAAATGAAACAGCGAAACAGCTCAGGAAACTGCACTGAACAGGACCGCAGGGCCCTCCAAAGAGTGGTTTGTTTGCCTGAACACACAATAGGCAGGGCTCTACCCTGCCAAAAGGATATTTACATTGGGCGCTGCAAGAACGAGGCTGGGAGAATCATTAAGTATCCCAACCACCTGTAAAACGGCCTTTCCTCCCGGCTGCGCTCGGGTCGGAGGTACTGGATACACCAGGCCAGCGCTGAGATGCTCACGAAGAGCTTCTACACTCGGGCCACTAGGATCCTAAGTACATTTAGTAGACGCTTTTATCCAAAGCGACTTACATATCAGAACATTCACAAACCAAAGGCACAGCTTCGGGAGCATTTTGGGGTTCAGTACCTTGCACAAGGATACTTCGACACATGGTAGGGGGATTGAACCGCCGACCTTCCAATTGGCAGGCGACAGTTCTGCCACCAAGCCACAGCCGCCCCAGTATAATGCCTGATTCAAAATAGACATAAAGAAAATGTTTCAACTATCTATAAAAATAGTGCTAAAGCTCACCATTAAGTAAAGGGGAAATGGAAAAAAAGACTCCCTGAGTGGAAACTTGAAGACATCAAACTCAAAACACTGGAGGGAACTTGTTTGGAAAATGAGCATGGGAAATGTTACCCATTAGCAGGGACTACTCGCTGGAGAGGATATGGGATACAAGTTGCAAACTACACTAGTTGTGTCTCTTGGATATCTTCCGTTCTGTTATTTATTCATTTACCTTGTATAAAATGTGCGTTGGACTTAGACCTAAATGGAAGATGATGAAGGAAACATTGCAATAAAGTAATATGTACAAAAAAGAATGTATGGTTGTGTATCAACGTAGCTGTGTGTGTGACTCTTGAATTTGACTTCCATTCCATATCTTTACATGCCTGTGTTTTATTGTTTGGGATGTGCTGGTTTCTGGGCCTAAATTCATAACTTTTGTCATTTCAGATTTAATGGTTTCACGTTTTTCTAGAACGCATACATCTGCCTCTTAATCAAATGCATTTTGTGGGTCACTACACGTTTTATCACAATAAAAAGAAAAAGGGGAAATAAAATACACACTGCTAAAAAAGAAAAAACTTAACTTGAAGCTGTTTCTTGCTTGTTCTGAATCAAAGGAGAATACGGAGCCCTGACTTTTCCCTGGTATGTTAACACACTCCTTTTTTTTTTTATTATTATTTCGAAAAATCAGCACATTTAAAATATTTGCTTTTCATTTCCTGTCTGTTAGGAAAAAGACAACATCTGGAGAAGATATCATCCACTTCCCTTTGCTTTGTCACGTAGTTACTGTGGCCATGGCAACAGGGTTCAGGACGGAGGCAGCGCTCAACAGGAGGAGTTCGGCTGCGCTTCTGCTGTGAGGCAGTGAAATAAAAGCCGACTGTGGCTGAAAGGAAGCCGCTTTGAAAACCTGATTCATCGACAGATCTTCTACCAAAAAGGCAACTGGGCTTCATCGCTTGTCACTGCACAGTGCTCCAAAATCCAAATAAAATGAAGTCAGAATCCTTCTGCCCCCTCGTGCTGTCATCGCAGCAAATGAAAGCCAAGTCAGATCTCTCTCGCTGAGAGCCATCTTAAATCCACTCAGGGATCTCAGGGGACCGGTTTTCTGCATACTCAATATGCTCACAGCTCCTTCAGCCCACACAGTCGCCATGGCAACCACGGACCACCTCTGGCTTTCAGTGCATCTGTCAGCCAATACCCCCTCATACACACACAAACACACTGCCATCTTGCTTCTGTGTAGCATGACTGCGTGTTTCTGCATCGGCAAGGAAACTCTTTCTCCATGTGCTTTTCTAAAAAATGTAGTATATTTAAGGTACTTTTGTCACATATAATACGTACACAATACAGCTTGAGCAAATCTTTAAGTCATGCTTGTGGATTTTTACTCCACCATTTCTCTTCTCCAACGCCACATTGTAGGGGCTGGAATAACGCTGAGATAGCAATGCAGAGCTCCTATTTGTTCCCCCCAGTTTTTATCTGAAGAGGGCAGCCTTAAACCTTTTCTTGTGCAGCCCTGTTGACAGTTCCTCACCACAAAAAAAAAAAATAATAATCCACACAAACCTGCTGTGTCACAACCCACACTGTGAATGTAGGACCACCCATCCAGCCCTAAAAGTCCCTGGCTGGGACTGAAACCCTACTGACCCCCGCCCAAACCCGTCAAATCCCCTACAGAAAAAAAACAAAAC
>CM022481.1:1784975-1829301 GCA_011952105.1 Coreoperca whiteheadi
CGAGCTCTTTCTCCTTTGTCACTCTAAACCCTTCCCGCCTGTAACGTCCCCCTTTGCCCTCCAACCCCACCCCTTTAAACCCTTCTGAAGTCCCCACACTTCATCTAAAAAGGCACTGCAAGGAAGGGGGAGTTTCGAGGAGGTGGGGTGTGTGTGTGTGTGTGGGGGGGGTGCATGTTGGGGGAGGGGCGTAGTACTGTTGTAATCTGCAATTGTTACAGTCTGGAGCCTTGCTACGCTGTCACCATCCCAAATTGATTTAACAATCAATGGCAGCACGCATTTAAGGGCTGCTGGCGCTCCGGCCCTGGCTGCACAAATTCGGCAGAACGTGAAACGAGCCCCCTTTCGCTCTCTTTCCCACCATTGGGTATCAAAGGCTATTGTGTCCAGAGAAAGTAGAGGGGTCACCCATTTACCCCCTGCGGGTCAACCACGGGCTGCGGCAGAGGGGAAAGTGAAATGGCAGCGGAGGAGGAGCGGCACGGGCGCGGAGGAGGCCTTGGCGCGCAACATCCGGACGGAGCACCTCCAGTTGCCGGTGCAGGAGGAGATAACGCATGTGCGTGTGGCGCTGACGTCAATGCAGCCATTTAATACAGCACACAGAAAATATTTGGAATGCGGGGCATCTGTTTCGCTGTTATCACCGGGATGGAGGTTCCTGTAAGGGGCCCCCGGCTTTCTGCCCACACTTGGGTCTCTCTCCCCACGGCTGCGTTTAACCGAGTCGGCCAAAGGAAGTAGATTCTTTTCTTCACAACTCGGTGCCTGCAGTTGTTGTTCTTTTCTTTGCCTCACTGTAATTCTCAGGTGCAGTCTAAGACACGAAACAATCACGGATAACGCGAACCCTTTTTTCTTTTCAGTGGTTTGTAACACAGGTGTCACACAACCCGCCTCCAGACGTGGCGAATTTGCTCGCTTCAAAGGGCTCCGACGCCAGCTTGTTTATTTTGGCTTATTACACGTAGTGATAGCTGCAGAACACCTCAGATCCAGTTTTGCTCCGTTTGTCTGGAGCACACTGATGCCAGGGAACGGACGTAAAATGAATATTCTTTCTGCAGTAGCATCAGTGTAGCTTGGTGGTGCACAGCAAATAAGAGACCGCGGGGTTCCGCGCTGCTTGGTGTTTAGAGAAAAGAAGGAGACATTTGAATAATACGATTAAGGATGAGGTAATACTACGCTGCCCTGTCAGGTGTGAGGTCCACCGACACACAGTCCAGGATTAACACGTGTTTTGTGAGTAGCTATGAAAGGAGAAAGCTGACATGCTTTCTGTGTTGAGAGCGGATATGTTAAAACGCTTGAACTACTTATGCTTTAAGGGTCAATTTACCTAGCCTTGTAGATAGCTTGGGGTTTCATTTAGGTTTCAAGGTTTTTAGATATCCGTCTCTGAGCTTTCTGCCTCCACCCCAATACATGCAGGTGAAGGGGATTTCGTTTGTGGTGCTCACAGCTTTCAGAAACAGAAAAAACTAAATGTCTTTCCTGTGATAGTGTCACTAAGACCCCCTTTGCAGCTGGCATTAAAATGCATTTTGGGTGATTGGACAGCAATCGGATGTAGCACAAAAGATTGTGAACCGATCGGCCAAAACCACCTCCGGAGGTGGGCAGGGACGCACTGTGACCCCAATTGGTTGTTTGAGCTGGACAGAGCGATTGGATCTCGATCAGATCTCAATGTGGACACACTGGAGAGTCACATTAATACCAGGTGTAAAAGTGATCCGGTTAAAAGCATATCTAGATACAATCTGGATACGAGACGCAGGTTAATGTCGGGTGTCGGATTATCACTCTGGATAATCCACAGTCCTCACTGTGTTAATAGGGACTGTTCCTTCAGTATGATATAGGCTATTTGCAGTGATAAGGGTTGACAGAATCGTTTTGGGTTCATGTCATATCGTGCAGGCCGTAATTACAAGCGGCCTAGAGGGGAGAACAGTTCGTGTCAGCCTCCAATTCCAAGTTAGAGACATCTCCTGCTCGCCGCGAGGAACTATAGAAAAATGGCTGCAAAGCCGCCAGTGCTAATGTCAAAATAAAATACAATATTAACTCTGATTCAGCCGATTCAGCTAATTAAACAGGAGCAATTAACTGTTCATTTTGTTAAGTTTCGCTTAACGAACCTCTTCAAATATGTAATACAGCAAACATAGCTAATTTGGGCTATTAATATTGTCTGACTACAAGGCTAGGCAGTCATCAAGAGCCCCACGTAGATTCTTGGCATTTCTTCTTGCTGTGTGGCGACTGTGCCAACCACTGAGCCACCGTGGCGCCAGTTGTTGTCAGTTGAAGGGGTATGGAGCCAGGACAGGATTTTGCAGGGAGCC
This sequence comes from Coreoperca whiteheadi, assembly GCA_011952105.1. NCBI lineage: Eukaryota > Metazoa > Chordata > Actinopteri > Centrarchiformes > Sinipercidae > Coreoperca > Coreoperca whiteheadi. The sequence goes on from CM022481.1 coordinate 1,787,333, forward strand.
AGTGCAGAGAAGCTAATAAATGTAAATGTAAATGGACTGTGCTTGTATAGGGCCTTTCTAGTCGTCCGACTACTCAAAGCTCTTTCACACTACATATCACATTTACCCATTCATACACTGATGGCAGGAGCTAACTGCCCATCAGTACAAATTAAACTAATCATTCACACACCGAAGGCGCAGCTTCGGAAGCATTTTGGGGTTCAGTATCTTGCTCAAGGATACTTCGACGCATGGCCTGGGAAAGCCGGGATCGAACTGCCGACCTTCCGATTGGTAGACGACCCGCTCTGCCACCAAGCCACAGCCGACTAATACAAGTCTAGTAATCCTAGCCAATTGCATGGACTAGTTTTTCTGCAACAATAACAAACAGTCCCTAATTTGACATATAACAAAGTACATAAGAAGCATTCGATCTATACAACAAGATCAATTCACCTTACATTGACAACATAATTCATAAGTCAACTTGAAATGTTAAAATACTGAAATAAAATAAAATATACTGAAATTAGGGCAATGACAGGATCAATTAGAGGCCTCTGGCTGGTAAAAGCAATCTGAAATATGCTTTCTTATGCGACTGAAATTAAGTTAATCTTCAGAACAAAAGTCAGCAATTTTCCATGTGCATAGACAGCACAGTGTTTTCTTATTGTCCCAATAATGTTAATTACGCCAACAAGCAGGGCTTCTTGGCATGACGAGATGTTTTGACACCTCAGCGTTCTGCATGTGTGCCAACAGCGGAATCCAAGTGATGCCCTGGGTTCCCGAGGGCTCAGACGAAGGGGACTCAAATCCAGCTAACAATGGCACCGGTGGAGGGCGCGAGACGCTTGATTATTCAGCGCACTGGCTTGTATCCTGGGTGTCTGGAGAAGCGGTTTTTACTCCATGACAAGTTTCAGGTTTATGTGCAGGGCTGTTACTCCATCTGCTAATTGTCCAGGAAGAGCTCTATTGGAAAAAGAACTTCAGATGGAGTGGTGAAGTTTTAAATGCAGCGGAGGGAACGCAGAGGATCCCTCTACCTCTAAAGTAGCCTTGGGCGACTGCAATTATGCATAGGATATCTTTGAGTTGGTTCATGCACCAGAATACAGATGAGGCTGCCTTTCACATTCCTCGCCTCTACAAAGAGAGTATCACTCCCTTGTCACCGAGTAAAAGGCCACTGCGCTCGCTCCCTTTATTTCAGTTTTGCTCCCAAAGTTTCCATGGTAACCTTAAATACTATTGAACGCAGGCAAGCAAAGCGGTGCTTGCAGGTTTCTGGTCTTTAAGGCAAAGAATGCCACCCATCCGCTCCTCCAAAACAACTGTTGAGTGAGGGCCGCTTAGAATTTGTCGATCCCATATCCCAGAATTTTGCCTGTCGATTCACAGCTCCGGAAAAAACAGATAAAAGGGTCCTTTACGTTAGTGCAGCAGTCATGGCTTAGGCAAAGTGGGGAGTGTTTGGTGAGGCTGTAGGCTTCTGTATAAAGACATGAGGTTGGTTAAAAGAAATGACGTTTATTGACCCATTTGATTTTTGCTCACTAAAACAGCTCTCAGTCTGATATGAAGGGGGAGGGGAGCGATGGAGTAATAAGACTGATGTAACATGAGTGTATTTCTACGGTGAGCTTGTCGCTGAGTAACCAGTTGCCTTGGCAACCCTCTCCTTCCCACTTCTCCACCACCACTATTCCCCAGCCGCCCTCTTTCCTTCAGCACTGTCTGATCTCCGGTATTGGAGGAGGATATTAAAGTGTTCTGATCAGATGACAACAAGGCCAGCGCACTCCACGCTCCCGCACAGGTCCAGATAAACGACACCGGCCACGTTGCCATCATGTGCCATATGGTCCTGACTCTGAGCGGCTCTCAGGAGAGTCGCTGTCGTGTCCGTGTCACTGACTGCGCTAATGACTCTGCTCACACAAATGAGACCTGAGAGCTGGATGGTGGACGACAATATGGGCCACGGGGAGTTTCAGTTATGTGAAAATAATCCTTAAGTGGTTGATACATGCGCAGTTCTTGCTTCGGGAAGGATATTTCTTGTAACATTTGATATAATATATACATTTTTTTAACATTCATATGTACACGTTCAAATAGGATGAAAGATGTGTCTCAGTACATATATTTGATTCAGGGTGTGTTATGTCCCCTAGATGTGATTTCAAGGGTTTTGGTCCTTTAGTTAATTCTATTGATTGTTACCAATATAGCAGAACTATCGTTGTTAAGCTTTCTGCATAGAATCAAACAGGAGAGGCCTGTGTTTTCAAGTAGATGAACAGATGAACACAAAGGATTTTATATCAGAGACCCCTTCCACTGCAACTCTATAGGCAAACAAACACTTAAAATATTAACCCACAGCTTTAACACTGCACTCCTATAACATTGTCAGATTCTTCTTCCACACTACCCACAATGCAACTCCACCGCAGACAGTTCAGTCTGAGATATGGGTGTGTTATGCAGGTAGCGGTTAATATAGCCTTGAGCAGCTAGCCTCAAGCAGAGATGAGGAGTAGACTTCAGAGGTCTGGTGACTTCTTTCTAACGCCACACCCCCAGATTTGTATCATTTTCAAACGTTCAAACAGTCTTACCATTAGAAATATGTTCTACTGGATTAGGCTGCATACTCTAAAGTGTTTGGAGCAAAACTCCCAGAAATCCGTGGAAACAATTGCCCTTTCCCTTAAACCACATATTGCTCATGGAGGGGAACAGAGAATTCCTTCACGCATCAATATTTGACAAATCAAGAAATAATGAAGAAAATGAAATTAGTATACATTTGGAACTCCTTATTACTGAGGGCATTTTACACCCCACTTTCATAGTGTTTACAGTACTTTTTAGTTTTTAAAGGGCATTTTGCCCCCTATCTATTTCTGACATAGACAGAAGCACAAACAGCAACATGTACCAAACTGTTAGAAGAAAAAAACTGCCATTGTGTCTCTGATATAGTGCTAAAGTAGGTTTATACCACAGTGTCAGCGCGGTCCTCTGGAGAGCCTGGGTGCGTTTCTGTGGTCGGGACGGCAGTGATCAACAGTGCCACACAGGCACTGTCACTGTGTGTGTGATTGTGGTTATGTCTGAAAATGCTCCACTTGTTCAAACACAGCGATATACTGTATCTCCTTCATGCTGTGGTGTAATTAGCAGCTAGGATTACAAGGACATTCTTCATTATTGCAGACAAGCGTGTGTGTGCGATCAAACAGCTTTCTTGTTCCTGGACTGAAAAGAGCATTTGGCTCTGAGTGACTCCTGATTCATTATCTGTTTCCACTAATGGAAGGGTGAGGAGCTGAAGACATGCTGGAATAATGGCATTTAATCATTAATCACTGCAGACTCAAACCAAGATTAATGGTGATCCTGCCAACATGATGGAGTACATGTTGTGGCCGTGACAGTTTGCTTGTATATCCCTAGTGTTTCCAGTCATTTCCACTGTCTCCCATCTCTCCCCTGCCTGTCTGTCTCTCTCTCTTTGTATGTGTTTTTGTGTCTCCGTGGGCGTACCGTCTCCCTCCACTGGCCCCCAGCTCCACTGCTCCCACTCACCTGACGATCAGCCTCCTATCTAGCCGCCCAGCCAACACACCTGCCTCCAATCAGCGCATCTTCTGCAGTGCATCGCCAGATTGAAATTACAACCTGTTTATAAGCCACGCTTCCCTTAGCCACGCACTCTCGCCCATCATTACCTCCACCTTTGGAGGTGCTGATTCTCATCCCTGCCGCTTCACACTCGGCTGCAAACCGTCCCAGTGCAGGCTGAAGGACCTGGTTTGATGAAGCCAACAGGGCAGCATCATCTGCAAAATGCAGAAAAGAAATCCTGTGGTCCCCAAACCGGACTCCCTCCGGCCCCTGACTGCACCTAGAAATCCTGTCCATATAAATAATGAACAGGACCGGTGACAAAGGGCGGCCCTGCCGCAGTCCAACATGCACCGGGAACAAGTCTGAGTTACTGCCGGCAATGCGAACCAAACTCCTGCTCCGGTCATATAGGGACTGGATAGCCCTTAGCAGAGGGCCCCGGACCCCATACTCCCAGAGCACCCCCCCACAGGTCACCGCGAGGAACACAGTCGAATGCCTTCTACAGATCCACAAAGCACATGTGGTGTTGCAGAGGCATGTCAACCAAGACAACCCCACAACATCCAGAGACTTGAGGTACTCAGGGCTGATCTCATCCACCCCCAGTGCCTTGCCACAGAGGCCACTACCTCAGTGACCTCAGCTTGGGGGATTGACGATTTCACAACTGAGCCCTTGGCCTCTGCTTCCTCAGTGGAAGACATGTCAGCGGGGTTAAGGAGATCCTCAAATTACTCCTTCCACCGTTCGAGGATGTCCCCAGTCGAAGTCAGCAGATTCCCACCCCCACTGTAAACAGTGTGTGCAGGGCACTGCTTCCCCCTCCTGAGGTGCCGGACGGTTTGCCAGAATTTCTTCGAGGCCGACGGATAGTCCTTCTCCATGACCTCACCAAACTCCTCCCAGAGGATGGTTGCAGAGGCAAAAACCCGGGCTGAAGCTCACTTGGCCCACCGGTACCTAACATCTGCCTCCGGAGTCCCCCGAGCCAACCAGGCTTGATAGGACTCCTTCTTCAGCTTGACGGCATCCCTTACTTCCAGGCTCCACCACCGGGTTCGGAGATTGACGCCACGACAGGCACCGGAGACCTTGCGGCCACATCTCCAAGCGAAAATGGAGGTGGAGAATATGGTCCACTTGGACTTAATGTCTCCAGCCTCCCTCGGGATCTGTTTGAAGCTCTGCCGGAGGTGGGAGTTGAAGATCTCTCTGACCGGAGATGCTGCCAAACATTCCCAGCAGACCCACACAGTACGTTTGGGTCTGCCAAGTCTGTCCAACTTCCTCCCCCGCCATGGGATCCAACTCCGCCACTCTCCTCACCCGAGCATCGAAGACATACAGCTGGAGATCAGGTGAAACAACCCCGAAGTCGATCATCGACCTCCGACCTAGGGTGTCCTGGTGCCACGTGCACTGATGGACACCCTTATTTTTGAACATGGTGTATGTTATGGACAAACTGTGACTAGCAGAGAAGTCCCGTAACAGAACACCACTCGGGTTTAGGTCGGGGGACCGTTCCTCCCAATCACGCCCCTCACAGTGTCACTGTCGCTGCCCACGTGAGCGCTGAAGTCCCCCAGTAGAACGACGGAATCCCCAGTCGGAGCACTTTCCAGCACCCCTCCCAGAGACGCCAAGAAGGTCGGGTACTCTACACTGCCATTTGGCCCATAAGTACAAATAACAGTGAGAGACCTATGCCTAACCCTGAAGGCGCAGGGAAACGACCCTCTCATTCACCGGGGTGAACTCCAACATATGGGCGGCTATGAGCAAGCCCACACCAGCCCGCCGCCTCTCACCTCAGGCAACTCCAGAGTAGTAGAGAGTCCAGACTCTCTCGAGCCCAAGCTGTGCGTGGAGGCACTCCCCAACTATCTATAGTCGGTATTTCTCAACCTTCCGCACCAGCTCAAGTTCCTTCCCCCCTAGCGAGGTGACATTCCATGTCCCTAGAGCCAGATTACGTGTCCAGGGATTGGGTCACCAAGGCCCCCGCCTTCGACTGCCACCCAATCCACAATGCCCCTTACGGTTCCTTCTGCAGGTGGCGGGGCCACAGGAGAAGAATGATTCACTATCAGCATAATAAATAAGTGATTAATCAGCTCCTATACATATAGCCCTGTCCTAGATCTCCTGCAGACCAATTAACTGAAAAGGGGCAGTTTGTTGCCTATTCACATGCACATCATGTGAACGCTGGTTTTAACACAGCTATTCAGTATGTGTCAATTTGGCTCTAACAGTAACAACCGTACCTATATTGTAATCTGTGTCATCCTATTCATTCTAGGGATGAGTGAGTATACCATTATCTGCATCTGTATCTGTTCAACCAGCGAAATTATCTGTATTCGCATCCGTATTAGGAATGAAAATGTAAAGTGGGCATAAGTGGGTGGGTCTTTAACCGGAAGTGGGTGGGACTAACCAGAAGGTGTTAAGTTATTAGAAAACTATTTACAGAACACTACAGCTGGACTGAACACTACAGCAACGTTTCTGAACACAAGAGTAACAGAGCTGTTTTTTTAAGTGAAAGTTGCTATATTTATTACAAATATTGACCCATTTTACTCAAATGATACTAATGATCGTAAAAAGTACGTTATCTGTACCAGATACTCATTTCAAACAATTACTCGCTCAAAACTAGTTCTTTCATAACCTAATGGCCACCTTGGGCTTGCATACCTCTTACAATGCAATGCTTGTGACAGCCAGCCTAAAGTCCTGGTGGACATCGAGCCTGTTATGGGCTTTTGTTTTTATTGTTACAAAGGCGCTGAAGGCTGTCTCACGCAGGTACATAGTGCTGAAAGGGAGAATAACCCTTGTAACTTGCGTGTTTGGCAAGTCTGCAACATCATGTCCTTTGACTATCCAAAAGTATGTAAAGACGCAGTGGAAATTGTTGTACCTCCCCTTTTGACATTTTCCCAACTCTGTGCTCCAGTGTCCGCGAAGTGCGATTCAGGGGCCCTGCAACCACTTGTTTGTCTCATGCAGAGAGTGAATGTGTCCGCTGGAGTTGCCTGTTTGATCCTGAACACCTGAGTCAGCTGTTCACACAGCGATCGATGGCGATCTTGCAAGAATTGCTTTATTTTTTTCCCCTGCAGTTCCACAAGCACTTGTCCGCGCACAACCAGCGCACCAGTGCGTGTAACTGCAGTGTTTGATGAGCTTCATCCTTACACAGCTGGGCAAAGAGTCTTTTATTGGAAGGGTGAGCCATAATGAAGTTTACAACTTTAATAATAGTTGCCAGGGTGTTACTAAGGTCTTGGCCAATGTAGCATGCAGTGGAAAATTGCGCTTTTTCCTTCAATCGGCTATTAAATCCCTTGTTGCTGTCCATCATCACTGCAGCCCCCTCAGTGCAGTATGCAGCAAGATTCTTGTAGGGCAGCTTGTTGGATGAGAGGCCACAGCCATAAACATATCTTAGCCTGTTGTTGTGGCTAGATGTTTCAAGTCATCACCGTGAATATATTACACATAAGCGATGAGCGTTGAGTCGTCTGACGCTTGTTGCCGTTTCATTCAACTGGCTGGCAAAGGGAGCGTTCAGAATCTTCTCGCGCAGCTGGTTTTGACAAGCTCCAGCCATTTCGTCAATTCTGTCTCTGGTAGTGTTGTCAGGGAGTGGTGATGGTTCTTACTTTATGCATCACCTTTGGTTTTGATAGAATATTGAATTGATTAGCTGCATACTGGGCAACATGGATGCACATCAAGTACTCAGCCAAGCCACAGTATAAATAATAATTTTATATTCGAAAATGTATAAAAGGAAATTTGGGGCAGCCACACAGCTGTGTAGGTTTTATTTGACTACTTTGAGACTGCTGCAGAGATAGCATATAGGCGTATGTTTACATTGTATAGCCAAAGCTAATTGCATAATATTGTGAGGACTGGACTAATTACCAGGCAGCAGAGCCAAAAGCTCAGTGTAATTTCTACCTATTATATTTTATGCATGTTAATGTTAACATTCACTTACATTTAAGGGTTATACTGACAACTATTTTTCTGTCATTTAATCTATCAACTATTTTACTGATTAGATGAATGGATGGATGGATGGACATGGTTGGTACAACAGTTTGTATTGGTTAGGTTCTGAAAATGCTAAGCTAGCATATTAGCCCATTGAAAAGGTTTTATCAATTTCCTAATCAATCAAAAGTGAGCCCAGAGAGCCCCCCATTATCGGCCACAGATTTTAAACATCGCAAGAGCCATAATTTGTTGAATAATTATTATTTATTCTGATGATCCTAATGAAAAAGTCATGTTTAGGATGTGGGCAAGATGGCTGATGACTAGATGTAAATGGACTGCACTTGTATAGCGCCTTTCTAGTCGTCCGACTACTCAAAGTGCTTTCACACTACATATCACATTTACCCATACACACACATTCATACACTGATGGCAGGAGCTAACTGCCCATCAGTACAAATTAAACTAATCATTCACACACACTCAAACACCAAAGGCACAGTTTCGGGAGCAACTTAGGGTTCAATTCATGGCTGGGGGAAGCCGGGATCGGACCGCCAACCTTCCGATTGGTAGACGACCCGCTCTGCCACCAAGCCACAGCTGCCACGTCAGATGGATGGAAACACATCCGTTTCAGTATGTTACCTCTTATCCAACCTGGCTTCTACCAGTCTCTGTGGCCAGTTAACAACAGCTCCATTTGATACATTGATTGCCAACTGCCTATGCCATTGTTAGACTGATCTCTTTATATTGTTCCATAATATTATTACTACTGTATTGTAAATGTTCTGCTTTTCCAACAGCTAAATAACAGTATTTTATTGTATTTCATTATACACTATGCCAAATAATAACAGTATAATCCAGTACTTACATTATGCTACAAAACTACTGTAGTTTTACAGTAATTTTAGTGTGGTATGAAATACAGCAACTACTAGATAGTTGTTGCCAGTAAGTTGCTGTTAATTTGACAATAACAGCGTAGATATAAAAATGCTAAGATATATACAGTATTAACAGTATGAACAGTGTGTATAACCTCAGGTATAATCAACCTCCGTCCGGTTTATAAGGATGGGAGTGTGTGTGTCACCTTTGGTCTTCCTGAAGTCCACAGTGGACTCTTTGGTTTTCTTGGTGTTGAGGGCCAGGTTGCTGTCAGCACAACACGCTACCAGGTGCTAGACCTCCTCCCTGTACCTATATGATATAGTCATAATATTTGTTAATGTTAGGGTGTAGTTTTTTTATACTAAGGGGCCACATGTTTAAGTTCGCACTTAGACGCTGCTGCAAGAAAGCTATTTGTTTTTAAGTCTTGCTGTGTTTTTAAGGTGAGCAGTAACAATTTTCACATCGCGGCAGCACATTACACATAATTTATTCTTTCAATATTTCCTCTGTTCCAAAACACATTAATATACATCTTTCTTCTGTGTGTGTGAAGGGGGGTTGTAATGAGTGTAACTATTACAGTGGCTGCATACAGTTGTTAATGGTTTATTGGATCACCCCAACTCATCCCATAGTGAAAATAAAGCTTGACAAAATGTATTTTGTCTTTTTCTTACCTTGAATATATCATATATTATACCTCAAGGTTCCATCAGTCAACCTCTATTTTATCGCTAGTCAAGAGCATCCACAAGACACTCACATCTATAATATTTTATGACTGTTCATATAGTGCATCAGAAGGCATCATATGTGTTTGAGGGTAGTCATAAAGCATTATAAATGCATTATAATTCACTATGAATTCCCCATAATGCACTATAAATGTGGCCTTCGTAGAAAGTGTTAACATATATTCCATATAAACGTTTCCACCTTATGTTGATGAAAAATGTAATCCAGTCAGCATTATGTGTCATACAAAATGTATTAGCTGATGCAAATCGGTTGTATACTGCAGGGTTGGTAATGCACATTGGAATGAGGTCGTCTTTTTAGCCACTGTGACTGGTGTGATAAGTGGAGATGCTGATTTCTTCCTGATGATCCCGTGGAAACGCAGCGCAACCCTCCGAGTCCTGTTTTGATTGGAGCCCCGGCTGCTCCTCGGGGGCCCGGCAGCCTGGTGACGTTCTGATTAATGTATTCTGGTTTTGGATTGACTCCCAACACAAGTCCCACGGAACAGACAGAGAATTACCCTTGGGCTTTCAGGTCAATAGGGGAACTATAGGGGTTATTTACTGTCTGTTTACTTCTCACTTTTCATACCAGAAACTCAGAAAATAAAAGCAGGGCAGCAACTGTTTCCGACACTACCCCTTGCAGGAGGTCCATCAGGGCCAAAACCTCACACCACAAAAAAAGTTTCTTTCCATCTGCAGCCAGCCTCATCAACAAGGCCCAGGACCCCCACTGACGATGAATACCCACCCAACCCCCCACTTCATATTGTAAATAATCTTTATTATTTACTTAGAATGTTCTTTTATATTCATTAATATCTTATTGTCAATTTTATATTTTATGTTTATGATTCTCGACCTGCAGTACTTGCTTAATATTTAGATTAGATTTAGATATATATTATATTTATATTATATTTGTTTTGCACCAAAATACCAAATCAAATTCCTTGTATGTGTAAACCTACTTGGCAATACAGCTGATTCTGATTCTTGTCACAGAGACGTACCAGGGAATTGTTGCAACATGGAAATCTTCTCTTGTAACGCAGGAAGTCACTTACTTAAAAAATTCCTTCTCAGCCCTGGAATGTAAATTTAAATGGACTGTACTTGTATAGCGCCTTTCTAGTCGTCCGACTACTCAAAGCGCTTTCACACTACATATCACATTTACCCAGACACACACATTCATACACTGATGGCAGGAGCTGACTGCCCATCAGTACAAAAGAAACTAATCATTAACACACACTCACCAAAGGCGCAGCTTCGGGAGCCATTTGGGGTTCAGTATCTTGCTCAAGGATACCTCGACACATGGCTGGGGGGAGCCGGGATCGAATGCCCGATGTAAAAATATACATTTAAATAATAAAATGAATGTAATAAATGTCTGACAACAAGTCGACTGATGGCTTGAACTAATGACTACTAGTCGGGTAACTGGGTAACTAGATATGTTGTTTTATCAAAACTAACTAAACAAGACCTCCAAATTAAATGAGAAGATACATAATTTGTCCATGCCCACTAGAGCCATACATAGAAGCATTGATGACACCTGTGCCTGTCAAAACCATTACAAATAACTATTGAAAAATAAACCTGTTTTATGCGCTGACAACATTCTGGTTAAAGTTTGCTAAGGTTTAGGCATAAAAATGACTTCGGGAAACATTGTGGTTCGGTTTAAAATGACTACTTCAGTAAGGTTAGGGGATTCACCAACGTTGGCTGTTGGTAGGAAACAGGAAAAGGTATTTGGTCATACGCCAAAGTGTTGGACAACCTGAAATGTTGATATCATTATGGCACTGGACAATACTTTAGTGGATCAGCAAAGTTCTAACAATTCATCATGTGGGAAAGATGAACATTTGTACCAAATTTCATGGCAATCCATCCAATGGTATGGGGATACAACATTTCACTCACAAAATGTCAACCTCATCATGACGCCAGAGGAAAAGTCAGGGTATCACAAAAGTCAGTACCATTCATCCTCTGGGAACTATGAGCAAAAGACGTCACGGCAAACCAGCCGATGGACATTTCGGTCAGGATCCATTGAACAACTGACAAGAAGCCATATCAGTAGAAGGTTAAAAATGTGACTCTCACTGACATTAATCCAAATCCTGGTCATTACATAAATAAAATGGATACAAAATAGTCATATTTCAACACCTGTCCGTAATGCTTCATACTAAAGGGACAAGAAATCTAATGACATATCCAGGTTTCTCTGAATGGGCCAATAGCTGGCCGCCGTTTATGAACAGTTTGCATTTGGCCTTTAGGTTTTAATTGGTAACATCTCATAGATGAAGTGGACATACCAACAGTAGGATTCTATGAATCTGGAGGGATGAGATACTCTTCTTGTATCCCACCGGACTGTATGTCTAAGGCCATAGAAAATATCCAAGTGCAGGAAACAAATTATTTTCACCCTTGTGGCTGAGTTCTAGGAGCATTTTTGTCTTTATGCTGGATATCCTTCCTGCGGTACGCTGATGAAGACGTACTGGAGGAGTGGGTAGTTGGGAGGGTGTTCACAAATTGGGAACACACGCTGATATTCTGCCAAGTAGCTTTTGTGCAAATCCATTTATTCATAACAAAATCAGGCAGCTCTGAGAAACGATTTATCTAGCTGAAAAACGATACAAATACATCTGGTATGAGAGGAGCTTCAGCAGGGGATCATTGTTTTAGACATGTGGTTTCCTGGTTTGGTTCTAGAACTGTTCGGGATTATATGTAACGAAACGTAATGAAATCTTTGCCTGGCTGAGCAGCTGTAAAAAGACTTTAGAACACTGTAAGAAAATGTATCTAAAATTATTACTTTCAAGTTTGTGGTTCATAAAGCGGTCTGAAGGGAGGAAAAGGGGCAACAACATGCCTGTTACTTGAAAATGACAAACCTCACATGTAAATGGACGTCAGTTTATAATACAGTGTGTGTCGTATTAATGGTAATTTACTATACATGGGTTATAAGTTGGAAAAAGGTGGCTTGTCCCCTTCAGATTGGTGGAGAGCTCCTGCGTCAAGTGGAGGAGTTTAAGTATCTTGGGGTCTTGTTCACGAGTGTGAGAAGGATGTAACGGGAGATCAACAGGCAGATCGGTGCATCCTCTGCAGTGATGCGGTTGTGAAGAAGGAGCTGAGCTGCAAGGCGAAGCTTTCTATTTACCGGTCGATCTACGTTCCTACTCTAACCTATGATCATGACCCTAGCTCCGTTAGAGACAGGGTGAGGAGCTCGGTCACTCGGGAGGAGCTCAGAGTAGAGCCGCTGCTCCTCCACATCGAGAGGAGTCAGCTGAAGTGGCTCGGGCATCTGTGCCGGATGCCTGCTGGACGCCTCCCTGGGGAGGAGTTCCGGGCATGTCCAACTGGGAGGAGGCCTCCGGGGAAGACCTAGGACACGCTGGAGGGACTATGTCTCTCGGCTGGCCTGGGAACGCCTCGGCATTCCCCCGAAAGAGCTGGAGGAAGTGTCTGGGGAGTGGGAAGTCTGGGCGTCTCTGCTCAGACTGCTGCCCCTGCGACCCGGCCCCAGATAAGCAGGACAGAAGATTGATGGATGGGTTGAAAGTCTGAATTGTCAGAGAGGGGTCTGTCCTTTAAGCATCAAAAGTTTCACTTCCTTAGTTTTAACATTTTCCAGCTGAGGAAATGGGGATGACCAGGACCAGACGTCTTTATCTCACCTTTGTTTTTGTCTCTAGTCTCTGAAATGATGATCTCCAGCTGCCTGCCTCACACTGTAAAGCTTGAGTTGGTAAAAACAAAACTAAGACAAAAGAAACAAACATATGTGAAGTGAATCACCACAGGTGTCCAGGAGAATCCCAATCTCTCTGCGTTGGTATCTCCAGCGTGCCTGACTCATTACAAGATGGAAGAAATCGATGTGGCTCGAGCACACACCGGAGAAGAGGCTTACTAGTGTGTGTTTTGTCACCCGGGAGAATCAGTTAGAGACACTTTACAAAAGCCTGCCTGTCCTCCAGCTGATCCAACAGTGCAGCTGGGAGCGATGATTTACAGCAGCCGCACCCACAACGTCCTTGCAGCGATCATCACATGGGAGAGGAAGACACTGAGGTTTCACGGCTCAGACCAGGATTAGTGAGGAATGAGGCACCCCCACATAAAGGCACCAACCATGAAACCCAGGGAACAACTGGTGCAGATCGAGGTTGACTGTGGAGGTCTCTTCATGGTCTTTCGAGCCTTTAAAATCTAAATCCGTTACAGTTTTCCTGTTCACATTTCTCTGTCAGGGCTGCGTCTGGTGGCCTCTAAGGTGCCCCAAATCAGAATTGTGGACTTGAAATTGATTGAATTGATTGAAAATGTTCAGTTTTCAGACCTGAAAGACTTGTATCTTGACTTGCAATGTACTTATGAGAACTCGTTACTTCGAATTGTTATCAAGGACAGGATTAAAGCTGGATTGATACCGCGTTAGGGGGTTACGCAGTAGGCTGTAGCTGTATGCATGGCTATAGAGCCGCCGAGTGGAGACCGCAAGACCTGTGATTGGTCGGCATGGGCTTCTTGTCTTTTTCTGATACTGATGGAGATTGTTCACAACATGGAGCAAGTTGAAAAAAAGGCTCAGTCAGCTTGTCCATTTTAGTAACAGACATCTAACAAAGCCTTGTCCACTTCAAACCTTCTGCTCACTGCGACACCTGGTCTCTATCACACCGAGTAAAGTTCCTTTGGGACAAGATGTCTGACATCTTTTCGCTAACGCAACGCGGGACATGACTTGTCGACACTGACTTGCTGTATTTGAGTGAGAAGCATTCAATTTTCTGTGACAAACATATAGCCTACTGTAGGTGAAATCTATGGCAGTTGTAAAGGAAAACTACTGTAAAAAGAAAAACCAACATATAATGCAGGACAGTAAACAAATGTAATGAAAATCAGAGAAGCCTTTTGACAAGCAGCTTTGTTCTGTTTCAACTTAGACTCTCGCCCTCTCTTCCTCATTAAATAGCCTTCCTTCCACGCCTGCACCTTACATCCCACGCTTTGATTATACATTCTTTACTTCCCCTTCAACAAGTCTTCAATTCTTTTGTTTGCCTGTTATTGGGATGGATCTTAATTAGCTTCCCAGGGAGCCACTGAGGTTCATGTTACCAAGGACCTGTTGAAGCCAGATCTGGATTAATTGCAGACTATCCTTTCACCATGATACAATACATAGACTATAAAGATCCCTATAAATAAACTGCATATTGGTAGGAATTTTGAACTGTGATCTTTCAACAATTTGACGTTGGAAGAAGAATGCAAAAAAAGCAAGGTTAGTTGGCATTTACTGTATTTCTCCAACACATCTTTGACCAGCTCTCACAGGAAGCTGCCTGAAAATAAGCCTATGAATGACACAGATAGGAAGTGCATTGATAGTGGCTACGATTCCCCTGGTGGGTGTCTACACATGAATGCAAGGCAGATCTAAATATAACTGGCTCCTTTCCCTATACAGATGGCTGGCTCATCATAGGGCTTCAAAGCTCATGCCCAGGAAGACTGTGGAGACCTAGAGAGTGTTGCTGCATACAGAATCCATGTTTTACATTTCATGACAATACAGCACAGCAAGTGTTTCCTTACATTTCAAATTTTTTACTATAAATAGTGAAAAAGGGAAGCCAACTTTTAGACCTATATTCAGTGTCAAATGGGATCAAATGGGCCCACAGATACACATCATATAATTGAAGGTAGTTCTACTTCAATACAACTTTTGTCTAATTTTCACAGTTTTTGTCGTCATTCCTATTGGTAACGATACAACTTGACTCACAAAGTTACTTGGTGAGTCTTTGTCAGACTTTGTTTTAGCTCCAGTGTGAATCTGTATTCCCAGATCTCTGGAATTTCTTTAAGTACAGTGTAGCAAGTAAGTACAATTTTGACAAAACTGATACAAATGTAAGCTGGTATCAGTGTTATGGGTCTTTGTGTCTTGGGGTAACCCAGTATGACTAGGAATTACATTCATAACGGATGATTCTGCAGCATACAAGCGGACATCCAATACCAATTTACACTGCAAAGGTAATTTGCAACAGCCTTGTAGTTTTACAAGGAGGCAATAATTAACTATTATCGCTTATATTGGAATATTCCTCTCACAGAAATAGCATTCCCAAAATAAAAACATAAACTAAATTACATGAAACGTGAAGATACATTTTGTGTGCGTCACATTATTTTAGTGTGTTGCATGCTAACACTTGCTAATTAGCACTAAAAACAAAGTACAGCTGAGGCTGATGGGAAAGTCATTAGTTGTGCAGGTATTTGGTCATAAACCAAAGTAGAGGACAAACTGAAATTTTGACCTGATGATGGCGCTAGAGAGGGAGATCAGGAGATCAAACTTATTATTCATCCTCTGAGAAGCATGAACGTAGAAGAAGATCAGAGATGTACTTTGAAATCAGTTCTCTGACAGACAGGAAGCCAGTGTAAAGACCTCAGAACTGGAGTGATGTGATCCACTTTCTTGGCCTTTGTGAGCAGCAGCGTTCTGAATCAGCTGCAGCCGTCTGATGGATCTGTTAGAGAGACCTATAAAGACACCGTTACAGTAGTCGTTACAAGTCGACTGCAGATCGATGCATGGAAAAGGTTTTCCAAATCCTGCTGAAACATCAGTCCTTTAATCCTTGATATATTCTTAAGGTGGTAATAGGCTGACTTTGTAACTGTCTTAATGTGGCTGTTGAAGTTCAGCTCTGAGTCCATGACTAGAACAAGATTTCTGGCTTGGTTTGTGGTTTTTAACATTACTGATTGAAGCTGAGCGCTGATATTCAATCGCTCCTCCTTGGCTCCAAAAACAGTGACTTCAGTTTTATCTTTGATTAATTGAAGAACATTCTGGCACATCCAGTCGTTGATTTGTTCAGTACACTTACTCCGCGCTTGTTTTGGACCATAGTCCCCTGGTGACATTGTCATGTAAATGTGTGTATCGTCCGCATAACATATTTTGTTGTTTCCCATAATCTATACTAAATAAAGCCAAAATATCCTGGAAACGGACGCTGCCATCTTGCGCTGGTGATGTCATTTGGAGCCAGAGTCTGCGCTGTAGTGATCGGGGTTGGAGCCACAGTATTGAGGTCCTGCCCATACACCAGGGTGACTCAATTGCCTAGCAGGGCTCAGCTGTAAAACACGCACCAGTGTGATAAGAACAACCTAAAATGATCGAAATCATCTTTGGGAAAAACCTATTTGACGTGTACTTTGAGTTTTTAGTTTGACTCATGTCCCATCCGCTAACAGAGAGAGGGTTGGGTTTATGACCTATACTGCAGCCAGCCACCAGGGGGCGATCGCACCTGTTTTGGCTTTACTTTTGGGGAGCTGTCGTGTCGTCCACCTTTATATACTTGTATTCCCTTGTCATACCACAGAAAAGCTGAGAGTAATTTACTGTAAACCATAATCCAACCTTCCAACCTGCTCGTGGGATGCACGCGCAACATCAGTACCACTCTCACAGCAAGAGCACCCAAAACATTTCAAGTAAAATAAAAAGAAACTTCAAAGCAGCAGAGAGCAACTGCAGAGAGATTTGGATAAAATATTTATCATGTAATATACAAGACATAAGAATGTAATTTTGAAGCGCTTCTGGGATCAGGGTTATTTTTAGTAGCCACTGAATATTTTACTTCATTTTTCCCTCTAGTAAGCAGGTGACCTCCCTTTCACTCTGTTTCCCCACACACTGACTCTGATGGGAAACCTCTTATGCTTCCTTGTTCCCCCTGGACTTGTGTTTGTTCAAAGCATCTCGTGTGCTTCCATGGAACTGTGTGGATGAGGTCATCCTCCTGCTTTTGTCAATGTGAGACTTCCTTTGCAAGACTGGACTTGCAGAACTGATTTTATGACCCTGACTTAGATGTTTCCGATAGATGTTTAGATGCCAAAATCATCTTATAATCAAGTTATAATCCTTGAGATTTCAGTCCTGGTTGATATGATAACAAGGTAACAGCAAGTGTATTTTAATAATATAGCAGATGGCAAATATATCACCTATATATATAGGTGTATATACGTAATAAATATACTGCTCAAAAAATTAAAGGGAACACTTGGAGTTACATTGTGTTGTTTAAGTGTTTCCTTTATTTTTTTGAGCAGTATAGCATTGAATGACTGCTCTGTCAGAAATGAGAGTAACTGATGTTTACTTTCCTTTCCCATATAATAATACTTTATCTTTGCGTCTTTTTCTTTTCCCCAGCAACAACTGATGTGGATATTACTGCACTTCCTCTTGCAAGTTCCAAGCAATTCTACATTACATGAAAGCACGCGGTAAGTGCACGCGTCATTTCCTGCGAATCCCTAATGCCTGGTTATGCAGTTTGAATTCCTTGTGCATGGAAGGTCATTGATGACCTTGGGTTAATAAGTGCATGTGCCTATCCAAACTCAATTCAATATTCTTATGAAGGCCGTGAGATGCGGCTGAAACTGCTATACAGAGATGCAATTTCAACATGCAAATACTAGCCATAAATAGTATCAACATTTTGTTTTACACATGGAAAATCTTAAAAAGGATTAAGGAATTCTAAAGGATTTACCCCCCCCCCCCCCATATTCAGCCACATTACCAAAAGAGATCAAATTAAAGCATTATGTTTTTAGAAAGGTATTACTGGCGTGAAAATGAAAACCAAACACTCACTGAAGAGAACAGTGCAGTTATAAAAGAGCTTCAGCTGCTCGTTACTTTCCTGTCATGACTGTGATGCATGGCCCTTTCCATTTTTCATGTTCTTTTACTATGCGTCCATGACATTGATAGGCATGTATTCGTCTTTTCAACACAGTTTATAGTGACATTTCTGTAGTGGGATAATGTGCGAGTAAAACATGGCCTGACTTGACATGAAAAAAGTCCCAACTGCTTAAGGTGTGTTTTAAGCTCTGGATGATCCCTGCTGCTTCACACTCTGGCAGCCACGTAAAAGGTGCCTATTACACTCACATTATCTGCTGGATTATGGTGCTTATATGCTCACAATTGAGGTTCTCTGCATACCATTTGTTGGGGACCTTTATATCCTACAAGGATGTGCTGCACATGAACTAAGGAAAGATTAATGGTTTTTTAAATCCCTGAGAAGGGAATAATTGTGTGATTTAAAAAGCATGATACTTTGGGATAGGAAATGAACCTGGCCTATTATGTGAAGAGGGAAGTAAGATAATGTTTATGGTGCGAAACTGAATGAGCATCAATCACTTGTTTTCTGGCAAACATCAGCCATTCAGTTTATCTTACTTATTCTGCTTTATCCTTGACTGTATCAGGATTTTCTGAGAAAATCAAAAGAAGACATAAAGCAATATGAAAAAACAGTTATCCGGCTCCAAGCTACTACTCTCAATATTTAGTTAGCTTCAAATGAGGCTTAACGTTCACACTGTTTCCTTCACTGTCCCTCAATACTACCATAATAGTCCAACATCGCCTGGAGTACCACCCTAGCCTATAATGTTAGCTTTGTTGGCCAAAAGATAGCATTAGGTGACAAAAATTCTCACTCATCTGCCCTCTCGGCCCTGCTAGTCTTGGTTTTTCCTTTTCTAGTTTATCTTCGGGATCATGAAGAAGGTCTCCAGCACACCTCTGTCCAATTTTTGAGTAAAACTTTCATGCATAGTAACGCGTACACAGGCTCTCTCGGGGATGCTGTTGGCAACAGCATCCAACTGCCCACGCTGAATTGCATTGGAGCAGAATGATAGAGTTTCTCTTGGCATCGGAGGGCAATTTGAGCCAATGCACCACCAGTCGGTGTTTGATATATGCAGCTGTACAACTCTTTCAAGCCTGATGAGACTCACAAATTGACCAATTTGCACATTTGTTTTTACAGCTCAACGCAGATAAGACTGAGGTCCTTATTGTTGCTTCGTGTATAGGGGCGGCTGTGTCGACGTGTCTTTGAGCAAGACACTGAACCCCGACTTGCTCCCGATGTGCAGGCCAGCGCCTTGCATGGCAGCTCCGGCGTCATCCGTGTGAGGATGGGTGAATGCAATATTGTAAAGCGCTTTGTTCTGGTAAGGTAGTAAAGCGCTATATAAATGCAGTCCATTTACCATTTATTGGGTCCCTTTCTTCAGCTGTACAGTCTAATCTCAAAAGTCGTGGTGGTCCCTGGGGGGGCTCCCGTGTGCCTTTTTTATTCCGAAGAAGCCTATTTTACTTTTACCCATTGAACGGATTTTTAGGGGCACTTACAAAACTCTTAATTATATGTTATACTGTCAAATAAACTCTCAATTTGCGGCCCAAATATTTGTTTTATTTGAAAAAAATAAGTGAGAACGGCACCAAAAAGAAAAAAAACAAGACTACAGGTTTGTAAGCATTACAAAAGTTAGTAAAGTCCAAGCAGGCAGTGAGACACATGTGGTCCTCCGACATCTAAGAGTGGAGCAGATGGTAGATTGCTCAGGAGAATGGACAGGCAGCCAGGTTCGACTGCAAACACATTAACTCCATGGGTGCATGAAGCCACACTCTGTGTTATCACTGGTTGCTCTGCCATTTATCTGGAACATAAAGTTGAGGATATGGAGTCCTTCCTGCGCTCCTTCTGGCACGTATGACATCATAGTCTGGACAGGCGAGACGATCCTAACCTCATTATCTGACAAGCAACCGAGCAGTAGCAAACACAACTCTGCAACCATGATTTCAGGCTGATAGGTGGCGCAGTCTGCTTCTGGCATTCTTCAAAAAGCTATTTAAATCCCAGTTTAACATTGTAAAAGTATGTATCCTGGGATGTCACACCCTTAAAAAAAGTCCAGCGTGTAGGATTTAGTGGCATCTAGCGGTGAAACTGCAGTTTTACAACCATTTGAATACAGCTTGCCTCCCCCTCCAAGCTTGTAAGAGAAACTAGGTTGGCCGCGAAACTCACAGAAAAAGCGAACGGCCCTATCTAGAGCTAGTTTTTGGTTTGTCCGTTCCGGGCTACTGTAGAAACATGGCGGTACAACATGGCGGCCTCGATGGAAGAGGACCTGCTCCCTCTGTAGATAAAAAACAGCTTATTCTAAGGTAATTAAAACACAGCAATCCTTATTTTAGTATTATTTTCTATTTCTACCAATCTTCCTAAATGTTACACACTTGACCTTTAAGGGACACTGCCGTTTAATTTCTGGCTCACAAGCACTTTAATACTGCGACACGATCAATACAATTACATATTAAATATTTTATCTCCGTAAAGAACTGACTTGTTCTTAAAAAATAGTGACACTGGCTTGATTCAAGTGTCAGATCCAATACTGCTGTGTTCACATTAAGGAAATTTTACGTAAACGCTGGGGAAGAAGCACCTGTTTCCACTGAGATTTATGCTTGACACATACCATTCAGACCCTTCCATGTTTGGTTCCCTCTCATCCCGTCTGTCTTTCTTGTGTGTGGAGTTAGGCATCTGTAACACATCTCTGCTGGCAGATGTATTAGTTGGTGCGCCTTGCTTAATGGTGCACTTGACAGCTGTCTCTGGCTCAGCAAGCACGCCAGCTCCTGGAGAAACCCTCTTTGGATCCTTCAGAGTGACTTACTGTGTTACCCTGTCAGGCTGGATAGCCCCATTGATCCATGCTGGCCTTCACTGATAATTACAAATAGAGTCTGGAGTGTTCAACCGAGAAAGAGAGTAGTGGACGTGTAATAGACTAGGTGTGTAGCCACAAGAAGATGGAGAGGCCTTAGCAGTGAAATGGAGGTTTTTAAGATTGTCAATTTAAAGCCACTGTGCATAGATTTTTTTGTTTTTGAGAATGGCAGCTCATTCTTGAACTTTGGGAACAGTATTAGTTCCCACAGGTTACCATTCTGAAGCTTTCAACTGCACATAAGTCTTCTTCAGCAAATGGAGCTGGCTCAGTTGTCATCATGTGACCTTATCATGAGGTGAAGAGACAGCTCCACGACAACTGTGCGAATCCCGTCCACTAAGAAAAACCGTGAGGTGCATTTGAAAGGTTCAGAAAAAGCTAGTGGGTGTTACGTTTTTCCTTTTGTCAATCTGAAGTTATTCTGATGGAATTATGGCCTTTCCGCTTAAAAAGAATGAGACAACCCATGCGAAAATTGGCGCAGTGTATATCATCTCCACCCAATTATCTCAATGTTTCTAGGTCGCATCCGTGGGGGCAACGCTGGCTTACCAAACGGGCAAAGCCGGGGCAACTGCAAGAGATCTGGGAATGAAGAAACCCTGTTGAAAGAGGTTCCAGGGGCCAAGAAACAGGAGCAGTCAGACAGGTTGGAAACAAGTCTCCAGATTAGTCAAACTTATTTGGAAGAGAAAACAAAAGCCAAAGTTATTTCACAAACCGCCTGTTGCAAACATCCATCACTGTCTGTTTCAACTTGACCTACTGTATTTTCCCAGAGTTGTGCGTGCGCACACCTTGCTTCCTTCCTTCCTGTGCAATGAGGAATTATTACTTCAGTTTTAAACTGTTAACTTGTTTACAACCTGTCTGATCATCTGTGTTTCTTGCCTCATTGGACTTCATTGTAGCCTCAGAAGTCCCATAATTTAACTTAGTGATGATAATGTTTTCATAATAAAATTAGTCAAATCTATGAAAATTAGAAGCCAGTTGTATTAAAATTATTAATCAATAACTAAATATATATTTTGCACTGTATTCGTAGTCTTGTATATTCTTGTTGGCATATAATGTTGATGTACACATACATTGTGGGTTAATAAAAATTAGCTTATGTCTGCTTGGATTTGAAAGTTCAGCCTAATTCTCTAGCCCCTCCCTAACCATGATGAAATGGGCAACGCCGAGGTCTATTTCGAACGTTGACCCCCTCGACTGTGGTAGCAGCTGCCACACCAAGTACAAAATGCAGAACACTGCCTGACTGTATCGCCAGTTTGTGCCCAGTGGTCCAAAGTCCTCTTTTCAGATGAGAGAGAGTCCTAGAGTCTGGAGGAACCTGCACCTGCCCACACTGCCAAAAGCACCAAAAGTTGGTTAAATGACCATGGTGTTGGTGTGCTTGACTTGCACACCCAACTCACCAGACCTGGGATTGTCAAGAGGAAAATGCAGATGAGCTGATGGCCCCTGTCAAATACCCCTTTTCCACCAACATGAACCGGGTGCTGGTTCAGAGCCAGTGCAAGTTTAGAGTTGGTTCGACTGACGAGCCTTCTAAGAACCCGTTTGTGTTTCCACTGGCTGCAGAGCAGCACAGAGCCAGGTCTTACGTGACTGTATACGTCACATCTTTCCCGGTAACGCTAGCGCGGCAGCGCCAAACACAAACACCAGCAACAATCGCAGACGTTGCGTTGCTATTGATGTTCGCCGTAGTTTGTACAGACGGAGATTAACGGTACGTACAGAACATTTATTTTTAACAACATGTCAACTTTAGCCTCAGCATGTTGCTGCCCTCCTAACAGCAACTCTGCTGATAAACGATCACATTGCAGTTAAATAAAAATGTATTAAGCGTTGGTGTAAGAAGCAGAAGTGAAAACCGTTCGTCTTGTCGGTCACGGTGACCCCGCCCCCACCCGCCGCAGTAAGCGGTGCTTACTTCTAGCCCAGCAACGAGTTGGTCCTACTTAAGAACCACTTTTCCTGGCTCAGAGCTGCTGCTTTGGGTGTGGAAACACAAAGGACCGATTTGAAACTAGGCTCTGGTTCCAAACCAGCACCAGCTCTGCCTCGGTGGAAAAGGGGTAAAAGAAACCTGGGCTTCCATACCACAAACCGATTGCCTCCATGCTACGCCGAACTGAGGCAGTGATTTAAGCAAAAGGAGCCCCTACTAAGTATTGAGTGCATGTACAATAAAGGAACCCACTTTCCAGAACTTGAGATAGTGAGTTTTTGTTAAATGGGAGCCAAAATCATTGAAGTTAAAAGAACCAAAGACTTAAACTACTTCAGTCTGCGTGCATTGAATTTATTTAATACTTGACTTTCACAATTTGAGTTGAATTACTGAAATAAATGAACTTTTCCATGACATTCTAGTTTATTGAGATGCACCTGTATATGTTTTAAGACTATCTTGCCAGGCTAAACGAGATTCTCCCAGATTGTTGGACCTCCATTTCCTTTCAGGTTTTGTGATGTAATGAAGTCACAACCGCGACCTCATTGTGAAAAATGTAAGCTAAAACAAATCCCTATATTTTATTTACAACATATCTAATCCTATAATAGCGGCCTCGTGTTTATTGTGAGTGCTCAATGAACCGCGTGCTTATTTGTCAAGTCCTGGCCACTATTTCGCTGCCATCGACGTGGCCAAATCACGTGCCTGCGTCCCCCTGACCGGGAGGACAACAGATGCAGCGAACTGCCTGCTTGAAGCGGAGCCATTAATGACAGCAGTGCCGCTAATGAATGGGATTCACTCAGCGGAGCAAGAAGAAGGGAAAAATAGGAACACCTCGTATTTCATTTTTTGTTTAATTAAGAGGAAAAGCAGAGATGACAATGACTGCGCGACTCGCCTTATTCAAATGGAAGACCGATTGTACTATTCATTTGGAGCTTTTAAGGGACATTTTCAGGGAAACAGTTGGAAACATGCCATTGTTGGCAGACAGATTGTGCATTCTTCCCTGACAAAAGTATCTACTGCCCTTATTAGCACACTGTTGCCGTTTCTCTCCTCTGGAGGGAACACGGAGTCATTAACTAACTGCTGCAATGAAACAAGCTGTAAACAACCTCCAAATCTTGTGAAATTTTCTTAGACTCAATTGAAACACTGCCCTATAAAAGTGAAACTGAATCCATTGATGTTTTGTCTGACATTAACCTGAGAAGTGCGCGCCATGTGTTATGGGTCAGAAGCCACTGGGGTTGGGGGTGGGGGAGTATTTTGGTACAGTAGTAGTTGCACATGGACACCAGAAAGAGCTCCTTGGTTAAGCAACAGATGCCCGGTGTCAAAAGTCACCGCACACCCCTTCCCCCTCCCTCCTTAGACATAAGGGAGATGGGGGGGGTGGGGGGGGCAGGCAGCCTTTGGGCCCCTTTGAGGGCCTCAACAAATACACTCCTCTCTCTGTAAGCTTCTGACGCTCCAGGCTTTGTCTTCTGTGGAAACCTGCTGTCTGGATCATCACTGCACTGGCCAAGTAAAAGGGACTGTACTTGTATAGCGCCTTTCTAGTCGTCCGACTACTCAAAGCGCTTTCACACTACAAATCACATTTACCCAGACACACACATTCATACACTGATGGCAGGAGCTAACTGCCCATCAGTACAAAATAAACTAATCATTCACACACACCAAAGGCACAGCTTTGGGAGCAATTTGGGGTTCAGTATCTCGCTCAAAGATACTGAACCCCAAATACACGTGGGTTGGGGATTGAACCGACGACCTTCCGATTGGTGGACGAGCTGCTCTGGCACCAAGCCACAAGTAAATGGACTGTACTTGTATAGTCCTTTCTAGTCCTCCAATCAATCACACTACATATCACGTTCGCCCGATTCTCACACACACACACTCACAAGGCACAGTCCTCTGGAGCAATTTGGGGTTCAGTATCTTGCCCAAGGAGACTTCGACGTGTGGCCTGGGGGAAGCCGGGATCGAACTGCCAACAAAATCCCCCCCCCCCCTTTGTCTGGACCAAATGAACTGAACTACAGGTGTGAAAGTGTCCTTAGGTTTTCAAAAATCTTTAACTGTTCATCCAAATTTAGCCCAGTTTTAACCAGATTTCCAGGCTCCTATTGACCTGCAAATCACAAAATCAGTACTTACTGGGTATATTCAATTTGAAATAATAATGAGTTACAGAAGCAAATAATGAGTTAATGAATTTGAAAACAGCAGTTGAAGACAAACACCTACAGATTTACAGCCAGAGAGGAAGTGAAATTGTGAACTGACAAAACAGTATGGAAAGCAGTTGTCGGCAGTCTGCCTGTCTTGCATAGGCTGGCTCTGATCCCAGAAGTCCAGGACTTCTTGGAAACTTGTTGGGTAGTGTGGCTGAATATAGTTAGAGGAAACTCAAGGAAAACCTTCTCCATTGAAAGTGGGGTGTCTCTGAAATATCCTATGAGGCCTCCTCTCTAGTGCGACACAATACACTCCAGCACTTTCATTACCAGTGTGAAGTCCAAACCAACTTTCATTTCCAGGCATGTAGAGAAGTCAAATTATAGCCCTGTGTTTCTTCCAATCACCGCAACATTCTCAGCTTTAATTTTGCAAAAACACTTTGTCGGTCACCATTATGACATTCTGTTGCTGCGTTTGGTTACACTGTGTGCAATCAGGAAAGTGATTGAGGAGCTTCTGTTCCTGGAAGCTGAGGAGACGGACTTATTTTGACTGGCAGAGGAAATGCTGAGGGGAAAGTGGGCAGGCAAACATTCCAAACGGCTCAAAGAGAAACTGAAGTTGACCCCCGCAGCTGGACCTTTGCCACTGGCAGTACGGAACTTATTTTGACTTGCATGGCATGCCTGCTGTTTGTTCGCCTAGCAAATGTCTTCAAATGGAAGTCAAATAGAAATCATTCCCATCACTAAGTCTAATCAGCGCATTAGCCCAAGATTAAAATGGTAATTTGCAAAATAAGTGTTTTTGAGACTGACCCTCTCAAGAAGAACTACAGCATCCGCGCGGGAGCAAAGGACAAAGTCGCCGTTAGAGGTTGTCTGTACATGTACGAACCAATCGCTATCAAAAAAATCTTAACTGAAATCACTTTACCGAATCACCATTGTCACTGACAGACCGCGAAAGCAACAGAAACAATCATAATCTGACAACTCTGGTGTTACAGTGTGTGGCTGCTGAGCTATAAACCTTATGTGCACTGCTTTTATAGGCTATTTTGTACATAACCGCTTGGATTAGCAACACACTGAATGGACCACTGAACTGAAGAAAGTCTGTTGACAGAATGTGTTCGCTACGTGCTAATTTGCATTTGAACAGTGATTTTTTTTCCCCACGTACGTTCTGAAGTGCCTTTGAACTGTGATGCGTTCACTTACAAATCTTTGAACCAAACTGAAAGAAGTGATTTGGATCAGCAAAATGATTCATGACTTCCACCTCTAGTCCACATAGGGCGGTGGGTGAGGTGGACCGGTGGGTGGGCCAACAAAACATCGACTTTGACATGCGAGACAAGCTATTCCTGCGCCCAACCGCGAGTCAACGTTGATTTCTTTTAGTCATGACCATGATCGTCCCGGAACCTTAACCACTACGTAACACTGGAAAGGTAAACACAGAGAATGTCAAGTAGTTGTCTTTCAAGTGGAATAGATCTATGGCTAGTTACAAAGTTTTAAACTGTAAAGGGGTAAAAAAAGTTCACACTGCTACTTGACTGCTGTTTGGACTTTGGTTTTGAGGACTTCCCATTATCTTTGGGAGAGCATTTGCAGCCACTTGGTCCCATCAATAAGACACTTGTAGACATAATGTTCTAGAAATTCACGGCCTTGGAGTTTACAATTTCCTCTGAGCTTTGGATACAAATAAGTCTCTCTTTTTCTCATTCCTCTGCTGGCATTAAACATCACTTTATAGGATCCAAAACGGTGTTAGAAATGCAATTAACTATATGTATTAAGAAACCGTAAAAGAAAAACCAAACAATACGAGAGTGCCACAAGCAGTAAATGAGCCAATGCTGAAAACAGCAGAGTAGTCTCACAGATGAGTAACCACACCATTTAAAAAAAAACTTAACTATGAATGAAAAACCAACAGTGGCTTGGAATTCCCTCTGAACATGACGCTGATAATAGCTGAGTGCAGACCTAAAGCTGCACTTTATTTGGAATTTGTGAGACTAAAGGTGCTCTATTATAAAGAGTACAGACTAGACCGGCGCTATATGAAAAGTGCCCTGAGATAACTGCGGTTGTGAACTTTATTGGGTAGGTGAGTGGGGATCCTGCCAAACCCACTTGGAACTACTGGTTCTGTTTAAAGCAAAATGTTAATGTGTCTCATTATGAAAGTAGTAACTTTTGGGTAGAGGAAAAAAAACAATTATATATATACACACACATATATAGTTATTTCAATAAATGTGCCCACTTTTTCCCAGATAAGATAGTTTTCTCTATTGTTAAAATCACTTTAACACCCTTAAATTGGCACGCTCTTAGCACCAATACTTTGGGATTCTAAATCGACAGAATATACTAATGCAGTCCAGACCGTTAGGCTGCTGCAGTGACATACATAATGCACTGGCATTGAGCACATTTTTGCAAACCAAACCTCTGAACCCTCTCCCTCTTAATCAGGGTGAGTGGGAGCCCAGACAGGAAGTGGCAGTATTGTGTGAAAAACAGCAGAACCCGGGTTATCACCCCGCAGGGTCAAGTAAACATCTCTCTGGCCGGCTCCAGCCAACCCTGTCTGGGACCGATGACCCACCGGGACATAAGAAGCTAAATAAATACAAAGCTGTAGGTGCTTTGGAGATGAGATAGTGCTGACAGAAATGACAATTCTTGGTACTTCTCCTTTCGTAGGAGCTTCTTTTAAAATGCATACCAAATTCATTTGGTTCATTGTGTGATGAACCAAAGTTTGATTAGTAAAGCTTCTCTGGTTTTACAGAGAAGGGAAGATCACATGTGCTCTCTAACACAGACAGAGTTGTATACTGCTTGTTCACATGGATAATGCAGTGTAAATTCTATTTTAGCATATTGAAGTTGAGACTAATCTGAGTTTGGATCCATGGAGATACATTTAAAGGACTGCAGATGATGAAGAGGGCTTCTATCTCAGCGAGCAAACAGAGCAGGGGAGGTAGCGCGAACCGCGGTGAGAAAAGAATCAGAGGGACGCAAAGTGTATAAGTATCGAAGATGAAAAAAAAAAACAACCCAAGAGGATGTTTTGTTGTCCGGTTCAAAGCAGAAACCCCAGTCATGGATTGTAGGTAGCCGCTGCTTAGGGCAGCACACAGAGCAGCTTCCTCATTACCATCGCGGCTGACAAAAGCCCTGCTTTTAATTAGTCTCTTCATTTCTGTCACTGCATTAAATGCCAGAAGAGTACACAATACAGCGATTCCCCTTGTCTTTGATGTTTGGAGACTGGCTGCTCCACCATGTACCCTACCCGTCTGGCCTGAACTGACAATGGCAGTCCTACATCGAATCTCATTAGTGGTGACTAATATTCTTTTCATCTCCCACAAAAGGCTTCCATTGTGCCGGCGCTAAAGTGCATTCCACACATCCCACTTGTCTTCTCTGTGTCTCAGAGGGAGGAGGGGGGCCAAGACAGTTTTGGGAGGAAGAGATTACTGCCAGAGTTGACTAAGTTCAACTTCACCTTCCCATGCATAAAACGATTACAGCGGTCCCATTGTACCTTTGATTCATTTTGGAGGAATGAACTGGTTAACTGAAAGCACCTGAGATAAAACGTCTAAGAAATTGGTGTGACAATATGTGGACCAGTGAAAAGGAATTAAACTTTGAAGTTAATTACACCCCACAATACAAATACAACATACTAAGGGTTTTAATATTCCTATAACCTTAGAGATTCAGAATGTAAAGTTAGTCTTGATGACGTTTAAACTCATTATGATGATTACAAAGGATCCGATATCTACAGTATCTGTATCACCATATTGCAAAATCAGAGATATAAAAAGCCAAACTGATGTTAACAGTAATTAACTGTATTCTGTTATGCTTTAAAACGCTGATATACTCAGGGCGTGCAGACAGCAGCATGGGCGTGCACAAGGTTCAGTACATAATACACTGGGTATCTGTGTACGTGGGCATATTCCACACATGTGCTTGTACATGTTTACAGTCTGCATGGTCTTAGATTTTGGGCGTCATGAGGACGTCTGAGCAGTCCTGAGCACCTGGGGAAATTTACGTCATGCCTACCCTGGCAGCTACGTGGATGTGGAAAAGGTTTTCAGCTGTGTAAAACAAGACTTAAGAGTCTAAAGCCATGTAGCGGCTCCATGAGGCTGCCCTCTGTGGTGCTTGGAGCTAAAAGCTAATGTAAGCATGCTCACAGTGACAATGGAAAACTTCCAAAAACTAATTTTGATCATTTTTAAAGTTGCTAAAAGCCATTCTAAGATAACTTTGATAACGCTGAAATGTCACCTAGTCCTAGCCTGAGTTTGGCGCCAGGGGAAGACTGGTCATCTGGATGTCCTGTCAAAGACCAGAGTGGCCAGTTGAACTATGACATTCCACAGCCGCCAATGACCCAGATTGATGTCTAAACAACAAACAGGCACCGCTTTTTAATTAATTACTTACATTTTTCTAATAAATCAGTGCTTTGAATTGCAATGTGTTGTAAATTTCAGTCAGATTGTGTGGTGAAATACGATATAACGCTGCTATTGATTGAGAGTAAATCAGAAGGTAAAAGGCTATAGGGAAAGCTTTCTCGGATTGGGGGTGGTTTTGCTGTAAACAATGCAAGAAGCACGTGCAGCAAGAACACCAAAATTCTCTGCTTTCCCAAGGATATGGTCTCTGACTCGACAAAGAATCCTGCATATCGAGGCTCAACATCCAACTGTAATAAACATCGTTGTGCACATAAGGACCAATTATGTTGTGAAACAACGGTCTGAAGTGCGGAAACGTGACTTTATTGGTCTGTTGAACACAGCTCTCTGGATGCTGGGGTGTTTATTCAAGGGGCGGCTGTGGCTTGGTGGCAGAGCGGTCGTCCACCAATCGGAAGGTTGGCGGTTCGATCCCGGCTTCCCCAGGCCATGTGTCGAAGTATCCTTGAGCAAGATACTGAACCCTCAACTGCTCCCGAAGCTGCGCCTTCGGTGTGTGAGTGAGTGTGACTGGTTAGTTTAATTTGTACTGATGGGCAGTCAGCTCCTGCCATCAGTGTGTGAATGGGGTGAATGTGATGTAGTGTAAAAGCGCTTTGAGTAGTCAGAAAGACTAGAAAGGCGCTATACAAGTACAGTCCAGTCCATTTACCATTTATTGGTGGCCCTCTACCACCAGTCAGAAGAGGAGTTGAGAGATTCAGCAGATTGTTGGCACTGAACCTCACGCACTGTCCATTCAGTGCACTTTATTGACAATTACAACTTTTTCTAGGACCACAAATATCTTTAAGGCAGAGTCCGTCTGCCTTAACAAGTGAGGAGTAAAACTGTTCATCTCTAACCCATTTTACTTCCTACGTCACCCGTCTGTTCCCTCTGCCAAGGACAAGAGGAATCACAACAGGAGGAAGACATAACAGCGTGGCAGAAACCTTGAGGGAGAGCTACCCCAGCCCCCGCCTGACGAGAGCTATAATCATGAGGGACACCAGAGCCGGGGGGGGGGGGTTGGAACAGTCTCCATCCCCCTCACCAACAACCACCGGTGGAGATTCACCTTCTTCACCACCCCCGAAAAAACCCTGATGTCTGCCAGGTCCAGGCTGCAAGGCTAAAGGCACTCATGACTCGTCCCAGGCCCTGTGTGCCCGTAGCTTTCTCAGTTCCTGTCTAGATAGGTAACCGATAAAGAATGGAGAATCTGCTATGAAACAGGAAGCACTAAACCGATTGTGCAAATTTAGCCTCCATTCCTCGTCAGCCACAGCCAGTTGCATAAAAATGGGCAGATAGTGCTTTTCACACCCGATGACGTTAAACCAAAATGAAGGGCTGAACGATGCTAAAACACTCCGTTAGCGTTATCGAACGTCAGGTCTTTGGCAGTATTTCCCCCCCCCCCCCATCAATGATTTTATCATCAAACACAATCTTAAGCACCCACAGTTCTAACAGTGAGGGTGCTGCCACTGTCTGCTTTGACTCTCAAAAACAGTTTGTGAAAGACTCTAGCCATCCTAGGCCTGAATCTGCCACAGTTGACAATTCTACCTACTCTGCAAGCTCCTTAAAGATGGCACTCGTCAATGTCAGATCCCTCACTAAGAAAACTTTCATTGCTAATAATATTAAACGATCTCATAGGCTTTATTGTATTATCCTTACTGAGACTTGGCTTGATGAAACTGGTAGCAAAGAACCGATTGAAGCGTCACCAACTAATCTTTCATTTTCACACTGTACCAGGCCTAACAAGAAGGGTGGTGGTGTTACTCTGCTTTTGAGTATTTAGCTCTGGTAATGAGATCTGCATATCCCCGTCTAGTGCTCACAGTTTACCTCAGCTTTTTATCTGAATTTGGTGAGCTTTTATCAAAAATGACAGTTGAATATGACCCGATCCTTATCTCTGGTGAGTTTAACATTTATATTGATAACACCATGGACCGTTTTGCGGGACAATCTTTGCTTTGATGACTAAACATGTACCTGGTTTAAAATAAGTCAAAAGACACTCCATTTGTGCAGACCCATCTAACGGGTTTATTGCTAGATATACTAACGGTTAGATGTACCGGGGCGCATTCTGATTTTAATTTATCTTCCTCGTCTCTGTGTGACAATTTTGGTCAATCATTTTCTGTGACACCAAATTATGGAATGTATAAAAACTATGCTAATTTCTGGCAAAACAAATGCACCTTGGATGAATGTGGAAAGAGCGAGGGCACTTAAAAGAACCTGCGGCAAATCTGAAATGAGAAATCTTGTTCTAGTCATGGGCTCAGAGCTGAACTTCAACAGCCACATTAAGACAGTTACAAAGTCAGCCTACTACCACCTTAAGAATACATCAAGGATTAAAGGACTGATGTCTCAGCAGGATTTGGAAAACCGTGTCCATGAATGTATCTTCACTCGACTCGACTGCTGTAACGGTGTCTTTACAGGTCTCTCTAACAGATCCATCAGACGGCTGCAGCTGATTCGGAACGCTGCTGCTGCTGCTGCTCGCGTCCTCACTAAGACCAAGGAAGTGGATCACATCACTCCAGTTCTGAGGTCTTTACACTGGCTTCCTCTCTGTCAGAGAACGGATTGCAAAATACTCCTGTTGGTTTATAGAGCGCTGAACGATTCAGGGCCAAAGTACATTTCCTGATCTTCTGCTACGTTATGAACCATCCAGACCTCTCAGGTGGTCTGCGACAGGTCTGCTTTCTGTCCCCAGAGTCAGAACTAAACCTGGAGAAGCAGCGTTCCTTTTTTATGCGCCACATATCTGGAGAAACTCCCAGAAAACTGCAGGTCTGCTGAAACTCTGTTCTTTTAAACCAAGGCTGAAGACGGTTCTGTTTGCCGTTGCCTTTTATTAAATCAAATAATGATTAATTTCTTACAATGCATCTTTTACTCTGATTTTCTATTCCACTCTTTTAAGATTGTATCTATTTATATATCGCCCTATGCTGGCTTTATGCTTTATGTAAAGCACCACAACATGGTGGTTCTTTGAGGGTAAGTGCAGACTACAAGACTTTGAAAATGTGAGAGTTGCTGCGCTGCTCAAACCACTTTCTGTCCCCTGAGTGTTCTCATCTAGAGGTGAGGGTGTACAAACTGCACAAATGGAACAGCTCATGATATGGTCAGGACCCATCTCGGAACTAAAGGAACCCCTTGTGACGGTGCAGATTTCATGCCTACTCGACTCGTCTTGGCTGGGACAGGTATGCACTGGCCCTAAGACGTCAGTGCATCGCTTACTCTTTTGCTGCCATACCGGCTGCCACGCTGCGTGCCTGAAAGCTATGCTATCACTCCCTTCATATAGCATTTCAAAAGCCCAACCTCCCCCCCCCAGCGTCCACTTGTAGGATCTGGGTCAGAGCCTAGATGCAAAACATCATTGTTGTACACATGCTACATTCACATAATCTATTCCACGTGAGTTGGCTGACTGATCGGTAGATATGGCCTTGCGGGAACAAATGTGAACTAAATTACAGTACATCTGGAGTTTATTTTTGGATCTAAGATGCTTGAAATGACAAGTTATTGTCATTTAGAAGTAGAGAGACCGCATGCCGTTTTCAGTTAGTTGGACTTTGAATTAAATTACTTTAAATACAAGGATTAGTCGTAAAATGTGTCTCTTGCAGCAACTACACTGATGTCACAGCGATACATGCACACACATGTAGAAATGGATTAGAACGTTCCAAATGATGCTATGTGTATATATCTAGGTGGCGAAAGGGATTAGGAATTTCTTGAACTCCTAATTCCAATTATAGAAGCCAGGTTTCTCGTATTTATGACGTTAGAGAAATCAGATTATTGCATAAAGCCGAAATTAAATATTCAAGTGCATGTAAACCAAGCGGCAACCTCAGGAGCCAAAAAATGAAGCGGACGCGGGCGTGCCAAAACCGGCAGCCCCTCGAATGGCCAATGCAAGTCAATCCCCATCAACCCCCATGTTGGAAGCTGGGGTGTGGAACGTTCGTCTCCCCCTTCTGCCAGTGAAAGTAATTACACAGACGCTGTCGACGCGTGCTTACGACGTCTGCCTACAGTGAGCTCGCCCCCAGGCTCGTGTTCAGGAATGGTTACAGAAATACAGAGACATTTACATAGTGATCCGTCATTTAGGTAGAGGAAATGCAATAGCTACATAGCTTACTCCAAATATCTGACCAGTCCAAGAGCAGTAACGGGAGATCCGTGCCTGCCCTCAGTCCTGTCTCTCAGTGCTCTCCAACAAGGAAAAGGTAAAGCTACGCCAATGGTTATCCTTGTTTCTCCTCTCCGTCGATCACTTTCTTATTTTGACTGTAATTATTTCTACGAATGCCTTTTTTTTTTTTATCTGGAGCATCAAACACTTTTCTTGGACTCTTCTTAGGTCTTACTCCTATTTGCTGTAGGCCACTCCATCTACACTCTCGCCAACGGACCCCCCCCCGCAATGGCAGGTCGCGGATCTCTCTACATGGCTCTGAGATGCTCCCCGCTTACGGTCTAACAAACTAATTATTGCTGGTTGGCGTAAAATGCATCCTAACTGGTGCGCCGGCGCGGGAACGTTCGCCACAGACACCAGATTTAAAAAAAGTCCAGTGCACTGCCAAATACAGAGAGATTTACCTGGCGGCGATAGGCTCAATCAGCGTTGCGTGGCCTCATTTGGCAAGGGCTTGCCCTTGATGATCTGGGTCGTAACAGTCTCTTGCTAATTTCCCACCCATTTACAAAAAAATTATGCATAATTAAGAACGTGGCCAGGTGGGTGCCCTCTCAGGTGGCTTCATTCGGCCCGCCTCAGCGCCACCTCTTTGTGGATTAGCTGGAGTCAGCTGCTGCCAAGATGGCCACATACACTTTGTATAAAATAAATAAATGATGAGCCGCTGTAAAACTCAGTCTGATGTAAACACGCTGAGTGACTACTAAAAACACCTAAAGCTATCTGTGAGGTGTGAGAATAACCAGCAGCCTGTAAACACATTCCCAGGATGAGGTACATCTATTTTGTTTCCTTTCCCCTCCCATAATCAGACGTAAAGCCGCCAGCTGAAACGTGCTGACCTGTAAAATCCTAGCTGCGGGCCCTGTGGTGCCCAACACAAACTGGGTCTTTCCCCATTGAAACCGAACACCCAAGGTAACAGGCCATGTTTTGCTGCAGGAAACCAAAGGACGTTTGACCACTGGGCCTGGCGTCTGACCGCAGACTGCAGCCGTTTGAAGTATTCCCCTTCCATGGCTGTGGCCAAAGTAAATAAAAGCAGGCCGCCCTCGCGACCTCCATCGAACACCCTCACTCAGAAACAGCTGTTCCCATTTAACTGAAAAACCCACTGGCATCCCTCGCCTCATAATGTACATTGGGCATGTAGGATAGCAATCAACACACATTCTTTGGCTGTGGTTACACTTGGAATTTCTTGCCTTTCCAAGTGTCAACATACTGGGCCCCCGTGCTGACCAGATTAGAGTTATGACCTCAGAATATTGTTTTGTTGTATACACTGGGATTATGTCGTCTGGTTTGTTTTGCTGTCATCCAGGAATCTGAAATTCTCAGAATGGCTGCTTGCAGTTTTAGATCAGAGATAATGTTTGCTTAACACTATTTACAGTACCGTTAGTATGGCAAAGTACAGTTAATAGTTATTTCATAACAGCAAACAGAGCCTCCAGGAATCTGAGATGTTGTGATATGAAGAAGAAATACAAATATTGCCCTCATTATTTGATTGGATGGGTTGATCATAGATAGTATCTGTGTGAATTTATGGAAGTCTAAAGGGGACTATATTAAAAGGACACCATATTATTATAATTCCACGTGTTATTTGAGTAAAAGTTAAACAATCCAATTTGCATTTTCATTGCCACACACATGTTAAAATGAGAATGGAAAAGCTGTTTGACACTTAATTTTCAAAGTCGCAGCGTGCTGTACAATATTCAAATTTGAAAATTGTCATATGCAGGTTTTATTTTCAAATTTTTTGAAAATTTCATTTTGACTGAAATATTGCTTGCATAAATGGAAAATGGTCAGTGTTTATATTGCATTTTCAAATTTCAATTAACATTAATGTCCACTGTACAGCGGGGCACAAGAGTTTTCCCCATTTTCATATGTCATAGAACGCCCATACAAGAACGTGGAAATGAAAATTTGATTATTTCATATTCTATATATTGGCACACAGATCTGTGTATCCGTATGTAAGTTACATAGGATATTTTTTCTGCATACTTTAGTTTTTATACTGTGATATTTCAGACTGGTGTGTATTTATTCAGATTTCAGAAATCTGAAGAAAAAAAAAAAAAAAAAAAGACTGCATGGATATGGAAATAGCTACATGAATAATCACTAGCAAACCGGCAAAAGCTGTATTTGCAAACATTGTACAGTTCCTGAAAGTCACTGTGGCTCTTGGCTTTCTGTTGGATTGTTTTTTTGGAGGGCAAATATATTTTTCTTCCTGAGCTGCCTAAGACTGCTGCTCTGGCTTCACAGAACAATAATCTGTGCGGGAAGGGAGGTTATTTGGAGTCTCACAGTGCTTACACTACCTAATGACTGTACTTGTGTTTTCCAAATTACAATATATCAGCTTTCTTCTAGAAGTGTTTTCTAGGAAACTGCTTTTCTTGGGGCACAGGTCTATTTCTTGTTGTGCAGCTTCATGCAATTCCCAGATACGTATAATTTTCGGTGGAAAATATTGACTTTTGGATGTCAACAACTTTATAACCATGGTTATCTTGTGAATGAAGTTTGGTTTGACGCCGACTGGACTGAGCAGCGTGTACAATAGGGCTGCCCCCTAATAGTCAACTCAACCGTTAGTCTCGACAAAGTTTTCGCGCACAGACAATTTCTCTTGTAACAGCAAGTCGACTAGGAAAATCTTTAGGTCGCGGGCAGTCCTAATGTACAGGTTCAGATGGTCTTAGGTCCTAATCAATGTGCAGGTCCGCCAGAAGGCTGGGTTGTGGACACAGTTGACTGCTCCCTGGCTGGAGGGGAGGGGTGAGTCGGCAGTAGATGGCCGTTCTGTGACCCACGGCGCATTCCCTCCCATGGTCTGCAGATCAGGGCATTGGCATTTTACTGGGCAGGCAAAGAGACAGCCTGACACCTGCGCAAAGCTTCTAAAACTCGTTTATTCTGAAGCGCGAGGGACCGACTGACCTGGGTGACAAACTGCAGGCTGGAGCGGCGCAGTAAATTCCTTCACAGTGAGACAGGCCTAATGCTTTTTCTACAATTATCCAATTACTGACCACGATGCCAACTGAGGATAAATTCTGTAGACGGAAATCAATAGAAGTCTTTAGACACTATTTGAAAATGGATTGTCACCTATAAATCATTAAACCACACATTAGACATCCCTCCACAACAATACTATATTTTATGTTACGCGTGACATCCCTTGCAGGAACACCGCTGACTTATTAGTACATTTAAAAAAAAAAGTCTACTATTAGCCCAAAAAACAAAACCTATCTGGTGGACATGCAAAACAGCAAGATTTATTTCTACAAAGGGAACGGCAGGCAACACAGGTACTCAGGCCTGGTTTTAAAGGGGAAAGGATTTTACGTATCCAAATCAGTTTATGGAACGAACTGCACCGGCTCGTTCAGTGCTTGGCCAGAGCGCCGACTGCGTAGCCCCACGTGCTAATGAGTGACTGGACTTGGGCCACGAGGAAGCCGATCGCTAATCTGTCATCGGTTGTCCTCCTTACAGTTAGCTCGGCGCTAACTTGCGCCACTGCGTCTTTAAATTTTAGCTGGCAGATTGTGTAAGAGCCATTGGCTAACTTTGTGCCGGAATCTTACGCAGGTGCGGTAAGATGGAGTTCAGTTGTGCGGCATATTTCTGAAGGAAGGTAGGCACACAGCCTCCTCTGTTGCACCTTTAACGGAGCCTATCCTTTATCGGTAGGTCAGCTCTGAGTAGGCCAACGGGAGTGTTGCTGACCTCCGGCAGCGAAGAGGAGCAGAGTAAGAGAGAAAGCAGATGGTCGCTGAAGACCATATTGACTCCGCGACTTCACACACCGTTGCCGTCGATGACTGCATTCACTGGCTCTCAGGATTGTGGGACAAAAGAGAATGCCGTCTTTAAATCAAAGTTCAAGTAAATATCACCAACATGAATGAACTCGTCTGTGGAGTCCCAACACTGCCACCCAATTTATTGAACTGAATACACAGGATTATGTCTAGATATGAGTGAAATGTATCCTCCACTTTACTTTCTTAAAAAAACAAAAAGAGAAGTGTTTAAGGGATGTTGATAGGTTTTCAAGTCTCTGGGACCCACAGGCGACCAATTTGAGGGGGTCCCCAATGAAATAAATTGGCTTTGATTTTTTATTTTAGCTTGTTTGTAACAATTCGCTATTAGTCACTGCTAGTGTAAAACATGGCAGTGGATAAGAGCAGGTTAAAATATCTTTTTTACATGTAGCATTATCAGGGGAAAAAATTAGGGTGCGTCGACAGAGTCAACTGTTCTTTTGGATTGTAATCATCAGATAAGCAGGATGCGTACCTATGAAAATCACTGGTGTATTCAAACCTGAAAAGCTAATCAATACTTGCATGAGGTTCTTTAATTCAATTGAACACAGTCTCATAATAATTTTAAGTAAAACTTCAATAATTCTTGACGTGGAAGAGTAGGAAAATAAAAGCGAAAAGAGGAAGAAACCCTGCAGGAAAAACTCACCAGATCTCTCAAATTTGATGCTGACTCACAATGTATCAGATGGCCTCTGTTGGGTAATTTAGCAGATTATGGAGAGATGTCATCAAGGACATCGTTTCCACCTAAAAGTGTTGCGTTGAAGGTGTTGGCAGCAGGAAAAAGGAAAGGAGGACCCAGATGCAGACAGCTAAAGTGCAGAGTGGGCGTGTTTATTGCCGTTTCCAGCAGGCAGGCAGAGTCCGGGAAACCAAAAGCCAGGCAAAAATCAGGAAACCAGCAAAATCCAAAAATCCGCAAGCGGACAGCATCAACACATCAGGGAATTACTATGGGGAGATACAACGACGAGCTGACAGCAAGACAGGGAAACACACAAACTAAATACACTCAGGGGAGGTGAACCAACGAGACACAGGTGAACTCCATAACACAGGTGATCATACATAATCAGTAAAGCAGCCAGACACAGGAGGCAACAGACCAATTACAAAATAAAACTGGAAGTGCCAGAACCAAAACCCGAAACACAGACTGAACAGACAATTTCGAAATGAGACAAGAACTAAAGACAATAAACATACAGAACTCAGACTGACTTATAATGACCTGGAATAGACTTATAACCAAAAAAAAAACTCCACAAGACCACAAAAACAACCGCATACAACCAAAACCATAACAAAAAGCCTGATGAAACACACATGCAGGAACACATTAAGAACATTACAGTTTCTTTGATAGAATTCAATTCAATATTATTTATATAGCGCCAATTCATGACAGAAGTTCTCTCATTGCCCCTTTCCTACAGAGCAGGTCTAGATTTATAATGTTATTTACAGGGACCCAACAATTCCCACCAAGAGCAAGCACTTGACAGCAGTGGCAAGGAAAAACTCCCTTTTAAGAGGCAGGAACCTCGAGCAGAACCAGACTCAGGGTGGGCGGCCATCTGCCGCTGCCAGCTGGGTTGAGTTCAGAGTTTAGCTACAGCTCCATCATACGAATAGTCCCTGGCATGCCATGAATTCAGTTTGTTTAAAATAAAAGAAGGGGTACCAGGCACCCGATTCAAAATCCCTGCAGTGGCTGCAAGATTTTGTGCTGTGTTTAAGGCTATCCCAGGGTAATGCAACCCTGTCACTGGGGCCTCAAGTAGGAATCCAGGGATGTAGACACAGCTGATATAAATCAATGCTGAATCAGACAGGACTACATAGATCGGACCGAAACTCACCGAGGAATAATTCTGGGATCTGGGCATCAGTGGCATGCTCTGTTTGTCTCCAGCTTACTCTGTCTTGCACGGCCACATTCAGAATGTATTATTTCCTCGTGCTGCAGGGTTAAAATAACAGGGATTTCAGCCTCACAGCTCTGGGTCCACCGCACGCCCGCTGCATTTCTGAAAGATGGAGCCGCTGTAATGCATGAGTGTAAGTGAGAGACTGCAGGACAGGGATGGGAGACAAAACCCTAATTAGTCTAAAGATCCTATGACCTTATGACCGTCAAAGTTTCATTTTTTCATTGAAATATCTCAGCATCTACTTGATGGATTGGCTCCAAATCCAAAATCCAAATTTTGTACAGACAGTCATGGTTCCCGGAGGATGAATCCAAATGACTTTGATTTTCAGACTATTTTTTTAAGCACTGCAATCCTTTTACAAGTGCGTTTGAAACCTCTGAATTATTTATATGACCATACGATTGCTTTAATTTTGTCTGTTGCAGTCATTTACCTATTTATTGTAGTTTAAATTATGTTATGAGATGTTCTGTGGGAATGGTCAGTGCCAGCACTACTAACTGGTTTTGTGTTTTCTGTTTTTCACGTTTGGCTTTGTGCGTGTTCCCACCTTATTCTTTCGGTTTAATCAGGGTCCCAGTGTGAAGTGTGTGTAGCATCACCACATGACAACGCAGACTGATCAAAGCAGGTGGAAAGGAAGAGCCCCAGAGGATTTTATGTGAACTGCACAATAAAGTACTGACCATCTTGTGGATCGAAGACTGGAAAGAGCTCCAGCAACGGACAACAGCCATGAGCCAGGATTCGGCCGACCTGCCTGGGGCAATCAGCTGCTGTTGAGAGAGAGAGAACAGAGAACTCCCAGACATCTGAGCATAACTCCCTGCCTCCCATCAAGGTGGATAAAGGAAAACTGTCAAGCTTAATTTAGCTGTGTATCAAAGAATGTCCGACGGGCGGAAACAGAATCCCGAAAAGACAGGCACATCAAGTGTCTTTTCGCACTCCCATCACATGTCGTGTTCTGAAACACAAATTAAGACCTATTTCAGTTCATCCCCGTTTCATTCATGGTCCCCTTTATTTGGGAGCGCAACCTTTTTTGTTTTTGAAAGCTAGGCATTGAGAACGAAAAGTTGTGTTCAAAGTTTTTTATTAATTCGCTCAGTTTGTTCATGCTGTGAAGACTTGAACAATTACTCCCAGACATTAATTACAATCCAAACCACGACCTTCTGCTGTGTTTAAATTTCTGGCTTTCAATGCAAATGAGCAGATGACACTTGTATATTAAACGGACATCCTGTGAAAGAGGAAATGTGTCAGATAGTAGCTGATTATGCTATTGACAACAGCAATATGAAGAGTTAACTTTGTTCATTCCCTGCTGACGTACTTGTTGTTCCGGTCATGTCCTGCAGCGAGGTGTACGGTTCTACATCATTAGGAGGATGCAGACACATCCAAAACATTTCCCACTTGATCTTAGTCTTATCTCGGGCACCATCTCCCTGCGCTGCGGTCGGTAGAGCAAGAGAAGAAAGAGCTGCATACGATGCACCGTGTTTTTAACAAAAGGCCTAACTCACACATGGGGCAGGTAAGCCTTGGGCATCTTGCTGACAGAGTTGACTGTTTGGGACTAATTTACATGATATTTATATTAAAAAAAAAATAAATGTGTTAACGCCCTCTAATCAGATGTGGCCAACCCATATCCCCCTGCCCCTGCCTTTGTTTTTCTGTGAAACTGTGCTCATTTTCAAATATATGCACATCGAGATGCATCGTTCACTGGCGTTTATGCTAGTTTTTGCACACCCTCTACTTGGTCATTTTCAATTTTGGTGCAATGGTTTCAGACTTGTGCTGTTGAAGCACCACCGGACTGCGTTCTCTCCCTCGATTATGATCCCGTGATAAACAGCAGGGCTACGGCTACTTACTTGACACTGCACAGACATGCACACTGCTAACGTTACAACACGGTGTTTTTTCCAGCGTCGACACGGAGAGAGTGACGGCCTGCTTAGCATCTCTGTCGATCGCTCACGTCAGCGTCTATTTACCTCCAGCGGCACACACAAGGCCACGCGGGATCAGGAACGAGTACATCAGAGGGACAGCGCATGTTAGATGTTTCGGAGATAAAGC
Source organism: Coreoperca whiteheadi (assembly GCA_011952105.1). Lineage (NCBI taxonomy): Eukaryota > Metazoa > Chordata > Actinopteri > Centrarchiformes > Sinipercidae > Coreoperca > Coreoperca whiteheadi. The sequence goes on from CM022481.1 coordinate 1,829,249, forward strand.
CAGAGAGGCCAGATTGAGGTGGTTTGGACATGTTCAGAGGAGAGACTGTGAAT
>CM022481.1:1829391-2028585 GCA_011952105.1 Coreoperca whiteheadi
TACTGAATTTAAGTCATTTCTCGAGATGTCCTGAGCTGATATCAGGGCCGATCCTCTCCTCTATTTAAAGCCTTTCTAGTCTTTCTGACCACTCAAAGCGCTTTCACACTACATATCACATTCACCCCATTCACACACATTCATACGCTGATGGCAGGAGCTAACTGCCCATCAGTACAAAATAAACTAATCATTCACACACACTCACACGCCGAAGGCTCAGCTTCGCGAGCAATTTTGGGGTTCAGTATCTTGCTCGAGGATACTTCGACACATGGCTGGGGGAAGCCGGGCTCGAACCGCCAACCTTCCGATTAGTGGATGACTGCTCTGCCACCAAGCCACAGCTTGTACTCTATTGCGTTTTGTCCGCTGAGCCCGCTAGCGTTGCAGTGCAGCTCTCCTCAATGACAGCCGGGCTCTGTAGTGCAGCATGCCAGTGCATGTACGAGGGAAACATTTTTTCGCACTTGGCGACTGAGCTCAAGACAGAGAGGTTGGCAAAATGCACGGATTCACGAAGCTACAGCACTATTTGTCGTTAGCAAAAATCAGGATACAAAACATTCAGGTAGCAGTTTCTCATTTGCAGCCGGCACTGACCGGCACTTTCACCGGCGATAATAGCAAATGGGAGCAGCGGCAGCGCGTGTCAGCTGTCTCTTATTAACGCTGATTCCGTGAGTTACTTGATGGCAGGCTAACATTAAACTTGTCGTTTGTCTAGTTAAAAGTGCTCTCTGCAGCCAGTGTAATCAGCCCGAGACCATTTGCAAGTGGACTGAGTGTTTTTGTAGTTCACATGGTAATATGGCTTCTCTGTAGAGGGCCGTGTCCCATCAATCCAACTGACGCAACATGTCACCCAGATTGCAAAAAGAACAGTACACTCAAAATGCTCCTGCAGACGTGCATGCACACACACTGACACCACAGGCGCACATGTATATGTAGCCTACACTATACAGAATCACATGCTCAGCTACGCACACTTTACGGCCCCCGAGGTGTATCATCATATCCTTTTCTCTCGTACAGGTCAGCTGGCTGGCGCCTGCCTCCTCTCCCGCTTCAAATGATGATCAACACATGTTTAGGATTTCTCCTTCAGGACCTTACGTCCCGTTACCTTCACAACTATGACCTCTATGTGCAGAGGGGAGGAGAACATCTCTGGCCTAAACACATGCTCGATTTGCTGTCATGAGACTCCCAGGCCTCTCGATATGACACACCGGCTCTCTTTGCCTTTGCTTCGATCTGTAAGGGTAAGACTGTTTTGTGGTAATGAGCTGATGAGTAAAGCTCAGTAACCATTAAACTGAGCCGGAGGAGACAATTTATCATCTTGTAATCAATGAGAGGCCTTGTCATGATATTAATTGAACAAATCAAGAAAATAAATGTCATTAGATGGCAGTTAGGTTCAACAATTCATTACAAATATCTGTAAAAAAGGATATTGTATTTTGTCCTGCCAGCCGTGGCTTGTCAGTGACCGTCGTGTCTGCAAACGCCTTTGAACGTGAGCTCACGGGATCATCTAGCTCTGTTCCTTGCCTCTTAGTCCTTCCCACATGGCGAGATGCAAGGAAGAGACGTGAGGAAAGACGAGTTAAAAAGTAACGTCAGTTGACCTAATGACAACGGCACAGCTGGATCACGCGTCAGTATAGCTGCCATGTAGTATCTGTTGTTGCCTTGGGCAGACACAGTCCAACTAATAAAAATAAGAGCAGCAAAATGCCACGCAACTGTTTTTGTCTACATTTACAGATTTCTTAATATCGTTTACTTAATTATTTAAAGGAATGGTTCATCATTTTGCTAAATACCCTTATTTGCCTTCTTTCAGATAGTTAGATGAGAAGATTAATACAACTTTCATGTCTGTGCATTAATGGTGTAGTCCAGGGTCTTCGTATTGCACTTCCACATAGTTGTGGTACTTACAAAAGTTTATAGATTGATGGAATAACCCTTTTATTTTTTCAAACTTTCAAAAAAGCTAGCCAGAGCCTAGTTTCAAATCGGTTCTTTGTCGTTCCGCAGCCAAAGCAGCAGCTCCGAGCCAGGAAAAGTGGTTCTTCAGTAGCACCAAATGGCTGCTGGTCTAGAAGTAAGAACCGCTTACTGCAGCGGCTGGGGGCGGGGGTTACCGTGACCAACAAGACAAACACTTTTCACTGTTTCGTTTCTTACACCAACGCTTAATACATTTTTATTTAACTGCAACGTGATCGTTTATCAGGAGAGTTGATGCTAGCAGGGCAGCAACATGCTGAGGCTAAAAATAAATGTTCTGTAGGTACCGTTACTCTCGCTCGTAATCTCCGTCTGTACAAACTACGGCGAACATAAATAGCAACGCAACGTCCGCGGTTGTTTAAGGTGTTAGCGTTACTGGGAAAGCTATGACGTATACAGTCACATAAGACCTGGCTCTGTGCTGGCTCCGTAGCCAGTGGAAAGACAAGCCGGTTCTTAGAAGGCTCGTCAACCTTCGAACCAACTCCGAACTGGCTCTAGCACTGGCTCTGAACCAGCACCCGGTTCATTCTGGTGGAAAAGGGGTATCAGAGATGGTTTGTGGGCTCCGAGTTTCTATCAAAATCCTATCAGCATCTTACTCAGTATCAGACTTACAGTATGGTCAGGTTCAGTGGGAGATAATGCTTAGATTGGGATTGTGCTTCACCTTGTGTTGTTGCCATGCCAACCTGACCCCAGCGAGGCCAGGTTGGGACAATGCAGCGTATTTAGCTGAGGCAGTCTTTTCCATCCAATTTTAAGTGTCCTACCGGGTTTATTCACAAGGCACTGAAGGTGCAATACTGTTCTACTGTGTAATTTCACTGAGACGCGCGTGAGCTCTGTGAAAGCTTGATGGGATGTGGTGGGAGGAGGCCGTGGAGCAATGAATTAACTCCCAGCCCCCAAGAGGGATCCTTTGTGCACGTGTCTCCAGGGACACCTGACTTATATTTGGTGAACAAATAGCCATCGCACACAATAATGGCAAGTAAATGAAGTTCCCGGGGATAAAGGAACAAGATTTCCCTTTTGGGGACATAGAAATACAAAGATTTGGAAAATGAATGGCGGCTTTGTGGTCTGTTGAGGGGATACCGAACCCCTCGGCCTCAACGAGTAAGTCACTCTTTCACTTGTCATGCTGCCCGGACTCTGGCAATTTGTGCCCATCACATCACATCACATCACTTTCTTTTAGATTTAGATTTAGTCATTTAGCAGACACTTTTATCCAAAGCGACTTAGACATGAGAACATTCACAAACCGAAGGCTTCAGGAGCATTTTTAGGGTTCAGTATCTTGCTCAAGGATACTTCGACGCATGGCTGGGGGATTGAACCGCTGACCTTCCGATTGGCAGGCAACCGTTCTGCCACCAAGCCACGGCCGCCCTAGTGTTTTCAGTTTTTTTTCGTCAGATCTCTATGACAACAGAACACTAATCAATATCCAAGCTGAGCACATGAGCGCGACACAAGACTGACTGGTATCAATAAAGGAGGATATTTGTTTTGCAGTATTTGCCAAAATGTCGGAAAAAATGTGTATGGTATGCCACCACAAAACAAATAATCAGAAAATGGGCGATCATAACAGTGTTTGGGCCAAGACTGTCTGGGAGGCGGTCGAATGGGCTACAAAATTAAAACAAGAATTTAAATAAGAGGTATACCTAATTTCGATTTTGAATACACTAAATTAATTAGACTTGTTGAGAATTTATAGAACCATATGGATAAGAACTAGGGTGAGAATGTAATCCCCTTTCATCAGGACTTACCTGTACTACATTACTGGGATGCCTAAATTACTGTGTAACTTATTCTAAATCCTTACTATTAAAAGTGGCATTATATTTAGCGATGACTGCTATGTAGTTTTCCACTTTTAGTAATAATGCCAAACTGCTGGTAAGTCACATTTGACAATTAAAGGCGGAAGATGTCTGATATCATCTAAATGAATCCTGTTGACAAGTCTCCGTTTCCTCTTTGGATGCTGAGCTAACATTGTAGAATGTTCACCTAATGTCAGCTAACAGACCTTAACAGATCTTAATGCCCCGAATGTCCAGAGATTCCGATTACGGTGATTCAAATATTAACGCGATGCATAAGTGCATATCAGCAGCATCCAGCATAGCTGTTGGTCAGTTATCAATAAGACTCATCAATAAATCTAACTTTTTAAATATCAAAATGATACAGAGTGGCATTAAACTCCCTATAAGTATCTTCGGCAGAGCGTACAGACCAACAGTGGCTTGCTATGCACATTTACCAGTTTCATTTTGTAGTTGCCTCATGTTGATGCAAAAAAACCGTCCCTGATTTCATGGGGAGGTTGCAGCGATGGGACATAATAAAGATTCATAGGAACGTATATAGTATAGCTAAGAAATAGTATATTTCTTAACTTTAAAGCTCAGAGTGGTGAAAATAGAAGAATACCCTATCCTAGTCATTGATATCTAGATTGTTCCTGATGATGATGATGGTGACGGCAATGATGATGTGATTAGCCCAGTAAAGTTAAAATCTCCAAGATTGGCATAGTCATGAAGTCAAATCCCGTGTATGATACTTTATATCTAGTATATAGTAGAAGTTTTCATTGTCGGTGGCAGAGTCCGCCATTCCTGTGCTGGGCTGAGATTGCCTACCCTACGCACAGGGGATTCAGTTAGCTATAGGTAGTTAGGTAGGCAGCCTTACATTTGTTTCCCTCAAATTCTGTTCTTGTGTGGTCACACAGTTGTTTACGAGTGATTTTTAGAATCACCCTCTGATGCTGACTCTTCTTTGACCGCACCACACAAGAACAAAAACGTACCCCACGTTACCATGCAACAATAGCGTCACTTTGACCAACACATAAAAGCATTAGAATGTTTCACTGTGATGAGCGTCCTACAATATATAGTTCACGCTGAAGTGGCATGAACTGAAACCAGTGGCTGTCTGGAGGACCGGGGGAACCTGATGGTTTGCTTCGGAAAATGGTCACCAGTGATGTAAAGTGTACGCCACTTCAAGTGATGCAAAACCACTTCCTCTTTTCAGTATCATTTTACTATGACGTGACTGGTAAAGATGCCGCTGCAGTGTGCATCACAGTGCTGTTGGACCAATGGTGTCAAAGGCGCAAAAGGGGGAGCTGAAGAGAAAAGCGACGCTGCGTCGGAGGACACGCTGCCGCCCGGCCGCCCAACACAGAACAACAACGGCAATGCAAACACTTGGTTCCTGCAATAATGACGTTCATTTAGGCTCTCTGGTTAGAGCCTGGCTTGGAGAAATAGTGCAAGCTTATCATCTGTGTCCCCTCAAACCTCTGGCACACATACACATACACACACGCAGGTTTATGGCACTATCTTCGTGGGGACCCGTCACTGACATGATGCATTCCCTAGCCCCTAACCTTAACCTCAACCATCACAACTAAGTTCCTAACCCCAACCCTTACCCTAACCTAATTCTAACCCTAACCCTAAAACCAAGTCTTAACCCTCAAACAGCCCTTTAAACTTGTGGGGGCCAGCATTTTGGCCCCACAAAGCTGTCAAGTATAGTGGGCTCCTGGTTTTTGGACCCCACGAATATAGTAAAACAAGCCCTCACACACACAAACGCGTCCGTTTGACTTATGCTAATGTGCTGGCTAGCTGGGGCGGTCTTCTCGTTCAGCCCCGTTGCTTTTTGCCTGCCCCGACATTGATGACACGACTTATTTTCTTAAATGAGCTCAGTGCAGTTGAACAAGTTACTTGTAAGCGTTTATATGAAGAAATAGATGTAATCGTGCTCAGAGCCTCTCTCCAACGCGTCGGCCCCAGTCTGTTGCCATATAGCAAGTGCATTATAAGTAATTCTAACCATAACCTGGATCATTAACAATAGATTTACCACCAGAATATCAATAACTGCAGACATAAATAATTAATAAATGAAGAAGAACTTGTTGCTGCCAGTAGAAATGTCTCGTGTGCATTCAGCGCCTGAGCAGCCCATTTACACACTGTGGTTCGACTGATCAGTACATAGTATACAGAATGCATGTTTTTAATTAATGTGCAGATTTCTCAATCTTTTTATTTTATTGCTTGGTTCACACTACAGGATTTTAAGCCCAATTTGAGCCCGATTCGCAAGCTAACGAGCTCGCCGACAGGTCGGGCTGTGATCGGGGGCAAATCAGCGGGTGATCAGCGCTGGCCAATCTTTATGTGTGAACTACTCAATGACGCATTAAAGATGCTCTCTGATGCCAGACAAATATCTAGCATGTTAAATATCTGGAGCTGTCGGCCGTCTCGACGTTCTGTGGGGTCCTTTTTCGGGGGTTCAGAACAGATCTTTGCACAAACCACTTGCACCGCTAGTTTTGTGTCAACGTCCATTCTCAAAGCAACTCCTGGTTCGCGCCATTTCCCGTTCCACACCTCGCGAGTGTTTTTCGTGACAAAACGTGGTTTTGGGGGGCCGGACAGAGCCGTTGGGTGACAGAGCTGTTGTCAGTTTGTGTAGTGTGTGACTCCCTGTTGCGGAAAGTTTACGTAGTGTCATGTAGTGTGAACACCGCGACGACTTCAAGACTCAGTAGCAAGTCATGTAGTCTGAACAGCACAGCGTTCTGCCGACGTTTAACATCCTGTAGTGTGCACTAGGCATTGTGGGGAAATGTAGTGGCAGTATTTGGTATTGCTCCCACATAGGTGCAAATACAAACTCCAGTAATACAAAGCCGACAGCTGATCCAGCTGTGTGGTTTGACATTTCAGAGGAGAGGGCGCTCAAATGTGTTGTGGTTGCTGGTGGAAGGGACTAAGATGCAGGTGAACATGTACGCATAGTTTTCACTGACAGGATGACAATGAAAGCCTCCCCACCGCACACACACGTACGCTGTTTGAGTTCAGCTCGGGAGTTTACGCCTGAGAGAGGGGATATAATGCTGATGAAGTGGAGGCTTTAAAAAGAGCGAGAGGAGGCTGCCGCTGGCTCTGATAGCTGCGGTTCACTGACAGCTGGGGCTTACGCTGCAAAACAGAGCCGCTGACTCTCTGCTCTCTCTGCTCTGGCACGCTGCCTGATAGAGGGAGGGAGAGAGAGAGAGAGAGAGAGAGAGAGAGAGAGAGAGAGAGAGGAGAGACAGCCGGTGTCCTTTGAACGGGTCACATATCTGTGCCCTTAAGCTCTGTCAGAGGGTTGCCATGTTACACCGTAGGTCAAGTTCATTGCAGGGTTCACACAGTCCAGCAGCTTGTTACGGACCCTACAAAGGTGTCAAGTGCAGAACTAACAATCATTTCTACCTGAAATCTGTCATTTTGCAAATGTGCCTATCCTCTGTGGGGGCAAAAGCTGAAATGCGCTCGGAGACGTGGCGAGCGAAGCGGAGTAGTAGAGGACAGTTGTGTGGAGAGATGCTGTGAAGGTTTGACAGATGCCTCGACCAGAACATTGTGGCAGCGCTGGGCTTATGCTGCTGGTTTGAATGTGTGAAAGGACAAACGTGGCGCGAAGCTCTCCATGCCGTTGCTCTGGCACTGTCTGGCAACAGACTTTACTGGCAATGTGAAACAGAAGAGGTGTGACTATGCGAGCCAGTCAGCATTTGTCACTTGTGGAGTAAGGAAAGTAAGATTTATTTTACTCCAGCGGACAGATGGGAACAACTATTCATCAATTAAAAACAATACACGTACCGAATGTAACATTAAGGAGGAGCGAGCTATTGGCAGAAATGGAATATGAGAATCGTTGCGTTTTCATTTCTTTAGAATAAGCTTCTTTTATCTACAGAGGGAGCGGGTCCCCTTCCACGGAGATCGCCATGTTGCACCGCTACAGTAGCCCAGAACAGACAAACCAAACACTGGCGCCCAACGTCATCATTTCTCCTACACATTTAGAAGGGGGAGGGGGAGGGGGAGGCGAGCGGTATTCAAATGGTCGCAAACTGCAATTTCGCCGCCAGCTGCCACTAAATCCTACACACTGGACCTTTAACAGCCTTTTCAACTGCCTCTGCCCCGGGCTTCTACATGTGAATTTGTTTTAAAGAGCAGGACAGTGGTTAAGAGCTGAATGCTTGAGCACGGTTAATATGTACTTACTTCTTCAACTGCATCAACTGCCCTAGCAAAGAACAACACCACAGCAAAAACAGCACCTTCCTTCTTTTACATCGCACAAAGCAACGCCCATTTGTACTCCAAAGCAAGCGAGTAGATGTGTGAAATAACACCAGTCCACAACAGTTGGTCCACAACTGGTGTTTCTCGCATTTCCCTACCCCAGGGTCTGGACCCCATGTGTGGTCGCCTGATCTGGAAATGGTGAGTACTCCGGCTTCCTCCCACAGGTCATCTGGCAGTCTAAACTGCCCATAGGTGAGACTGTGTGCGTGGATGGTTGTCCGTCAACCCTGCGATTGACTGGCGACCTGTCCGGAGGCCTCTTGCCCAACGTTAGCTGGGATCAGCTTCAGCCCCCGACCTTAGAAGGAGAGATAATGGATCTAAATTTAAATTTAAATCAATTTTCAAAAGTCAGTCATTTTCTACCGCTTGTTCCCCTTTGGGGTCGCGGGTTCCTGGAGCCTATCCCTGTGACTTTGGGCCTCAGGCGGGGTACACCCTGGACAGTGGCCAACTCGTCGCAGGGCTGACACATAGACAGACAACCCTTCACTCTCACATTCATCGCCTAGGGACAATTTAGAGTCACCAATTAACCTAAACATGCATGTCTTTGGACGGTGGGAGGAAGCCGGAGAACCCGGAGAAAACACGCAGACTCCACCCATGACCTTGACAAGACCTGGAATTTTGCACAATTATACAGTGTTTGTAGTGAAGGAAGCAGGCCTGTAAGATAAGCTCACAAGTTAGCAAAGTTTTGAAGGAGCGCTTGAAACGTCCGATTTACATTTACATTCAGCAGACGCTTTTATCCAAAGCAACTTACCCATTCATTGGTGGACGACCGCTTTTCCGCCAAGCCACAGCCACCAACTGCTTGAGCTGTCATGCTACAAGTGTTTGTTTGGAGCAAGAGGCGATTACCCAAAGGCAAGACTGTGCTTTTTAAAACTTATGGTTACCTTTACAAGCACTTGCAGTACTTGCGTGAAGGCACAACAATCTCATTAGACATGGTGAGTTCGAAGGAGCATACTGTGCATTCAGTGATGCCGATAACGCGTTACTCTAATCCGACCTCTTTTTTCAGTAACGAGTATTCTAACGCGTCACTATTTCAAAACCGGCAATCAGATTAAAGTTACTTATCCGAATCACTTTGCGTTAATATTTTTGGGATTTTTGATTTCCTTAATAAAAACATATTTTTGCTTCCTTCTCGCATCTCGGGGAGCAAAGTCACACTGTGTGCTTTCAGACCATTGAGTAGAATAGCAGTGATTGTTGGCGAACATTGTCTTTCATAATACTTCATTAAAATCCTGCCGTTAAAAAAGTATCCAATAGCAAAGGACTGTCTATGTGTTAAATAGCTGGAGCCGCAAACGTTCAGACCTAATTTTGCAGTCCTGAGGCTAAAATAGTCGGGAAACTCTGGCCTACAAATACAAACGGATCACGTTATAACAAGAAACCTTTTACGTTATAACAATAAACTATTTATCTTTTTATAACGTGAAACGTTATAACAATAAACTATTCACATTATAACGTGATAACTTATATTGTTATAACGTGAAAAGTTTCTTGTTATAACGTGATAAGTTAGTATGTTGTAATAACGTGAAAATGTCTTTTTATAAAATGAAAATGATCTTGTTATAACAATAAACTTTTAACGTTATAACGTGATACTGATCTGTTTTTCTTCTCTGAACTACAACTCTCAGATGCATAGAGCGCTGATAATTCTGTACTTCCAGCCTCAATCTCCCTCAGGAGGGGCGAAACATACAGCATCACATCAATACTTCATTACCTCTATGTCAGGTTCAGACTGTTGCCTCGTTTCTGTCAGTAAAGACACAATTCCAAGAGGGGAATGTACTCAAAATATTAACATTTTTACAACAGTGACAACTGGAGCATGAAGCTATTCTATTAGATAGCATCTAGATTAAAATGAAGCACAACAGAGCATTTGATATGGAGTGAAGCATTCAAGCCAATTTGAGAAGATCCTGGTGGAATATGTAATTAACAGTCCGGCCTTGTCTGGCGGGTGTCTTTGAGCAAATTACAGTACCCAGTGATTAATCATGCATGAGAAGAGTCAATAAGCTCTAAAGCAAATAAATGACTTCTAACACAGACATTTAAGACTTAACTGCAAGGGAGCTTTATTTAGAATTTATTACCCCTCAGATGAGATTAAAAGTATAACATTTGCTGCCAACACTATTAGACGAACACTAAGGGTTCAGGAGGATGCGTGTGGAATATTAGCTGAAAACCTCGGGTGTAACTGTCATGTCTGCCGTATCCCAATTGTGGCCAGACTAAGGCAGCAGTAGTCAAATGAGTTGTCTGAGACAGCTGGAGTCTCTCAGACTGCAGACCAATGTGTGTTCACGTGGGCACGCATACATTCTGTCAATGACACAAGACACCAATAATACACCTGTGGCATGGGACTGTCCCAGTCTTTCTTATGGAAACATTCATTCAATTGCAACATTTGCTTTAACTTTGTAATTCCCTAGGTGTAATTCAATTTTTATGGGAACTGTTAATGGTTTAAATAGCATGGAAAGGTTCATTGTATGCCACATATTTCTGTATAAAATATCTGACAGATGCTTGTCGAGAGCTATCTACAGTATCATGACTCCATACGCTTGCAGCAAACAGTAATTCCATTTTGAGCTCCCTTAGCAAAACATTTAGTGTTATGATGTCACACCTGGGTTTCTGAAGGAACGCTCTGATCCTTGAATTTTGGGATTACTACTTGCTGCCATTATGTCAGGTACAAAAGCTAGGAAACATGAACGTGAGTGAAGTGGGTGGAGCTTCAGAGGAGCTAAGGTAGGCTGAGCAACCACCACAGCTGTCAATTAAGCTGTCAATCAAGCAAACACGCCTTCAAACATAGTTCTCTTAAAGGTGGCCTGTGGAGTTGCTAATGTTGAATGCATTCATTCCTCAGAACACATTTGCAAAGCCGAGTATATAGTTTATAGTTCACAGCCATATTTACATCAGCTAGCATTCTTCTTATTTTCCGCCTTTTCCTGGCACATTGCTACACATCTTTGAGGTAAATACCAGTTTCATGTACCATCACAGTGGGAATTTGTGTTCTTCTTCGTGTTTTATAGCTTTCATGCACTACGCATTTTCATTAACCCCCTATGCAGTCAGCAGGAATGTGTATTGCATCACCCAAGTGCCTGTGCATGTACATGGGGACCAGCTCATCAAATCCTTGGCACCACTAAACACTCCAGAGGGTGACCCACATTGGAAGTAAAATTTAGGTTTTAAGACTAGGGATGTCGCCATCATGTTTTTTTTTTAAACACAATCCCGATCCATGTTCTTTATTGGGCATTTGGCAAAACCTAGTCCGATCAAATACTTATTTACATAGCACAGAGGACATGCAATGTTAATTAAATACGTATTCAGCGCACTGAAATAACAGGTGCAGCGTACTGACTTTGGTAACTCTTTCTCACATGCTACTTGATCCAAATACTGGAAGTCCTGGTTCAAAACTATTTTGGCCTGTCATCAAGTTACTCATGTAATTCATGTTAATTATCGCCAGCTAAAATTGCATGCCGCCAGTGACGTTTGTCATTTTGACCGGCGAAAGATTAGCGCCAGCTAGCAATGAGAAGCTCCTATGCTGAATGTTTTGCACACTGCTAATTCTTATCTAATGAGAACAAGAGAGTTAAAGTCTGAGCTTTGCAATTCTGTCACTGTGCCCAATTAATTTTTCACGTTTACATTTTCACTCGCATTTGAAGCAGAATGCTCGCACTGTAGAGCCCTGGTTGTTCTAAAAGAGTGCCACGCAGCAACCCTAGCAGGCTGAGGTGGACAAAACATAGTACTTTACTATGTACACTACCGTAAAGAAAGGATCGTATTTTAATCGGCTTTATTTCAACTGATACCGATCATTCTAATATGCGATACTGATCCTTTGGATTGGTTCTCGACATCTCTGGTCAAGCTTAGGAAATGAATCTTAAGTACTAGAGAGAAAGTACTCAAGCGTGCAAGGCAGTGCCAATGCTGAACGAATCTCCAAATTGCTAAAAGATATCAGCTCAATCACTTCAGTTTTGAGTCCTGACCCTACAAACGTAGAAGTAGGATGTGGAATCAGGAGTCTATGACTTTTAGTTTCATCGTTACTTCGTCATACTGTATAATACAAATGATCTAGTGGTGGAGATCCAAGATCCAGAGCACCACTAAAAACACATCTGTAATTCCTTTTTCCTATGGCCTACGTGTCCTGCAAGGAACAAGGAAATAAAAATTCAAGGAAATCACTTGAGACGTTTTTTTTTAGACGACAAACAATTCCAATATAAGCTATTTCTTGGAGTCAGATGGTGTGTAGCAGATGTGTTTCAACAGCAAGCCAAGTCTGTCCATCTATGTAACACTTCAGTCCAGAGCAAAATATTTCAACAACTGTTTATAACCCGGTCCCCAGAGGACGGCTCCTACCTATTTTGTTGACCCCCTGACCTTTCCTCTAGCTCTGTGGTCAGGTCACCATTTTCCCTTGAAGCCTAATGGCCAGTTTTCCATTCAATCTGGACATTCACGGTTGACTGGCAATGAACTCTAATGTCCAAGGTGAGCCCTAGACTTTTATCCTACCACCAACACCAGAGCAAATTATAAACTTGCACAGAAGATGTCTCATAATGTCACAATTGGATGAGTACATTCATACTCCCAAGGGTATATGTCCTTAATTTTAATGACCACCTGATCTGTCCTGTGGATCCCCCTGGACAGCTTTACGCTTATAGCCTAACGATTGGTATGGCTCTAAGAAAAGTCATCATTATGTTGTTGTGGTCTGTCCGACACTGGCGTGTAGTGAAGTTCACAGCCCTTAGGGGACACTATCAAGGCTTAAGATATTTAGTCTTGCCTTAACTAGTGTTAGTTATTGATTGCATTCTTGGATTACAGTACCAGCCTTGATTATTTTCAATTAAGTCAAAAGGAGGCTGTGCTATTTAATGTGAAGGAAATAATGACACTGCATGAGTGTGGAATGTTTGTTTTTCCACTATTTACTTTGAATAATTCAGCTGCAATTACAAACGGGCCATGGTTCTCGGGCACAGCAAGAGAGTTTCTCTTAAAAGAGTCAGGACATTATTGTGACAGTGCACAAAGGACCGCCTGCTGAGACCAGCCATTAGATGAACCATACAAAATCATTACTCGAGGCCTAAAAATCATGTTCTTCGCTGGGGCACAACATGAGGAATCTTAAGACTGATGTTTCCCTGGATGTTTCCCTAGTGAAGCAGTCTCATTGTGGTGAGGAGGGTCCTTAAGGTCTAGCCTACATTCCAGATCTTGAGCTGTCTGAGGGTGATGGGAGAAGCCCTGAGGGGCTGGCTGAAACAGAGGACAGTGCGTGAGATTTCACCCCATACCCAGCTCCCAAACCTTTCCCCTGATATTAGAATGAAGAGCAGATCAGACATTAGACAAAGAGCCGATCTGATGTTAGACAGACACCCATTGTGCCAGAGACAAGTACAACTGTAGTTAGTTAGACTGAGTAATGTCATGTGGGATCTTTTTGGAGATCCCAGGAGGTCAGGAAAAGTTTAATTACACTAGTTTTTTAGAGTTAAGTTCTGTTTAAGAAAATCAATTAGCAGGGTCTTGAAACTTGCTTGGGTTGCGTAATCAACCCGGGACCTCGATACCGTGGCTCCAACTCTGATCGCTACTGCGCAGACTCTGGCTCCAATATATAGCTATGTGTGAAAAAGAAACGGTCACACTGCAGGAATTTATTTGCTTGGCAACTTTGTAGAACTTTCCTTAGCACCCGGGAGCTAGATTGCTCAGACCTTGAAGCTGTAACGTTAGTGGGCAGTGAGGCTGAGGCTAATAAGGAATCGGATTCCTGCGCAAACATTTGCGGTGGTGGCAGTTTTGTGTAGAAGCAGTTATTGTGGTGACATTCACGGTAGAAGTGCAGCTAAACTAGACTCGGTTATGACTCCTTGGCTTCAAAAACTGATGCGGAAACACAGTGTGCGGTGCCTGCTCAGGTCTGTGGGAGCTGACCTATCAGAGCAGACTTTGGCTTTTCAGGGCCGTAAAGACACACGAGATAAAATGACCGTTTCAGACCGAGTAAGAAAAGAGGTGCTGCAGCAATGTACATTATGAGACAAATTATGTCCTTTTTGAACAATAAAGCATGTAAACATTTTCTAGTAGAAACCCAAAATAAAAGTATGAACCTGTAAATGAGCATAAATTGGCCTCTTTAACATGACATTTTCATATTGTTATGAATTTATAGAGTATATCTTATGTAGAGCATAATTTGTGTTTTATTATTTGTAGTTTAAAGTATTTAAGAAAAGAAAACTAGTGCTTACTCCTACAAAATGCTTGCCGGCATCCAAATAAAATAATGTTGGATACATGTTGAAACCATAACTTGCACAGAATAGCGCTTTTGGATGATACTTTGTCTTAATACTGACCAGTAAAGGCTACTGTAATACCTCCCCAAAACAAAACTATCATGTTTGAAATGAATACACTCTCTTTTGTCGCCTTTGACTGAAAATAGCCACTAAAAATGTGATGCTGCTGTGATATTTCTGCTTCCTCACAAAGCAGGGTTGATTCATGTATGATGTGACCTCTACAGGCTTCAACTTTGTTCGTGGAATAGTTGCCATGGAGATGACACACTTGCTTTTTTAGCTTCATGATACTAAAAGTGATACATGGTAAAGAAGTGGCTTTCAGTTTTGCAGGTGTTGCTTGGTCTCCGGTAAAACAAATTGTAATCACCCACTTTCAGCCATTTCCAGCCAGTTTTGCATCATGGCAGCACCACTCAGTTCACTTCAGGTGCATATCTCAAAATTGCCCTGTGGCCTTGTTGGTCCCTTGAAGCTGTGAGTTATTAGTTGGTAGGTATTGGTAGATTTAACTGAGAGCAGCTAAAGTATCAGAGGCAGCTGGTTTGTTGATATCAGTTAAAACCAGAGAAGCTGTCACGCTGCTCAAACCTTGTGAGCAGAAGTTGATCCTGAGCAGCCGGACGTAGCAGGAGGGAGACACAGAAACAGCCCTTCACAGTCCACAGTTGTGGTGGCAGGTTGGCCTAGCAGTACGGGCGACTGTACCATCATGGAAAGCTGCAGCCAAATCCCTGTTGTCCTTGAGGAGGACACTGATTCCCTGCCCGTTATCTCATAGTAAGGACTGTAAAACTCAAAAGGTGGAAACTGAATATGAAACACGTCTTTCAAAAATATAATCAAATACATAGTGATATTTTAACAGTAGTGCTTCCTCTTGGTAATGACAGATTACTACACTAAGTGTACAATGTTGGACACCACAGAGTGGTCATGGATGGGAGATGCCTTCCCTGGAAGGAAGAGCAGCTCAGTCTTGTTGAGGTTGAGTTTCAGGTGGTGTGCAGATATCCATTGAGAAATGTCAGCCAGACAGGCAGAGATTCGTGCTGCCTCCTTGGTTTTTAAGACCGGGGAAAAGACAGAATTAGTAGTGTCATCTGCATAGCTGTGGTAGGAAAAGCCATGTGAGTGAATAACAGAACCAAATGACTTGTTGTAAAGAGAAGAGAGAAGGAGACCAAGAACAGAACCCTGAGCGACCCCAGTAGTGAATTTACAAGGTTCAGACACAGATTTTCTTCAAGTTACCCTGTAAGTGCAGCCCTTGAGGTACGATGTGAACAGGAAGCGTGCAGAGCCTGAGACTCCCAGTTCTTGGGTTAGGCTGCTGAAAGGCCCAGCAGGATGACGACGGAGAAGAGGGAGGCTGCTCTAGCAATTCCTCTGTGGCGGAAAGGAGGGCAGTTGAGTGGCCTGCCTTGAAACCAGACTGGTGGGGGTCAGTTGTTCTGGTGGAGATATGCAGAAAGTTTAGAGTGCTTTTAGAGTGTTATGAGACCAACCACTCGTCAAAGAGGTATTGATGAGGTGGGTGTGGAAAGGACGGATGTCAAGAGCAATAGACTAAAGAAGGTGAGAAGTGATAGGGTCAAAAGAGCTGGTGGAGGTAACCAGGGTTAGTAATTCATTGGAAGAGAGGGGTGAAAAGGAAGTTAGAATAGGATATGAAGAGGTGGAAATAGGACAGGTGGTGTCAGCAAGTGGGTAGGGAAATGAGGAGCGTATGTCATCCATCTTTTTTACAAAGTAGTTAACAAAGTTGCTCGGTAGAAGGCAGGTGGGGGAGTGGGGGGATCAGGGAGGGTACAGAAGATAGCAGATAACAAAGTTTGTTAAGGGTTGGAGAAGGGGGATTAAATTTTGTTTTAAAATAATGAGCTTTTAGTTGCAGATAAGGAGACAGAGAAATAGGAGAGAAGAGACTGATAGACAAGGAGGTCAGAGTTCTTGGATTTCTGCCATTTTCTCTCAGCTGCCCGTAAGGTGGTTCTGTCAACACGCACTAAGTCAGACAACCAAGGAGCTGGAGGCGTCCGGGCAGGCCTGTTTGACAGTGAGAGGACAGAGAGAGTCCAGGAACAAGGACAAAGTAGAGAGGAGAGTGTCCGTGGCAGAGTCCGGAGGAGGGAGTCAGGGAGGGACACGTTGAGGTGGAAAGGGACAGTATGTGATGAAAAGAGAGGTTTAAGAGTTGGAGAGAGTAGGATATGAAGAGGTGGTCAGAGACATGAAGAGGAGTCACAGAAAGGTTAGTGCTAGAGCAGTTTCTGGTGGACGTAAAGGTAACAAGTAGGCTGTCTGCTTCTCTGTCTGGGTGTTGAAGTCGCGGGAAATACAAGCGGAGGGCCATCTTCAGGGATGATCGATAGGAGGACGTCTAATCATCCTACAAGAATTTCCCGAAAGGACCTGGTGGCTCAACAATGTTTCAATTCACCAGATAAATAACGGACACAGAGGGGAAATATAAAATTATCATTATTAATTATTTATTCATTTCTGAACTGTAAATGTTTTTTATTTATATTGCATTTAACTGTCCACTGAGTGTGAGATTTGATTGGTCAGAGCAGTTCAGATCAGATGAGGAGGTGCTTTAATGTGCGCAAAGTAATGCATGTATTAATTGATATTTTTACTGCAATGTTAAATGCATGGCTAATTGAACAGATTTATGTGGATGTATGTTTGATCTTTTTTTTTTGGTTATTGCTAATTAACATCTTAAACATATTAAAGAATATATATTCCATGATTTTTAATTAAAAGAAGACAATGATTTAATCAAGTCACCCAATTTTGTGGTCTTAGAAATGAAACATTGGCATCGATTTCTCATCAGTATTTGAAGCATTCTCGTCAGCAGTTACAAAATTGTCTGCGCACTCGCATCAAGGTGGGAAAGCTGTTTCAGACAGTGGCGTAACGTGCATCTGCATCAGTTTGCAGGTGATGTGGGGTAAGGCAGCAGTCAGTGCCTTGACACGGTGTTGGTTGTCGATTGTTGGCTTAGTCAGATGTAGAATCCAAGATACGATCCACTGGGGCAAAAACAGACCTCGGGTTACAGATGTAAACTAGTGAGTCATTGCTTCAAAGTGGAAGACAAAAACATTACTACTCGTTTTAAAAGGAAATTACACTCAATAGACCGAGGACAGGGTAACCAGTCTTTGGCACATGATGAAATCTGTCCCAAAGTTTGCCATGAGAGCCAAATTCCTGTTTTGTTGATGTACAGTCTGAATGCTCTATTGATAGGGATGCATTTCACAATAAAATTCAATTAAATTCAATTCAATTTTATTTATATAGCCCAGTATCACAAATCACATTTGCCTCAAAGGGCTTCACAATCTGTAACATACGACAGATGTAAAATACGGACTTAAATGTGGCTTAAGTGTTTTCGATTGTAACTTTTTCTTTTAGGCATCCATTCTGGGTCCTTGAGTTCTTCCCCAAGACAACCAACCACGCTGAACCTGACTGTAGACCTTTTCACAATATATTTTTGTTCGTTGTTGCCACAGAAAAAAATAAAAGAGAGAAACCTAATGTCCATTTCACGGCTCAGGTCCCCTTCGGGTTCAGTTCCAGTGGATGTTGGATTTGTTCAAGCTGAGGTCTTAAAGAATGGCTTTTATTTTTGGGTCAGTTACAACATTTTATACCTGCACAGACCTCAATGGGAGAGCTATCAGATACAAACATGAGTATCTTGATATAATGAAACTCTCTGTGGTGGTTGTACTAAGGGTGTAAGCATACATGTATTCATCACGAACCTGTTTGTTTGGACATTCGGTTTGGTTCACCCTGTGAATTAGTGTTGGATTAGCTTAATACACTAATTAGGTCTATGTCTGAGTGTGAGGTCCACCCAGAAACCTTTTTACAGTGGGGAAGTTGTTGTTTGTTAGCTAAACCTTGCTTAGTCAGCTTAGCAACTGGATATTGCTCATACTGTCTTGGTATTATGAACCCAACTGAGAAACCAGAGCTGCAAGATATTTTATGATGTCGTTTAGCTCTACTGTCTGGAACCATTAGGGATTCCCAGGGAGTTTTAAAGCGACCGGTCCACCACAGATCAGACAAAAGCTGTGCGCTGACGTTGTTAAACCAAAGTAGGATAATATTTGTTCTGGGAAACACAACCACTCACACATTCTAAACCATTTGAGACATCCTCTCCCAATGTACATCAGCCAGTCCACTGTGCATTGCCCTGTATGAATGATCAATACGAGCAGCTAATCTCACCACTGCTGGTTGAACGTCTTGGGCTACAACAATCTACTTAATTGTGTAAAATTAGAAAATTTGACAAAATCTTAACAACAGTGTTTTTGTTTTTACTGACCATAGGCAAATATTCAAGTGCAGAAACTTTTAAACATCTTTTACAATTACAGTGCAATTTTGGCCAATGAGCCATCTTTTAATGTTTACATTTTTCAAAATAAGTGACAAAACTCTTAATTTCCCAGCTGCACTGAAAACATACTGAACCACAATCTAAAATTGAGGTACAGTATGGTGTACAGTTCATTGGTGGGACACTAAATGATTGTGCAGTGTCAAGTCTTCACATGTTATTCTGGCTATATGAGACAATATTAATGTTCTGAACAAGTCTCTAAGATGCTTCAAGTCTCTTAAATAATGGTCATGTAAGTATCACCTATAACACCTTAATGCAGTGTTTCTCATCTGGGGGGAGCCACTGCAGGGGGGTGTGTGGATGACCAGGGGAAAATCATGGAGTGGAACTAAGTTGAATGAACATTATTTATGTGGGGAAATAAAAAAAAAACAAGAGTTTTCTGAAGCTATTGTGCTGACCCGAACCATATTTGTTGCTCCCCCAGTATTGTTAATGATTGATAAAAATGCAAGCCGTTTATGTGTGGTGGGGGGGGGCATGAACTTTTTTTGGGCTACTGAAGATGACAGAAAGGGTTTGAGAACCGCTGCCTTAATGCAAGTCAAGCTGTGACAGAATGCGTTTTTTTTTTAAGCAGTGAAAACATCAATGGACCAAATGGAATTCGTATGTGTCATTCACATTGCCGCAAAAGCGCCAAGAAACTTAATGGGAAATGTGTCTTCAGCGCCATCCGTGTGCAATGTAAAGTCATCAGAGGGGAGTCTTGGAAGAGCTCTTGTGTCAAGAGTTTACAAATCTGCCTGTGTCATGGTTTTCAGCAGCCACGTCTACGAGTGACCTGCCAAACTTGAAAACCAGAGAACAAGCAGATGCTAAGCAGAGCCTCTGAGGAACAGCAGTTTTGAGACGTTTTCCGAGAGGGAAATAGGAAGAGAGACCTCTATTTTACCCTTTCCTTCATTTGGTCATCTGAGGACACGGAGATTACGCTTGGCAGAGCTGTACCGAAAGACAGTTGGAAAAAGGAGACTCCTGCAAAAGCTTCGCTTCATACTGAGCTGCACTTCATGGCCTCTGGGGAATGTCTCCAACACATGGACTGACATTCCTGGTTACAGCGTGATTATTTTGGCATCCATCCATTATAATTACAGAGAAGGGGGTGGGCTTGTTAGAAGTAGCAGTCTGGACAGCTACACTACAAAGCAATGAAAACAGAGCGGTAAAAGAAATGCTGGCGAGCAGGCCGGCCTAGAAAATGAATGTTTGTTTCTTTCCACGACAACGTGCGACGTGTTCGTGATAATAGCAACGCATGCAATTCTTTCAATTTGTTTTGAGAAATTTGTGCGGTCACAAAGAAGACATACGCGAGGCCCACATGACTGGACCAGAAAGGTATAGAAACACCAGTTCGCTCACAGTAAATCAGTGTGGAGAAGTTTAGCTTCTGCTGTATGTAAACAATGTTTTACCTTTCGAGATAACCGCCGTTAAGACACCAGAATTGCCAGTCAGTGGTTCATTTCTATAAATGTGGTGGATGACTGCATCCCCTACAATCAACAACAGATTAGAGGTAAGAGGCAATAAGCTCTTACAGGTTCAAGACCTGCGGGTCTTTAGTTTTGTCTCCCTGAGTTCTGAAGCCACATTAGTCAGAGAATCGTATTTAAAGTCGAGTAGAGTTTCCTTGCTTGGGTGGGTGCTGCAGAGCAATTTCCATGAATCCTTTCTCTTTTCAATATGTCAGAGACGGGTGTTAGCATGCATGTCTCGGGCCCCATACATGAGCAGTCTACGTGGGCCCCCTTCCTCTCTTGATCCATGTCTATCACGCATGATGAGGGACATGCCGCTGTTCCACTCTCTGCGGCTGTGTCTGAAACTGAGGGCCATGTGGTTCACGATGTTCAGCTTTGCTATGTGGAGTTGATAGATAATGTAACGTGTCATTGTTTGCCGTTCATGCTTATTCATTTATCATTTTCAGTCAGTCATTTTCTTCCGCTTGTTCCCGTTGGGGGTCGCGGGTGACTGGAGCCTATCCCAGTGGGCTTTGGGCCTCAGGCGGGGTACACCCTGGACAGTGGCCAACTCGTCGCAGGGCTGACACATAGTCAGACAACCATTCACTCTCACATTCATCCACTAGGGGCAATTTGGGGTCATCAATTAACCTAAACATGCATGTCTTTGGACGGTGGGAGGAAGCCGGAGAAGACCCACGGTAACACGGGGAGGACATGCAGACTCCACCCAGAGAGATCGTGTGATGTTGGTCTGGTCTGGCAGGGGCTCTAGCCACTCTGCACCCCTGCTTATTCATTTATGTTATGCAAAAACATATGCTCCACTGGATAGCCGTAGCCTCTTAACCTGCTTATAATATACCACATCGACCTGGATTATGAGACACCCTCCTTTTTTTCAAGATTCCTTTTTGAAAAAGGTTTTTATGAAGATCAAATTTTATTTAATTTAAATGCTTGAACAGGCCAAACATTAAACTGCAGCCTACTGGTAGCCCTGTCCCATAAAGTGGAAAATAGAACCATAGCTTGTATTTTTAATTCTACCCGCCTCAAAATTTGAATCATTCTCCTCCTCAGTTCTTGGTTTAGGTGGCCTACTTTTAACCATCTGAAAATGATGGTGGATCATCTGGCATTAACGTGGCTGTATTTTGTCATTTTAGGTTGGGTAGGCCATGGGTTTCATGATGTTAAGCTTTGCTAGGTAACACTGATATAATGTCATATGACACAGTAGCTATGATGCTGATTCATTTTTGATGCAGTTTCATTTATTTTATACAATGCAAATATGGTCCAAGCCACATTCCTGGCTGACTGCCCTCAATCTAAACTGCTGATATTAGCTTAAACCATTCTTAAGCTGTACTAGCGGTGCTCACTTTTCTTTTGAAATAAATTAGTCGAAAGCGTTTTCCCCCTCACTTTGCTTTCTTTCTCTTTCCTCCCTTTATTTCCCCAAGAAAGCGGAAAAAAATAGTCCATAGCGAGAACTCTTTTAAGGTTAAGGACATTATTGGTGATCAGCTGATAAGTCAGAATTCTCTTTAGAATCATCAGATCCCAATACATATTAAATATTAAGCCACTCCATTAAGACATTTTTTGTGAGAAGAATATAAAACACATAGCAGTTCATCTGCGAGTGCAAACTGTAAATGTATCCAAGTCTTAATGAACAGTTTCTAACCATGTCTTGTTTTATCCTGTTGACCAGGCACGTTCGTGCAGCTACACAAACTCATCCTGCACCTGGGAGTCACTGATCAGCGTCTTAGCGCCTAGGGGTTAAAGCTGCAGTAATCAACGTTTTTACATTAACATTGGATTATGCAATTATGGGTAATGTGAAAGTGGTTGCTTGTGACAAGTTTACAAAGAATAATTGGCTGAGGTTTTTCTCAGGTCTTTGGCGCTTTTTAGCGTCTTTCAGCTAATTTTTTTGGTTTTATGGCCCACGACTTTATTGTTTGGTTCAGTCTCTGCGCTCTCAACAACCGTTGTTTCTAGCCGCAGCAGGCAGATGGTTTCAGTGATAAACCCACTGTACGCTACCTGCTTAGCACCAAAAGGCAGACGGACACAGTTAGTGACTAGCTGAACATAGTGGCGCATTTAGCTGCTAAAGAGGCCCATCATTTAAGAAGAATATATTTTGCTATAAGTAATGCTGCTTTAGGGACCTTAATCAAAAGCACCACATATGTCAAAGGAGGTGAGGGACTCTCTTTAATATTTCCCACAATGCTTTTCCTAGCCAGTCTGGGACTCTGACTCCGAACATGTTTTTCATTTATTTTTTTTTACCTTAATGATACCGCCATCCCATATGAGAGCCATTACTGCAACCAATCATCATGAAGGAAAAATATGTTCCAATGCAAGTGTCCGACAACAGTGACATAAGTGATGAAATACATCACTTCTGGTAGTAACACTTTAACGTGAATTCTAGGGTAGAGTAGATTTTTGTTGCAAAGGCATTATACACAGGGCTGAACCTCAGGCCTGTGTCACGATGGCTGAGGTATAGAAGGATGGAAATCTAATGTCCTGAGCCACCTGCCAGTGGAATCTGGCTGAGGGAGATAAAGGTGCTGGACTGTAATCTACCTCCACAGCACTGAGAGTCATACAAACCATTGCAGTTCTGGTCCTAATAAAGCTCCCATTGTCCAAGCAAGCAAGCAAGCAAGCAAGGCCCCCCCCCCCTTCAGAATGGTGAAAACAATTCCATCCTGCATGAACATGAATACATAGAAGTGACGTGTGTGGACGCAAAGTGTACATATTATTTTTGGACAACATACAGCATTCTGTGTGTACAAGAGGTCAACATGTGGTACCTTTATTTTCTTATAGTGCGATCACACCAGTGGTTTGTTTTCTTATGTCCTGTGTGTACATTTGCTTTCCTACATTTATCTACATCGTTATGTCTGTTTCGGCCTATTTTGGCTGCTGTGAGAATAGTCAAAACTAATTTTTACCTTTAACCTTGGCAACACATGATGGATTTGTCTTCCCTCACTGAATTTGTTTGTAGCGTTCGTGCCAGGTAAGAGTACAAACTGAATGTGAGCTTGCATGTTCCAAAGATTTCAATCTCTTCCTGCCTCCTGAGTTTGCTCTCAGTTTATTTTGTTCCTCTACCTTTTCTGATCCGGCTCTGCTTGCAATCAAATGTCAACATCTATTTCCTCATGCCAATATAGTTGCATGTTTTAGGATCAGTTGGCGTGCTTGGTTTGGATTGCATTCTCACTAATTCAAGCAGCTGTTGTTGTTGCTGCTTGAGAGGTTTTCAGGTGTCTTGGTGTCCTGAGTTTTAATTGCATTGTACCCACCTGGCCAAAGAAAACTAAATAAGTAAGCAAATATTCCAGTTTACATTCAAGTTTTATTCCATTTACACGTAATTGTGATTAGATGGTGGGCTATCACTCCAGTGGGGCAAACTGACAACACAGCCATTGGCAACTTACTGACCAAAACTGTAGCAGGGAACAAAGACATCTCCCATACCATAAGAAGCACAGCCCAATATCCAAGGAACTGTGTGCATATTGGACAATTCCACACCTCATGACCTAAGTCCAATATCAACGTTCAGTGCCAATGAAAGAAGTAACTTGCCCTTTATATACGGTCTAGACCTGCTCTGTATGAAAAAAAAAGTTCAATCTGATAGCAAGTGTTATGAACTGGCGCTATATAAATAACATTGAATTGAATTGAAAAGGTGCAAAGTAAGGGTGTTGAGGTCAGGGTCGTGGAACGGGCATATAGCCCTTCAGACTTTCACAGACAGGTCACAGATCTGGCATTAAAGGTGGGGTATTTGATTCTAATCCAGTCTCTCTTTTCAAATTCAGTGAATGTCTCCTCACGGTCCGCTAGGTCTTTGTTCAGTGCGTGCGCTGAAAAAAAAAAAAAAAATTCCAGTTTTTGTACTAAGCCCTGGCTCTAAACAAACAAAGTGGCTCGGCCCGGGCCACACAACACTTTACCAGCCATTCCAGCCACTATTTGTGTGTCAGGTAACGTTAAATGGCTCGCCCACGGACATTCAGCTTCCTTTCTAGTTTGCCAAGACGTGCTGTGGTATTGATGGTAGCATTAGTATTGTATTTGTCATGGTATGGGATTTCTCCAGAATACCCCACCTTTAAGGTTTGCCTTTTTAACAACCATGATCTTTCCCTAACCTTAACCATACATTAACCAGAGCTCATTTGCCATTGCAACAATATTTCCCTAACCTTAGCAGTACCGTAGTTGCCATGCACAGGTATTGTAGAAAGCAAGATTGCAAAAAAAAAAAGTTGGCAACTATTTCGATTCAATGTTGAGTCAATTAACAATTTAAGTCTTTCAGTAAGTGAAAATTCCAAACAGTCTATGGTTCCAGTTTCTTAATGTGGGGGTTTGCTGCTTTTCTCTTTTTGACATCATTGTGAATTCAATGTCTTTGGGTTTTAGATTGTTTGTCAGACAAAAAAAAAGCAATGGTTGACTGTAATTGTTCCATATTTTCTGACATTTTAAAGGCAAAACAGTGAGTTGCAACACTCGTGTCTTGTCATTATGGCAATTGGCTGCAATAGAAAAAGCCAAGCTCAGCCATGAGGGGAAGGCAACAGCTCTGGCAGAATTTAAAAGGCTCCAATAAGACGTTTCCTCTCCGCAACACTTTGGACGTCAGGGCTGGTCATCCGCCGTCCTGCCCAGGATGCAGAGTGCCAGCCAGAGTATGACTCACACTTTGGCACGGGTCATTAGCCTGTCACCAGTTTCTCAGAGTGTTGTTAGTAATGACAGGGCAGGGCAGAGCATGCATGATCACTGTCTCCCCGCACACACAAGGCCCTCTCAAGAGACCTGTAATTCACTTAATCTTTTATTTTGGTGGTGTGTGATTTGCAGAGTTTAGAGTAGCTCTGGGGCAAGCAGACCTGGCCCCGCAGACTTAATCACGGAACTAAAACCACACATCGTGGAAGTGCTGGTCTGTTCATCATAATATAAAAATAAATGAGGCCAGCACTGGTTTCCTAAAGGCTCAGTTTACTAAGATCACAAAAAACATTTTTCCTACTGCAACATGTCTTTCCAGACAATGTCACAGTGACACAGGATAACCCACAAACCTCACTGTGGACAGCTGTTTTCACTGGAACCATTTTCTATCGAATAAGTAGTCCCAAATAAAAATGATTAATTACCAATGGAGGCCAAGGTAATGATGGGTTCCTTGGGATAACAATGTTGGTTAGTCAATCCACCACTTTGGTCCAAATTGAAATATCTCAACAACCACTATGACATTGCCGTTTTTTGGTTCAAAGTGAAATCTCTCAACATGTATGGCTATCCATTGAAGTTGTACAGACATTAATGTCCCACAAAGGATGAATTTGCTTATCATCATCATGAGGTCGGACTTTCAATGTGTCAAATACTTTAGTACACATAATTGCAAAACTAAAACTAATACTTTGCGTGTAGCGCTAAATAAAAGATGTTGCACAGATGTTAACACATGCTAACAACAATGATGGTCAACATAGTAAACATTAACTGCTAAAACATTAGCCTCATGGTCCCCAGAGGATAAATCATAGTACTTTTGGTGACCCTCTGACCTTTCCTCTAGTGTACGTGGGGTTCAAATTTGTGATTTTAAAAGAAATGCCGCCACCGCTATTTGATGAATTGTCATGACATTTGGTACAGACAGTCATGTCTCCCTCAGGATGAATTGTAATAACTTTGGTGATCCCTTCACTTTTCACAATCATCTGGTCAAATTTTCAATTTTTCCAATACTTTGGCTTATGACCAAATACCTGCAAAACTAATGACATTCCCATCCACCTCAGCTGTGGTTAGTGTTTAGTGCTAATTAGCAAATGTTAGCATGCTTGCATACTTAATCACTCTAAACAGTTATCTGCATATAAATGCAAGGGACAGGTAAACAGTCTGTGTGGAGTGCAAAATAGGTGGAACGCATTGGCCGAAATGCAATCTCGGATTTAGATTTTTATCAATTTTGGAACCCTAAAGATTAGCTTTTTAAAAATGTATCTGCCCCGAAACATTGGCCATGACCCAAGACACTAAATCGTCAGAAGATAGCCGATGGGTTCCGAGATTCTTACACACTAAAATAAGATGGTGAACATGGTGGTGGTTTTATATAACCATGCGATACTTTGTGTTCAATTTACCCACGTTTAGACATAGCGTAGCCATCATGAGATTTCTGTCGCCACCCTGTTATACTGGATAACCCATCAACACAGTCAGAGGTTTTTGTCGGGACTACTTTCTACTGAAGAAATAGTTTTAACAGAGACATTGTTTCTGGAAAGACATGTTGACATTTGATTTTTCACATTTCAATGGTGTTAGCCCCACAAATTCAATTCCGTTCACCTCCATTGTATTACGGTGCAGGTAGAAATCTTAGATAAGGACACCTCAAAACCTGAACAGATAAAATACAGTTGTCATGGCTAGATGCCACTAGAGCTAGGTAACAAAATACTGTCTTTTGGGTTTATCTTCACTTTCACAGAAACCTTCCTTCTGATTTTATTGTTTATTTGTATGCCCACTGTTTATTTTTGAGATTACAGCTCCCGCTTAGATATCCTTTTCAATTTTCAGTTAATACAAATAAACGTATTACACAGAGGAAAGTGCCAGATCTAGGAGCAGCTCCACATGGAGTTGCCGTGCAGATGATGTTGAGCCCCAGCCTCAGTCTGTTTGAGGAGTTGCGGTGGGGCTGTCTGCCTTTGCTTCCTGAGAGAGGTATCGCTACTCTGCACCACTGTCAACATTGACAGTTTTCTACGTGATGAAGAGATTCTTTGCAAGGAGAAATTAGTTGTTGCTCAGTCTTCCCAAGCCTCATTTGTCGCAAAATATAGTATAGGACCAAATGCCCTGCTGCAAAATTCTGCTCATGTTTTCTTTAAAAAAAAAAAATAATTGTAAAAATTACTACACCTAACAAACTCAGAACTTTGTCTTAAAGGTTAACACCATACAACGATTTTTTTAAAAAGGCTCAAAGGACTTTCAAGACTTTGAAAGGCCTGAAATACAGAAACCTCCACATCAATTCCAGGCTTGTCTTGGCAGTTACAAAGATGAAATTCCTTCCAGGAGCTTTATGGCAAAAACCGCTTTGCAAATGTACTTTCAATATCTCTAAGAAGTGTTACGGTCTGTTTTCCCCCCAACAGACTGCCAAAGCCTACATCAGTTGTTCCTACACAGTCCTGGTGACGAGTACAACCAGGTAAGACACTGGGATGGAATCCAAGCCAGTGGTGAGATGTTTCCACCAACTCATCTCTGCCAGGAAGAAAGTAATCAACACATTCTCCGACTATATGGAAAACATTAGCGCTTTGATGGTGGAATTTGACTTTGAGACCCTGTAATGTGCAATTAATTAAAGATGTAGTCCGTTCTCTGGGATATGCGCTCAACTCGACATGCATTCCTGCGGGTTTGTGGCTGTGGCAAGAGTTCGGCGAAAGCTCATATTCTCTTTCAGTGAAGTTCACGCAAAGTTTACATTGAGTAACTCAATTTATGCACAGTGCATTTCGAGGATCAGAGAGGCTGCTACTGTAACAACAAACATTTCTTGTTTTGATATGAGGGGATAAAAAGATTTTAAAGAAGTATGGGAAAGAGAAAAATGTAAAGTTGCATGTTTTTCTATACCTCCGCGGGGTGTGTGCACGGGAGGTAAATGGAAAACAAGGGTTTATTACAACTTTGGGTTATTTTTCTCACAAAAGTAATTGCCGAGATCTCAGAATGCGTCGACGTCGCTAAAAGTAGGTCTGCTGTCAGACAATCACACAGCTTGTAAACAAAGTCACATGAATTTGAAAGAGAAAACGAATGCGACTCTGATGATCAGGGTTATTTGCTCAGGCCTTGAGACTACAAACTTGACAGAGAGCCGGCGTTACAAACAGAGACATTGGTCCCCACCAACAAACATCTGACTCTTTAGCTGCTATGCTCCACTGTGTTCGTCAGCTAGTCTCTAACTGTGTCTGTCTGCCCTTTGGTGCTGGACAGGTAGGGTGCAGTGACTTTATCGGAGCTATTTTGCTGAAAACAACGGCCTGCTGCTGGAAAAGAGGTTGATAAGAGCAGTGAGACTGAACCAAAACAACAAAGTTGCGGGCCATTAAACCAAAACAATGAGGTATAATATGCTAAGACACTACGTAGGGCTGAGGGGAACTGTAGAGTTGGGTGATAATTCTCTGTTGGTATATCACTACGAGAGACCCCCTGTCATGATACACATAGACATTTGTTCCACTGTTAATATGAAAACATAGATAAGTGCAGCTTTAATGTGTTTTGGGTCCCCTAATATGATGGAAGCACAAAAGCTGAGTATTTCTTGGATTTTGCAGGCTGACCGGGCTCAACATTAATACTGGGCTTGTGCGTGCAAACACTTATATCACACAATGAATCAGAATCAGCTTTTATTGGCCAGGTATGTGTACACATAAAAGGATTTTTTTTCGTTGCTCTCTATGTACATACACAGAAGTAGATGTAAGTGTGGCCAAAAACAAGGACAACAAGCTCAACAAGGTTAGACAAACATGAAGCTACTATGTGCAATATAGTTTTTTTTCCCACATAAAAAAAAAGATAAATGTACAAAAAAAAAAAACAGAGCAAAACAGTGATATACAGTCTGTAAACAGTAAGAGAATGTGTGCAATGGTCCTGAAATAAATCTGATTAATGTAACAGGTTACTTTCTATACATGAGGTAGGTGGATACGAGAGTATATACACTATGCACAGTGTGCGTAGGCTTAAAAAGTGTTCGTATTTACACAAACAATGAGATCAATTCACAGGTACAGTGGATGTTACTGTAACAGGGTTATTGCTCAGGGATTGTTCCTGACACTACATGACTGGTGTTAACTGTTCATCAGAGTGACGGCCTGTGGGCAGAAACTGTTCTGGTGTCTGTTTGTTTTGGCGTACAGTGCTCTGTAGCGCCGCCCAGAAGGGAGACGTTAGAATAGGTTGTGATGGATCTGCAGTGATGTTTTCTGTTTTATGCACAGCATGTTTCATCTTTGGCCTGTTGAATTCTGTTGGATTCTACTGTAGCTGCGTGGCTCCGTCTGCAGATCTCCGCAGTTAACTTGGTCAGTAAAATGTTACCATAACTAGTTGGAATAATGGCCAAAACTACCAAATTAACAGCACTCTTATTCTTTGGTCCTCTAACAGCTACTTTCCTGATCCAGAAATTGCTCCATTTTCTCATATTAAAAGCATATGAATGTGGCAGTGATGGACAATAACAACTTAACTCTGATTTGTGTGGAGGCAGCCAGCTAAACAAAAAGAAAAAACAGTCTGCACAGAGGAACTAACTAAAGTGCTGACTTAGCACACACCAAAACCAAATGCCAACATCCACATCAAAAATGATGGAAGATAAAGTAACACCTTGTGTTCCTCACAAAATCCAGCTAAGTGAGTTCTATAAATTGACTTCACAATAGAGGCTTTTGCTTTTAAAAACATTTCTAACCTTTTCTGGTTAGTGAGGAAAATCCCTAGGCTCAGTGGTTTTTCTAAAGTAGCTCCTGACTTTCACTTCTCTTTTCCGCTGAGCTCCTGGGTCTGTCTTTAGTGGGTAGAAAGTTGAAAAGTGGGCAGAACCTTGGCAAGCAGATCACTTTCGATTGAAGCGCAAAAACAGGAACCCGATTCAGTGCTGTCACACCATCCCCATTCAGCGGTGCATGAGAGAAAGCCCTGATCCACAGGAAGTGAGCTGGACTCAGCTGGGCCGGGGGCATTGACATTCTGATGGGATGCAGTCATCGTGTCATCCTGAGCGCTGTCTCAGTCCCCAATATCGAATGGCCCTAACAAAGTCATGTCATCTGACTGGTTACCAATGCTAGTATATTTGTTTTTTGCTTATCTGAAGCCATGAGAACTCGCATCTAAAGAAGCACTCAGTGTGTAAACTGATGGACTGCATGCCAAAATCTCTGACCTTTAGAGGATACTCCAGAGCTGATAAGTAGAGTAAAAATAATTCCTCTGAGACAGGATGATGATTTGTGCGCAGGAAAATCCAGCAGATGAGGTTTGCACACTTCCTGCAGCAGCCCAAGATACAAGGCAGCAGAACACCTTCACCCCGACAGACCTCCGCTCGGACACCGTCTATCAACGCAAACCGGTTACAAAATGGTACTTCCGGTCTGATAGTCACCTAACTTGCCTGTATGAATTATCAAAAACTGCTTGTACAGGGCAGCAGAGCACAACATTTGCCACTGGATTGCTTGGTTACTGACTAGAAATGCCTTGCTGTAGTCAGGCGGTAAAGACGTACATGTTTAAATGCACATTATAAATCCGGTTCTGACCAATAATTACTGCATCACCTCAAGTTGATGGTTGATGGACAGTGACCCTATATATACACTTACCAAAAGGAGGTCAACCAATTTTTGGAAAAATGCTCTAAATAGAGGTGTCATATCTAAGATAGAATTATAGGTTAAATCACCCTCCTTTCCGATACTGTACACCCTACCAAAGATCCACAAATATGTGGAACACCCACCTGGTAGACCAGGAGTGGCGGGCATCAATTTAGTCATAGCCCCACTGTCCGCTTTTGTACACTATCAAACCTCTTGTTATTGGACTACGTCTTAAAAGACAATAATGATGTCATACACTTGATAAAGACACTACAACTTCCTGAATAGACCATATCATGTGCCTTGGATGTAGAGAGCCTCTATAGTAACATTCCACATGTAGGTGGTCTAGAAGCTTTGGATTTTTTGGACCTTGATGCATCACAAAGAAAACTCCAAGTAGAAGCAACTGATTTTGTCTTGACAAAGAAATTATTTCAGTTCAATTATTGCAATGATTTTTATTGGCACTGGTGTGGTTGTGTTATGGGCACAGTTGTAGCGCCAAACTATCCAAACCTTTACGTTGGCCTTTTTCAAATGAAATACATCTTGTGGGATGTTAATTATCCCTATTGGAAATTTATCATTTACTGGAAAAGGTTCCTTGATGATATAATATTTCTCTGGACAGATGGTGCACAAAACTCCTTGATTTCATCACATGGTTTAACAACAGAAGTCCATCAATCAAGTTCAAGCTGAACATTGACTCTCACAAGGTAAACATCTTAGACCTGGGTATAATCAAACAAGACAACAAGCTCATTACAAACCTTCTTTGAAAACCCGCAGATCGTAATAATCCTCTCAGAACAGTTACCTCCCACTGTATATTAAGGATGCCATCCCCACTAGTCAATTCCATAGACTATAAAGGATCTGTAGCACACCAGAGTCCTTAGAACAACAGGTGGATATTATGAAGGCGGAAAGATGGAGGATATGTTGATGAAGAACCAAACACAGCTTTGAATAAAGTATTTGGAGACTCAAAAGCGGAAAAAGCCCCCTCCAGGTCTTCCATGGTGTGTGTCCTTGGATACTCAAACATCACAGCAAATCAAACATTCAATCAAAAGACATTGGCATTTCCTTACTAGTGGCCCACAAGTTCATGAACTGTACAAAAACTCTCCTAGGATAACTTTGCGTCGAGGAATGAATCCAAAAGATGGTCAAGAATTGGTCTATGTCTTGCCCCCATTTCTGTTTTGAATACTTTTCTATTTGAATAGCTCTTTATTGGATTATTTTGATGGATTTGGGCCTAGTTGCCTAACTTTAATGATGTTATAACTATAAGTTGTTGAACCCAAGTTAGGGTTTAGCGGAACCATCCAATATCAAGATGGACGCATTAGCATTAGAGCATGGTAAGGTGAGCTCCTGCTGAATACAAAGGTGATGCAACTGCATGTATAGTTAATGCAAAGATGCTAGTCACAACATTGCCTTTGTGGCAGGAAATAAGACATAATGGCTTGACCACGCAACTCTCAAAATGTTTAACAAAAAATGTTATGACTCCACTTTCTGGTGTTCCTGCAAGCTTAGAGATCACACAGCTAATCTGCACACATAGCTAAAATCTGTACAGTCCATCCATTGCAGGACACAAACAGGGGCTGCAAAGAGCAACCAAAACTAGTGGTCAAATTCACACAAATAACACAAGGCAAAAAGTCTGTAGCAGTACAGTCTAGACACCTTAACATGGGCTCCATCTTACTCACTTTATGTCAAACTGCATTATGACGGGACTGCTGGTGTGTATGTAAATGTAGCCAGTGTGATGTGCAAGTGAAACCGTGGCCCCTTCAGGATTCTTCCGGTGGCCGGTGAACCTTTGCCGCGGTGCCTGGCCTCTGACAGAGCCTCTCGGGGGAACTCAAAGCAGGAAATCCTGCCATTCAGAGCTGCTGTCACAGTTGGGAAGGTGGTACAGCTGCAAAGAGCTTCCTGAGCTGCGGGGTCACATCTGAGAACAGGAAGAAGAGCATTTCTGCCCGAGACCAGGAACGTACCAGCCAGAAACGCCACATCTTCCATACAGTACAGGTTTTATTCACCTTTTCAATCCAATTCATACTAATACGCTTTCCCATTTTTCCAGCTTATTATACTGCCTCAGGTGCTTCTTCATACAAAGTTAAGCCTGCTATGCAGTGTAGCTTCCAGGCATTATTCAAGCAATGCAATGCATCTCCCAGCTTACGTTATATTTTGCATCCTTCATCCCTTTCCCACTTTTCCAACTCTTCTCTACTCATTCACACTTGTAGTGAAAAGTCTTTATTCAAATCTTCCAGATGTTCCACATGTTTCATACATTATTGATATTATTCAACTTTTAAAGCCAGCAGTGCAGTTAAGCGTCAGCCTTTCAATAGCCAGCATTCTCTAGTTTAGATTTGTGGTTCAGTTGGTATATTATGAATAATAAATCAGACCCCATGGAATCACAGACCCATACATCTACTGTATACTGCAGAGCCCAAGTACTCCCATGACAGTTCTGCGATTCTGTAAGCATCTTCCCTCAGAGACTTTATTCATACTCTGCAGAAATGGAAAACCTTTAATGTACATCTTTTTCAAGTTGGTAAATAAAAATAGCTGGGATTTTGCTTTAAAGGATGAATGGCCTAAAACTATTAGCAATACAGAGCTTTGGGTACTTTGCATATCAACTGAGTGCTCAAACAACGAGAGAACCAAATGTGAAAAGCAACTGGGAAACACTGACTTATTGATAGGATCTGACTTTACTCAACTGATTCAATACAAATGTTTCTGTTCATAGCCATCATCAGGTTTCTGTTGCACAGCCTATACACAGTATGTACACGAAAACATGGTAGAGTCTATCAACTATCCAGTGAGGAATAGACACATAAATGCTCAACCTCTAATGGTTGCTGCACCTCCAACGTAGGCTTTTCAAAAGTACACAACAAAATTATATCAACAGTAAAAACTGCCAAGGAAGTAGTCAGAGACAAAACTCTGATATTGAAGAACTATTTAAAAATAAATAAATAAAAATAAATCTGGAATTCTAATGAAGTAAGGCCAAAGCAAGGACTGCTTGACGTCAAATATGTTGCCAGATCCGAAATGAGAACCTTCTGGGTTGCCAGCGACTACCATTAAAAACAGCGTAAACCAAAATACAGCACAACGGTCAGTGCAGCTCGCTGCCACAGCTGCTGTATACTAACTGCAGGTATTTCAGTTCCTCTGAGTGATGGTTGCAGTTCCTTTCATAAAGTGGAGAAAGAGACGTGAGATCATGAGAGCCTCCGACTGTGGAGCTGCACTGTCAGGTTGCCATGGCGACGGTGAGGCCCACAAGTGATTTGTCCTCATGAGTTTGGCCTTCGCACGCTTTGATTAGATGAGCTACAGAGACACTGTCCTCTGCTTCTGAGGAAAAGACTAAGTGGGTTTAAAAGGACACAAATGTGTACACACAGACACACTACATTATGCACACACACACACACACACAACCTGGTAGATCTATACTTGTGAGGAATCTCATTGACATAATTCATACCCCAGCCTCTTACCCTAATTTTAACCATCACAACTAAGTGCCTAACCCCAACCCTAAAACCAAGTCCTAACCCTCAAACAGATAAACTAAATGTAGACCCCCCCCAAGGGGGTGTCAATAAAGTGGCACAAGAGAAGTCCACTAAAACCCACATGTCACGCTGTGGGCAGTAGTTAACTCCCTGTGGAACTGCCATCACCAGATTGATAGCTGATAGTGTATAAAATACCAATGTCTGTATACACCTACAAAGTCTACGTTCGTTCTGGTGGGCTACCATTCCCATGTGCTAAATATTCCATATGGCAGTATTTACCAGGGGACTGTCTCAACAGAAGCCCATTTGCTTTCTTTTCTGCACCATTCATTTGCTGCGTTAACCTAAACATAAAGCTACTGCTCATGCTAACACAACACCTCGCATGGGTTTCATTTACTAGCTGTGAAACAACCACAAGAAACTCTGGCATTGCTAGCCAGCGGCTAATTATCAACGACACAAAACGTACACTAGTTCTACTCAAGCACTCATTGCTCTCTCATTCTTTTAGCAAATGGCTTGCTAATCCCACAGTTCACATGCCAATTCAGTTTTGCTAGCTACCGTTCTTCAGGACCCTGGCGACAAAGACATGGTAACGTTACCGATGGTGCTTTTCTAGACATCAGTCAGACAGGTGCTCTGCGCTCGCTGTCCGGGCTGAGTCAGCTAATAGGAGCGCTAACTAGCTAAGCAGCAGTTAGCGGTTTATTTTAGCAACAAGTAAAGCTGTCTGCCCATCAGGACATTTCTTACATTACTGCTAGTTGAGGCAAAGCAGACAGAGGGATAACCAGAAAATATTTCCTCAATAAAATAGGACCTCTGATGTTGCAAATGCAGCCACAGTGATGCAAGAAACATTTCAGACTCAATCTGACAATAAGGTATCATCATCATCACCAAAATCTGTGAATAATACAAGTTATAAAAGTTGTGTGTTTTTGTAAGGTAATATGTGCCACACCTGTAGTGTCCATTGTTTTTCCAAACTAATTCTTGTCTGATTTGTGGTCCGATAAACAGTAAATTCATCAAATTGAAATTCCCATATCACTAGTTTCACCAAAGTCAGTGAATAAAGTTATACAGTTGCGATTTTGTACAGTAATCCAGTACTCAGTGAGGCCCGGCCACCTTCTCGCCTTTCTGCCACAAGTGGCCTAAGTACATGAGCAAAGCAGCAGATGTTCAAGCAAGTCATGTCCTAACTGAACACCTGCCTTGATGAGAGGACTGACCCGTTTCATTTTGACCCAAAATGAGCACGGTGACACGTAAATGAAAACGCATTTACGTGTCACCACGCTGGGGGCGCTGTTTCGCTTACAGTATCGCATTTGTCCACTGTACAGCTGGTTAATTAAGTCCTTGAAAATGAAATGTCAAATACACTTTTAATTTTCTGTTTCAAATTGTTAAAAATTTTCACACAAAAAGAGCATAGTGACATGTAAATGAAAAGGCAACAGACTGGGCGCGCTGTTTTGCTCATTCCATTTGAATATTGTCCACTGTACAACATGTGGTTTTTGAAAATGTAAGGTTTTCAAATTGTTCGAAAATTGCATTAACATTTTCACTTTGACTTAAATACTGCTTGCACACATGGAAAATCAGGTTACATTCCCTTTTCAAATTTGAATTAACGTTTGAACATTGTCCACTGTACAGCGGGCGTACCACTTTATTAAAATGAAAATGGAAGAGCTATCTGACATTTCATTTTCAAAGTCATAGAAAGCCCATACAAGTATGTGTGAAAATGAAAATTGGATTATTGCATTCTCATTTTTACTCAAATAACACATACACTTGTGTAAAATTATAATGCAATCGTGAAATTGCATTTTCATTTTCAAGTTTATATCATTTGGATAATGTCCCCAATACGCTTCCATATTAAAATCACATAAAAATTTAAATAAAAAAATAGTGTACATAGATCATTGTATAATTTGACCGGAGCAAAGTATGACAGATAGTAAAATGTCCTTGTATATCTGTTTGACAACTGGGATATTCTGTGATTTGCGCTCTTGTCTTCCACTGTCCAATGCTAAAATCCTTAATGATCTGATCATGAGTTTCCTACAACAGCACACTTAACTGCCCTTGCAAGATTTATTTTTTGGAAGAAGGGGGGTAATAAGTGAAGGGAGTGCGGCCAGTTAGATGATCTATCCCATGGCAACAATATAACACATAAAATTTCCCATTGGTGTGCTTTTTTTGGCCAGCTTTGTAGGGAAGACTGAAGCGGTGTGACGCACATGCAGGGCTAGGGTGCGTTGGGCTATACGGCGCTGGTTAAATTAGATGTCCTGGGGCGGTGGCATATAGCTGAGGGGCTGTTATTATTCCAGCTTCCTGTTTGGCAGTGCTTAGAGAGAGCTGTGAATTCCTCTCGGCTGCACTGTCACATCTGTGCCAGATAACAACCACAACAATACTGCGGCTCAGACTAGATCTACTGTATAGCAAAGTATATTACAGTCTGATGTCTTCCTGTCATGTCTCTGTCGTGGAACGACAGCTTACACATCAGCTGTTGTCAGGGGTTGCAGGCGCTGTGCTAATTTGCACGTGCGCTTGTCTTGCATTGCAAACATTCCAGCTGCTTACTTTTAGCCTCCCGCGGCTCAGTTCCCCTTAAATGTCTCTCCTGCCTCGCGGGGGAGTTCAATGCTGACCTGATTTTATTTTGGCGGCACAATACAACACCTGCAGACTGAAAGAGACGATTCATCTCTATATCTGGCGCTGCCCAGATAGCTGTGTCTGTGTGTGCAGTCACTGTATTTTCATGCGTGCCACCATCCCTGATGGGTACGGACCACATAAATCCGGCCCCACTCTTAATGAAAGCCATAGAAAAATCAAACAAAGCCCAGAGTCTCAGCCTCCAAACCATCTTTCTGTCACTTGCCAGGAATCCAGATGGCATAAGTCTATACATCACAGAATAATGCGCTTTCATTGTACACAGCCTTGTTTGACATGATGTGTGGCTCTTTTGTGAAGAGCCGTCACAAAAGTACAGTCACTGCGCGCAAAACCTCTCCCGCAGACACAACTGCCTGTGTCCCATCTTAAAACCGGAGGGCATAAGAGTGTCATTGTTCTTTGGCTGTGGCTATAGAGGGACACTGGCTGTTAAAAAAGGCATTTCATTAAGTTTGCACCCTCCATTTTGCAATACAAATAGTTCTGTAATGACATGTCCAACCCAGAGGCTTAGTATATGCACAAAGAACAAGAAGCTCATAACTGATAAGAAGGAAGGAACTGTAGAAAGGCCTCTTCTTGCAATTCCCATGCTGCATACGATGACACGCACTTCCACTTCAGGCATTTCCTTTCATATTTTTTGTAAAAATGACAAGAATGCGATTGTTCATTCATTGCGAGCAAAAGGAATCACGACTCATGAGAAGTCCAATCCAGCCATTTTCTGAGTCCGAGTAGATGTGGCAGCAGGCTATGCAAGGTAGCCTAGTCCTTCCAGGCCACGTGTGATATGTATCCCTCCTGTGTCTTCTCGGCCCTCCCTGGGGTCTCCTCTCAGTTGGACGTGTCTTTGAGAACCTCCACAGGGAGGCACCCCTAAAGGGGAACTCCACTGATTTTAATTCAATTTTATTTATTGAGCGCAAATTCATAACAGAAGTTATCTCATTGGCGACAGAGGCAAGGAAAAATTCCCTTTGAACAGGCAGAAACCTTGAGCAGAACCTAGGCTTTGGGAGGGCGGCCATCTGCCTCAACCGGTTTGGTTAAAAGAAAGCAGAGAGGGCAGGAAGAAAGAGAACATACAGTAGCACAATGCAAGTTCCAAATAGAGATTTAAATTAATAGCTTAAATATAAGTTAAATAATATTGTCAATAGAACTTCATATTGTTTCTAGACCAACAACGGTAAAGTTCACAACATCTAATCCAGTGTTAGTTAGCTAGTTAGCTAAACTTCAAGCATGCCATAAAGACATAAAAACCTGGATGGCCTGCAATTTTCTGACGTTAAACTAAATAAAAATGAAGTTATTCTACTTGGCCCTAAACACCTCTGAGACACGTTATCTAAAGATATAGTTACTCTAGCTCGCATTGCCCTGGCCTCCAGCACCACTGTAAGGAACCTCGGGGTAATCTTTGATCAGGATATGTCCTTTAACGCCCACATAAATCAAACTTCAAGGACTGCCTTCTGTCACCTATGTAACATTGCAAAAATCTGGCACATCCTGTCTCAAAAAGGATGCAGAAAAACTATGCATTTTTTACTTCGAAGCTGGATTACTGCAAATTCCTTATTATCAGGCTGCCCCGATAAGTCCCTTGGGGATCTCCAGTGGATTCGGAATGTTCCCTGCTCCGAGACATCTGACAAAACCAAAATCTGTGACAATAAGTGAGTGAACTACAGGGTGTGACGCATGGCTTGGCTGTCTTGTCAAACATACTGACAAGAACTAGGAAAAGAGATAATATTTCTCAAATGTTAGCTTCTCTGCACTGGCTCCCTGTAAAATCCAGAATAGAATTTCCTCACCTACAAAGCTCCTTATGGTCAGGCACCTTCGTATCTTACAGAGCTCATAGTACCTTATTACCCCACTAGAACACTGCACTCTCAGAATGCAGGGTTACTTGTGGTTCCTAGAGTCTCCAAAAGTAGAATGGGAGCCAGACCCTTCAGCTATCAAGCTCCTCTCCTGTGGAATCAGATCCCAGTTTGGGTTTGGGAGGCAGACACCATCTCCATATTTAAGAATATGGCTTAAGACTTTCCTCTTTGATAAAGCTTCTAGTTAGGGCTGGCTCAGGTGAACCTGAACCATCCCTAAGTTGAGCTGCTATAGGCCTAGACTTCAGGGTGACTTCCCATGATGCACCTCTCTCCTCCTCTCCCTCTGTATGCATTCTTATCCCATTAATACACATTACTAACCCGACATCTTCTCTCACTCGTAGTTTTGTGCTTTCTTGTCTCTCTTACCGTCACCTTCAGCAGGTATTTCTGCCTCCGGAGCTGCAGAATCGGGATCTGTGATGGCCAGCGCTGCGGGGGTCTGTGGTGGAAGGGAGGTGTTGTGGCTCGGATCCTGCTTATTTGGCATCACCTGGAGCTGCTCACTTGTCCCTCTGGATCCATCCGCTTCACAATCTAGATTTTGTCAATAACGATTGTAGATACTATGATCTATTCTGCACTTACGACATGTATTGCATGTCTGTCTGTCCTGGGAGAGGGATCCCTCCTCTGTTGCTCTTCCTGAGGTTCCTAAGGAGAGAGGGTGTCGTATGTTGTACACACTGTAAAGCCTTTGGGGGAAAAATGATTTGCGATATTGGGCTCTATAAATAAAATTGAAACAAATCT
Source organism: Coreoperca whiteheadi (assembly GCA_011952105.1). Classification (NCBI taxonomy): domain Eukaryota; kingdom Metazoa; phylum Chordata; class Actinopteri; order Centrarchiformes; family Sinipercidae; genus Coreoperca; species Coreoperca whiteheadi. Next base: position 1,869,530 of record CM022481.1, read on the forward strand.
AAAATGTCAACACAATAAATAGGGTAGCATTCCTAGCGGTAGTGGAGGTAATAAAAGATGTACTAGCATTAATTAAATGCTAGATTTAAGAGATTACATTTTGAGAAGTGATTTAAAATAGCCAATTGCCAGACTAATATGATATGTACCAGGTCAGACCTGAAAGTGATAGCAAAATTCAGTCGCGTGTCCTCCTGAAGTAACGTTGGGTGGTGGTGAAAGCCACTTGCACTAGCCAGCTGGTAACACGTTAGCGCTTGCCAGCCACAATAGCTCATCAAGCTAGTTACCGTGCTAAACGGAAGACAGAAATGTGCACTTGAAAACTAGGATGTTTGACAGTTTGAATGTGTTTTTGACTGTAACCTAACATTCTAATGACTCATGTGTGTGGACAATGTTGTTTCCTGTCTCATGTGAACAGAAAGAGGAAAATATAAAACATATATATTTGGGTTGTTTGCTAGCTTGATGGCTGGCTTGCTAAATGGCAGCTAGCAAGCTCAATCTCTAACTGGACAATAAGTTCGCACTGTTTGTTTCCAGATGTATTTATGTTATTTCATGTTTAAATACAATGCTAACATTTCACTAGGTACGGCCCGCTTAAATTATGTGCCTTCTCGGCTAGCTCTGGCTCACTTGCAGTTCTTTTTATGCTGAACAACCAGCATTTTCCTTGTCAAATAAACTAAGAAAATAAAAATGTTTATTTTTTTTGCTAAAAAACCATCCAGTACCATCCACTCCTGACAAGTGACGGCAAATAAAGCCTTTATTGTGGAGTAGTTCATACTCTAGGTACTCTGCCATTGATAAACTGTGCAGAAGGTTTGTGTCCCCATTGGCCAAAGTGGAACTTCCCAAAAACCTCCACTGTAATACATTTGAATCTCACAAGTACATGCATATAGTGTTATTCAAAGGTTTACTTCTGTCAGAAAGCATGAGAGAGAGGACTGTGATTACTGTAGAGATGGAGGTGGACTCCGAGAGAGAGAGAGGGTCTCAGGGCTGAGTGAAATATGTGGCCAGTGATGATTTATTCTCTGCTCTGGGGTTTTCTTATGTGGGTGTAACCACAAATGTTTATAGCGACCACATCTGAAATAATGTCAAAGCCCTGCTTTACTTATGGATACAATTAAGTCAACTCCCCGGAGCACATTTCATCTCATAAAACTATATCTGATGTGATTAAGAACTCAAGCATGTAAATATTGGTGAAATAACTCTCGGGCAGTAAATACCGCATCATGTGTGGGTTTCTTTTTTTTTGGCATTTTCATGGGATCATAAAAAGAAAACATTTTGACTCAATTACTATTAAAACGATGCAGAAAACAGCTTTCTCTCATGATTTACACAAACTATTTTGTTTTCTATCTCCCTGATGTGTTGTGTATTGACACACGTTTTATTCCATGATATAAAGGTTTTCCCAGTTTAACAGGATGGTTGCCGGTTAGCACATCTTTTGCAACACTCAAAACCTGAATTACTGTCAGTTTCCATTTTCCCCCATTGCTTTTTCAAATATTGTGATAGAAAGTGTTAGTTAATGCCCATAAGGTAGGAAGCTGAAAAACAATGCCGCGCTTTACTGTTGTCAAGCCAATTTTTCTGATCAATAAAAGTCATAACCTACTCATATTTTAGATGCATTTTGTTTTTACGCCACCCTGACTGATGCATCAAACATGATGCAGATTTAACCCTATAGCAACATCGTGAAAGCTTTTAAATTCACGGGGTTTGCGGTTCTACACGGGTGACGACGGAGGTGAGTCTTTGCAATGAAAAAGGAAATAATGCATTTTATATATCTGGCAACAGCAACAACAGTTTGTCTGATATAAGCAGAAGGAAAAGAAACTCTTAGGATGAGCAGTGATATCCACCATTCCTGGACACAACCAGCTTAAAGAGTGATTAGTGGTATCTATCCATGTAGATATGTTTTAATTGCCGAGGTTCTTAAACTAAGGTCTGTGAATCTGCTGCCTCCACTTTGATTAACCATTGTGCCATCAATTTTATCAGAGAGCATTGAAAAATTCACAAGCAACAAAATAGGTTTTAAAAAAAAAAAGAAGTAATTTAGAAATTAGTGGATTATTGTGTATATCCTACCATGGTTAGGTAGGAAAATATGAAGGTTTTTTTGCAAATCGAGTGGACTGGCCCTTTAAACTCAAACTTGAACAGAAAATTTAAGACAGTTCTGTCACAAAAACACAGCCAAGGTTTGACAGCCAAGTGATCGCTGAGAGGGCCAGTGGGAAAACATTACACCAGTAAACAATTTATTGCGAATAAGACTCTCTAATGACAGCAAATAACTTCTACGAATTAACACAAAGCCAAAAGTATTGGAGTAGTTTTCTCCTTAAATTTGGATTTTTGCCTAATAATGGGTGTTTGTATATTTATTTTTCCCTAGCATGTACATGTCTTGCAAAAAAAAAAAAAAACTAAACTGAGGAAACTGCATGACAAAACATGCATCAATCACTGTAGCACTGGTATAATATTTCTTCACATAATCAGCATGTGAAGATTGTCAGGATAATCACCCTGCATGTCTATTGTATAGCCTATGCCATTTGGGGCAGTGTGGGGGGCAGTAGCTGAGTATTTCTCGCCACATTCCAGAGGGATAAAGAAGCCAATACAGTACAGTTGGCATCACCGTCGAAACAACATGAATTATGCAGAAGTCACAGTGCAGCTCCTCATCCCGTAATGAAGGCCTTCATTTTCCCGGGACGACATATGCGGTGGACAAAGGGTGTCTCTGTGCGACACCTGTCACTGCATTTGGCTTGCAGGTTCCTGTCTCCACTGACAGCAGAATCATTAAAATGCTGACATGATTGAGAGTCAGCCAAACATCCTGACTTCTTGCTCCTAAATCAGTAAAACAAAAAGGCATGTTTCATGTCTCTGGAGCTCATTTTGCATTAAGGTTTGGGTAATGTAACAATACATACTATACATGAGATGAAAGGTTTTTCCTCTACCATTTGTCTTGTGTTTAATGGAGACAAAGCAGCTCAGCCAGGCCCCTGCAGCTGGGTGTCTCTTGCCCTGTTTACTGTATACCTCCTCTTATTTCCTCTTCGAGGCACAGAGAGAAAGTGAAAAAGGCACGCCTCTGTGCCCCCCGCTTAATGCGTCCTGCTGAAACATAAGAACCAATCTGCTAAATGGTTTGCGTTCACATCTAAGCATCTAACATCAGTCACTCACCCATTCCGCCCCTCCCATCCTGGGTGAGGGTATGCATCTTTTACAAACCGGTTCACGGCTCTGTCATTAATCACGCTGTCTGTCTTTGACAGTGACTTTGAATTCCAACTTAGCTGGAAGTGATTTCAAGAGTACCTTTCATAAGAACCTCCTTACAGATGCTGTGGAAATGTTCAGAAGTTGCAGCTCAACTACCTAGTTGCCACACAGTAGGTGTCTTGAGCAATAAAGTGTTTCGAAACAGAAAGACTCACTTTCCACATAACAATGCTGATCACAATATTGTTTATACCAGGCAACACACCAACAGGTTTACTATTTTATAAGCATTTCCAGTGAAGCTAAAACTGCCAAGATTGTCCCGAACATAGTACCCTGAAGAAAGCTCATGGAGTGTCAAAATGGAGAGGCTTCATCCACTGGGGAGCATGAGTGTGCTAAGTTTCACGGCAATGTGACCATCAAATGTTGACATTTCATATACTGTGTATCTTTCATAGAAGGGAAACCAAAGTTTTGCGGTTGGATTCTTTCCAAATCTAGCTGCATCTTGCTAGTTTCTCCAACGTCACCTACCCTAGCGTTAACATTTCTCCTCTGGAGAGCATGAATGTCTACAGCAAATTTCAATGAAAACAGAGGCTCTCCAGTTAGTGTGGGTCTGTGGGGGGGGGGGTGTCAGTACGTAGCCATAGCCCTGCTGTTTATCATGGGATCATCATCATCAAGAGAAGGAACGCAGTCCGGTGGTGCTTCTACAGCCAAACCATTGCACCAAAATTGAAAACCACTAAGTAGAGGGTTAGCAAAAACTAGCATAGACTCCTCTGAATAATGACTCTCGAGCTGCATTATATATTTGAAATTGAGTGTGGTTTCACAGACTCCCACTCAAAGGCAGAGGGGAGGTGGGCCGCCCACCTCTGACTAGCCATTAACATTTGTCATGATGTAAATGAGTCCCAAACGGCCGACTCTACGTCAGCATTGGCCTTGCAAGGTTCAGGATGATTTAAAACAGTAAGAAGAACCAGAAAGGTGTGCTATGCTACAAGCGGGTAATGAAGCCTCAAGCATCAAGCCGACATGAGGAGCGGGCTACAGAGGTCTGCTAAGCTCACTTCTTTCTAATTTTGTTCATTTTTAAACTTGCAGTTGTCAGCCCCAACCCGACGCTGACTCACAGTGAGGACGTCACACAGAGCCCTCTGGAGCCACAATGGCTTTATGCACACTTTTCACATATACTGTAGTACTCCCTAACACCTAGATGTGCAAAACTGTTGGGTGTTCCCCATTAATGCGAGAAGTATCACTTGTAGTGATGAACCTACAAAGAACTGTCTCCCACCTCTGTAGTTCCCCTCAACACCACGGAGCATTTTAGCATCTTTCTGCTCTTTGTTTTGGTTTTACGGCGTGCAAATTTACTGTGTCGGTTCACTTTCAGCGGCAACTCATTAATGCCATTGTTTTTAGTGAGAAGGCTCTGTTGAACCCACGGCACACTACCTGACCAGCACTAAAAGAGACAAAGTGAGCAACTAGCTGGTTTCTAAAGTCAGACATCTAGCAGAGCAAAATAATTCCCCAAAGAGTTGATGGAGACCAAAATGGAGCTAAAAGTAGCGCATTTGACTTACTGTCACAGTCTCTCTCTCTGTCCATCTTCAGCCACCTTCCCGGTTCCCCAGGCCCTTTTGTTGTAATTTTCCATCCTCAGACTTCCCTCCTTTTCACATCACCTGACTGCCCCACCCAAATGCACACCTGTTGCCACTCTCCCTCATCAGCCCTGCAGTACTTAGCAGCCCTTTCCCATTCATTCCTTTCCATCTCTCAATGGCTTTTAAGCCTGTTACCTGAATCCCTGTCACGTGTACCTTTCTGCCTACTTGACGTTCTGCCTGATTATTTGGATTTTCTGCCTGCCCCATTGGAATCGTTTGCCTGTTTGGACTGCCTTCTCAAAGTTTTGACCCTCGCCTGCCTACTTGCCTGCAAGCTATCACTTTAAAATAAATCAGGCAGAACCTGCCTGCAAGCTTCTGTCTGCATTTGGGTCCTATCCCTATCGCCTGTATTCACTGGCGGTGTCACTCATCAGGTGACCAGAAACCCGACTTCAAAATGTATCTTGCTCTCTGTCTGCTGGATGTGTAGACAGGCAACTGTTGAGTAAAAGCAAGTCAAAGTTGTGTTTGTAGCAAAATACAAAACAATGCAGCGTTAACATTAATTAATAATCCGTCAGTCATTTTCTACCGCTTGTTCCCGTTAGGGGTCGCGGGTGACTGGAGCCTATCCCAGTGACCAGGTACACCCTGGACAGTGGCCAACTCGTCGCAGGGCTGACACATAGACCGACAACCATTCACTCTCACATTCATCCACTAGGGGCAATTTTAGAGTTATCAATTAACGGTAGGAGGAAGCCGGAGAACCCGGCAACACAGGGAGGACATGCAGACTCCACCCAGAGAGATCGTGTGACGTTGGTCTGGTCCAGGATTCGAACCCACGATCTCCTTATTGGGAGGCAGGAGCGCCAACTGCTCTGCCGCCATGCACCGCTCAACTTTATAGTTATTTTCCCAAATAATCACGATATTCATAAGAAGTAGTAGTCGCTGCCTGGCACTTGTTGTAAAATGCAACCATATTGCCTTATAGGACATTAATATTTGATAAGCCATTCACTGTAAACATAAGGATTTGACAAAAACCCGAAAATTGTACCACAAAATAGCCTTTTTGAGAAGCAAAAAAGACAAAAATCCCCTGAGTATTCTCTGAGTATCTCTCTGAGTATTACGTACAGAGCAGTCATCTTTCTCTAACAAACATTCTTTGCCTCAGTGTACACCAGCTTGCAATGCATGTTTAGTAGATACCAGGTTAATATTGTAGACTGGCTAACTGGCGACATTGATTGACTACAGCTGATAAAATCTACGAATGAGAAGCACACTAACCGCTTTCATTCTGCCCATGATTTTATGGGGTACAACTGAGAGCTGGGACGTCATAGTGACATTTTATGTTGACATTTTTGCCTTGGTGCTCTCCACATGTCCCACATTCGGGATGATTAAACTGAATCCAGAGTTCAGAGATCCATTTTGCCATATTTACAAGAAAGCGTGTAGGTTTGTTGTACAGAACCCAGGACGTATTTACTGACAAATATTAAAAGACGACATACACCTTACCAGTATGTATTTTGGCAAGAGAATGACAAATCATGTGTCTATGTGCATACTAAAATAGATTGAAGTACCAGAAATAAATATGATCCACTCAGTTAAGATACAAGGCACGCACAGCATTAATGGCAGGTGTAAAGGGCGCCTTTGTTTATTTCTAATTGCATCTCCACTATTACAGTAGTGTATGATGAAGGCTAGCCAGCAGCCTGTTTACTGCTGGTAATGGCTTCCTCGCTTCCCACAAACCCCTGCTGGTCTCCCAGGGATACACGTGGCATAATAGGAATGATGAAGCCGTGGCAGATGGGCAAGCTCCATCTCCGTGCCCACTTGCTTTATTTGTGTCACAGGCTGGTGAGGCAAGGCGTCATTATCTGCTAAGTGGCTTCTTCTCCTAGGGTGTGCAGCCAGGTCGCTACTCTGAGAGGGAGATAAGTAGAGAGTAAAGGGAAACATGGGCAGAGTTGGAGAGGGAAAGGCAAGGAGCGAGAGAGCATGTCCTCCGCCTGTGGTTCAGGTAATCAGCTGGAGTGCAGCCCGAGCCCTGCTGTCTGCACACCGCTGAGCCTCGGGAGGCTGTTGTCTTTAGCCTGTCATGCTTCATAAAGCTACAGTACCATCCATTTAAAGTGCCTCTGAATTAAAGGCCTTTGATTTATTTGAAGGGGTCCGTTTTACCGCATCGCATTGGGATGCTAAAGGTAGCCATTCATTTCCAGGAATCACTTATCTGAAATGGCTAGTTAATAAAGGTCTGAATTAATCAGAGTGAAAATGCGTCATCAGAGTCCGCACAGAGGCACACATGGCCGTGATAATGGGCTTGGTTCATCATCTACTCCAGACCGCGAGCGTCTGTAGAAACGGCCACCATTATCGCTGATGGCAGCCCGGCACAGCACGCCGTAATGGCCATGTCGCTTATCAGGACCGCAGGTGTGTAATTGTTCAGGAGGGATCCCCCTAACAAATAGTGATAGGCAAAACCCATTCTGGAACAAAAAACCCCGCCGCGGGGCAAATGAGACGCGACAACGTGCCGCCGTATTTGCCACGTGCTATCAAGCAGTGGCCGGGGCATATTTCAGCATGAAACACAAACGCAAACCAAGGAAAGGACGCAGAATACACAGCAACCGTGATAAAAATATGCCATAGTCTGAGGGAGGCTGTAGCCAGGCAACAACACAGAGAAACACATGAAATGTTCTAAGGCTCCTCAGCAGGGGACTAGAAAACAAGGCCAAATAAACCTTGTTATTTATCAGTGTCCATTTCGAACATCTTACATCAACACCGGGACAGCTACACCCTTAGCTGGCCTCAAGACTCCATTTTTCTTATTAGATGAGTCATTTCACATTTTGCACCTGCGGCTGTTATCAGCAGGTATCCTGGCTTAATCCTATACTACAGGACTACATGGAGACATAGTGAGCCCCCTGATTGATGGAATACTGGCTGTTTGTAGACAGACTAGATCCTACGGACCCATCAGACAGCGGGATAGCAGAAGCTGTCATAGTTTAGACAGAACCCATTCCATCTAGGATCTGTTTGGAAATCGTGTGAAATGCAATATGTGTTTCTGCATAAAAACAATACAATTTGAATCTAAGGCCAGGTTTTTCTGTCTCACAGCATTTGTTCTCTCTGTAGCCTTAAGGACGTCATTTAAAAGCCAGTAACAGTGTGAATGTGGCCAGAGTGAGAATTATGTCACTGAGGCAAGCCTGTCCACACAACCAACATAAGATTGCATCTGGCTTAGGTAAGATAAAGATGTAGCAAAAACACTATAGGAAAATGGTAATGAAATTCAGCGCACGCAATCCGGCTATAACAAATCAGCCCCATTAAAGTCTATAAAGTCCCTTCTTTAGAGTCTAAATCATGTTACCTTCAAAGTATGAGAGAAACGGGCCCCGTACTTTGTGAAATTCAAATAGCTAGTCCTTCAAAACTACACTTAAGGCAATACAAAAAGGAATATTTTGGGAAATACGTTTATTCCATTTCTTTACGAGAGTCAGACGAGACGATCAATATCAATCGCATGTCTATGCGATAAGTACGGCGCTGGAGCCAGGGCGTGGTTAGCCTAGCTTGGCATAGAGCCTGGAAGCAGGCATAAACAGCTAACAAACGCTCCAAAAGAGACCCATCAACACCTCTAAAGCGCACTAATTAACACGCATTTTCTTTTGTTTTATCCGTGCGCCAAAAGAAAATAACGTGCAAACGACAATTTGTGGTTTCAGCTGGACGTACGTGCTGGAACCATTTATTCTAAGCTAGGCTAAATGTGTCCTGACCTCAGCTTCATACATGAAGAAGTAGTTCAACATAAAAATATCAGTATCAGTATCAACCCTAACCGCCTAAACAAACTAAACACATTGTGTGTGTAGTTATTTACTAACCATATTATTTCATTAGTAGTTATTCAACTAGGATGGTTACTCTTGACGTTTTAACCATCAGCATGACATATTTCAATGTATTGCAGATGAAGAATCTTGCATATTTATTTCTTGCAACAAATAAGAACGTAACTTGGCCAGTGACCAGCAGAAGGGGTACTAAATGAAAACGGCGTTTGGGAGCCGGCTCTCGGAAAAGAAAAGAGCCATAAGATCCGGCTCCCTTGAGGTGTCAAAAGTATTCCCATTCATTACTCAGTATAGATACTATAGATACCGCGTACAAACCTATAGGGTATCAGAATGGTACATGTTTATACTTCTCATCCAACCACAATCACATTCACTCTGTCCGGATAGCGCCATTTAACTGGATAGGTTTTTTGTGTTTTTGTTGAACATTGACAAGCCGGAATAAAAAAAAAAACGGAAATGAAATAGGAGTAACAAGGCTGTTTTTAAATGTAAGGAGTAGAAAGTACAGATAACTGCGAGTACAAGTAAAAACTCGCCTTCTAAATAACTCCTCCAGTAAAGTATAGATACCCAACATTTCTACTTAAGTAAGGTATTGAAGTAGTGGCACTACTGTACTTCGTTACTTGACACCTCTGCTCTGTACATTCATGACTTGGAGTCACACAACAGCAACAAAGACCGATTCTTTCCCAACGGACGTGTTTTCACCTCCATGCCCGTACGCACAGACGCCAGCTTGACATGGATCTTCTCATCTCACTCGCAGAGAGAAATCAAACAAAATATGGAAATCCCCTGGATACAATCCAGTAAAATGAGATTGAATAGCTTAGCCATCTATTAAGAATATAATATAATGTAATGACTTCCACAAAAAACTGGAAATATGTCCCACAATCAGTCTTATATTCTGAACACGTTTGCCTCATGAGAAGCAAATACACATGTCAACCATCACGTATTGCAAGATTAGATTTTGGCACAAGATTGGGGGAGAGAAACACAAAGCCATGCTACATTTACTGTAACCACAGCAACAGTTGGGCTGCTGTTGGGCTTCATCTCCTTTTAGTTCAGTGAAGCATTGTTAGACGTGTGAGAACAGCTATATGCATAATAACAGCAAATAATGTCGTGCTTTCATTGAATACAAGCCTCTGTAACTCTTCTTCCCCGCTTCACCGCATCCCCTTTGTCCTCCTTCCTCCTTCTCTTCCTTTTTCTCTGCAGTTTGTAATGTGATGAGTGATGTCCTTTCTAGCTTCCTAAACCAAAACCTTGATTGTGAGTGGAGCCTACATAAAAATCTGGCCAGGAGGACAGTGAACACCCCCCCACCCCCCCTTCTGACTTTCACTTTCATTCAGTGAACTAGACCTTTATAGTGTTTCTCTCCTTCCCCACTTTCTGCCCGATGTAAGCTGCATGGCTGCCTGTGCAGATTCATTCTCACTGATGCACTTCTGTCAGGCAAAAGTTCACAGGCAGCCTTCGAGCTATTTCATCTGGAATGTAGTCTTGAAATCTTCCGTTCCCTGAGGCTTTACTTACTTCTTTCACAAGGGTGAAATCCTTTACCTTGTTCCAAGTACACATCGAGAGATTTGAATGAATTAGAAAATAAACAGTGTCAGTGTCACGCCACTTGCACCCTCTTAAAACAAGTAAGTCATGGGAAACCACTGAACTATTGAATGAGACAGATGGGCGGGTTGTTCCTCAAGAAATAATTCCAGCACACAACTCCCCCTTAAACCACAAATTGGCATTTTTACATTTCTGCTTTAGACAGTCAGGCATGCTGTTTTCGCCTGCTTCCAGTCTTCATGCTAAGCTAGGCTAACCACATCTTGTCTGAAAGAGTTCCAGCACGTTACTCCCCCCTAAAACCACAAATTGTGTTGTTAACACACAATACGGGGGAAAATGGTATTGATCTTGTCACCTCACTCTCACAAAGCAATAAGGATTTTTCCCAAATGATGAACTTTTAAGGTGCATTCAGTTTGAATGTGCTTTGCTTTGTTCACACAGATTTTGCCACAAACGCCCATTGTGTTTGTGACTGCTTGTGGCTGGTACCAAAGCCCACCAGGAAGTGCTGTTAATTTCCCTTTTCGTTTTTTCATCATGTCTCTGTATATTCATGAAGTCATAGACCCCCATGATTCGCATGAACTATTCACGGAAGTGAAAAAATTCTCAGCTTCTGTGGACGTGTCTTTGCCTCAGTTTGTGCCATCTAGAGAGGCTTTGCCAGGTCCCGTCCACTTGCGTCTAACTTTCTTTGTCTTGCATTCATTCTTACAACACCATTAGGCTATTAAGAAAATCAATATGAGATTAATCAATTTATATTTTAAGACATGAAAATTCTTTAAGAATGAGTTTAGGGAGTGGAAATCTTTTTTAAGACTGTGTCACATCCCGGCCCTAGTGAAGTTATGTTTTCCTTGTTTTTCTTATTTAGTATCGTTATTAGTATCTGCCATACTCACCCATGTCTCTCGTTTCAGATGCTCCCTGCCCTCCTGTGTCTCTCGCCCATGGGATTGCCTGATTGAACCCACTTGGCCCTAGTTGTCTCCCTGGTGTATTTAGTCCGTGTGCTCCCCTTGTCTGTCGCCAGTTTGTCTTACCTGTTTCGTGTGAGCGTACCAGCCGTGATAGTTACCGTACGTTCCTGTTATTGTTACCGACCTAGTTTCTGGATTTGACCCTGTCTCTGCCTCACGTTTTAGACACCTCTGCCTTGGTCTTGCACTTCAACCCAGTAAAGATGGTTTTCCACTTCTACCTCCTGTCTCGAGTCGGCTATTGAGTCCTGCCTCTCCAGTGTGAGCCTGACCGACTGTAGATATTCCTTTCTTTACAGCATTGTTATACTTCTGATGATAAGCCGGTAGCAAAATGCTATCCATTCATTAATTCATAAAAACCTTTATTTAAGCCCTGAGGTTTCCCTCATTTGCAATGATGTCGCGATACAGAGAAATACACAGTTAAACAAATCCAAAGAAGAAAATACTCAGTGAAAACAATAGCACACTGAGGTGACCTGGTTTGAGATCATCTTGAATTGTCCACAGGGTAGTGAGAGTGTCTATCTTGCAAATGTGTTGTGGATAATTCCATGTGTTTGCACACAAACACTAAAGGCAGATTTTCAAAGTTCAGAACAAACCCGCTGGACTTGAAGCATAAGACAGTTTGTAGAGCGAGTTTGGTAAGGTCCTTTGGTCCAATCAAGGGTGGTGATTGTCCAACACGGGATTAATGTATGAGAAGATACATGTGTTTATCACGTCTCTGTGCCAGAGAGGACCAACCAGCTTTGTTATGCGGAATGCAAGGGCCTTTATGTGTGGAGTTTGCATGTTCTCCCTCATGACCAGCAGCAGCAAAAGGCTAGGCAGATCTCTTTCTGGTCAGATAATACATAGTTATTACATTTGACATGTGCAGGTAAAGAATTAGAGGTTTTATGTTTTATAGAATTTACTGCCTTCCAGAATTTGGCGGGATTGGAATATGAGCGGTAAATTAATTCAAAAATAATAATATGATTTGGCTTTCCTTACAGAGGCTGTGCATTTTTTTCTTAGTTGCCTACAGGCAAGCCAATGGGATGGCTCCCCGGAGCGTCTAGCAAGAGACCATGCTCTGGTTCTTGCTTTAAACGGAGTTGAAAGTTCAGGGGAAAACCAAGCATTCGACCTGTCTTTTATTCTGAGCTTTTTGAAAGCCATGTTTAGACACGATTGCAAGGAGGTTCTTCGAGAAATAGTCTAACGCGCCATTTCAGGGTTTTCCGAGGTAAAATGAATGTCACGGTGATAAAAGTCAGTTATAAATGCTTGTTCATTGAAGATTAATTTCGACAACAGTTCTAGATTGTGTTCACCACAAATGTGCATCTCTAACACAAGCAACTGGGCAGTGATCACTTATCCCGTGATCCAAAACACCAGTGGCAACAACTTTATTAGTTCTATTGGTTAGGATAAGATCTAATAATGTGGATTGGTTGATTTTTTTGGAATTGGGCCTGGTAGGCTTTATTAATCAATTGTGAAATGTTCAAATTACTGGACAATTCCTTAAGGTGTTGAGAAGCGTTAGATAACCAATCAAGATTAAAGTCACCTAGGATTAGGATCACCTCTGTGAGGAACCTAGGAGTTCTCTTTGATCAGGATCTATCCTTCAACTCCCACATGAAGCAAACCTCACGGACTGCCTTTTTTCACCTACGTAACATTGCAAAAATCAGGCACTTCCTGTCTCGAAATGATGCAGAAAAATTAATCCATGCATTTGTTACTTCAAGGCTGGATTACTGCAATTCCATATTATCATGCAGCCCGAAAAAGTCCCTTAAGATTCTCCAGTTGATTCAGAACGCTGCAGCACGTGTACTGACAGGAACTAGGAAAAGAGATCATATTTCTCCAATATTATCTTCTCTGCACTGGCTCCCTGTGAAATCCAGAATAGAATTTAAAATCCTTCTCCTCACCTATAAAGCTCTTAATGGTCAGGCACCGTCGTATCTTACAGAGCTCATAGTGCCTTATTACCCCACTAGAACACTGCGCTCTCAGAATGCAGGGTTTCTTGTGGTTCCTAGAGTCTCCAAAAGTAGAATGGGAGCCAGAGCCTTTAGCTATCAAGCTCCTCTCCTGTGGAATCAGATCCCAGTTCGGGTTCGGGAGGCAGACACCATCTCCTCATTTAAGAGTAGGCTATAGACTTTTCTCTTTGATAAAGCTTATAGTTAGGGCTGGCTCAGGAGAGTCCTGAACCATCCCTTAGTTATGCTGCTATAGGCCTAGACTGTCGGGGGACTTCCCATGATGCACCTCTCTCTCTTCACCTCTGTCCTCCTCTCCATCCGTATGCATTCTCATCCCATAAATGCATGTCACTAACTTGACTTCTTCCCTCTCCCGGAGTTTTGTGCTTTGTCGTCCGTCTCTTCTTTCTTACTGTCACTTTCAGCAGGTATTTCAGTGTCCGGACATGTATCTGGATCGGTGACTATGGCGACCTGCTGGGGAAGTGCTGCTGTGTCTATGGTGCAGGGGACGAGTGGCTCGGGTCCTGCTCGTTGGGCTCCACCTGGAGCTGCTCGGTTGTCCGTCTGGACTCATCATCTTCCCTTATGTTTCACCACCTAAACATTTCTAACATAATAATAATATATATATATATATATACAACAATTTTGCCATCATGGCTGTATATGTTACAGTTTTGATGCTATAAATCTATTCTCTACTTACGACATCAATTGCATGTCTATCCGTCCTGGGAGAGGGATCCCTCCTCTGTTGCTCTTCCTGAGGTTTCTATCATTTTTTCCCCTATTAAAAGGGTTTTTTTGGGTAGTTTTTCCTTAATCGAATCGAGGGTCTAAGGACAGAGGGTGTCGTATGTTACAGACTGTGAAGCCCTTTGAGGCAAATGTGATTTGTGATACTGGGCTATATAAATAAAATTTAATTGAATTAAATTGAATTGATTATCATTTCAAAGTGAACATCAGAGTAGATCCTCACGGTTTCTGCGACAACCAGAATATCAGGATCCGCCTGCGAGACCAACACATTTAAATTATAAAATTTTTCTTGCTGACAAAAACTTCTGATGTTCAAATGAATTAATCCCAAACCTTTCCTGGATTTAAAAGTATGAGGGTTTTGGAGGCGGCGTGAGGAGGATTCGGGGTTAAGTGGCGAGGAGACAGTAGGCTGAAAGAGGCATTGTTTTTAGGTTTTGTAGGAAAGTTTGGTGTCATGTCAGCATCAGGTCCACATTACAAGCTAGGAGCCGCTTGCCTTTTTTGCTAAGATGTCGACCATCATGCCTTTTCCAAAATGCATTAAGAGTGGCGACAAACGGGATACCGTGGGTAAAGGAGTATCCTTTCAGCCAAACATGCAGCTGCTGGCTTCGCCTAAAGTTTACGTGGCCAAAACATGGTGAGGACAAAGGCCTTCCGCTGTCCATCACGGTGTCAGTCAGTGTAAAGAAATCTTGTTTGAGTGTCTCCGATTGCTGAGACTTAATGTCATTTGACCCAATATGTAATAGGATTGATGTGGCAGTGGGATATTCTGCGAGCCGGTCAGGGAGTGATGAGTTTATTTGGCTTGGGTGGAGGAGAGAAATGGTCGCACTCTCGTAGTCCCAATGCAGAACATAGTTTAATAATAAAGGCTACCGACGTTTTGACATGAACGTCTTCTTCAGGGTACTGCAGTATACAACAGCTAAGGAGTCAATTATACAATGTATCGGGAAAAAAACCCCAACATATTCATATAAAAGTCAAATTAGGGATAATATCAAGAATACAGTCTTATCCAGCCACAAATTATTGGGAGAAAGCCAGCTAATCCTATTGTAATGAAAAAGCCAAACAACCTCAGCTCAAAACTAGCTTCCTAGATAGGAGACCTCGAAAAGTAGATATAATAACCCACAGGCAAATTAGTGATTAACATATTTTATATATTTATTTATGTGGCCTGCCTGAGCCCCAGAGTAACACAAAGTGTTCTTGCATAACAACACTGAAAGAGAAAAGCTCTCGCCAGCAGAGGTAGAAGTGGCTTAAGCTCAGGAAAAGGCCAAGTTTAAGTGGCAGAAATTGGAGCTCAGCAGATGATCTGTTAAAAACGTATTCTTGAGGAGGGAAATGTAAGGCAGTGTTCTCCTCACCCCGATCTATGACCGTTAAAGATCTGAGGGCCCTGCACTGTTTCTGCCGGAACGCCATTTACAAACTTACGGGAGAGGACTGAAAAACATGACTCAAAAGACAAAATCGACCAAATGAAATGTTTTCTAGTGAGTTCATGTAAACCTGGATAATAGAATGTAGCTGGAACAGAGTCTTAAGAATAGTGTTGGCATTCTATCATTTTCATGGTGTCTACATGTCCTTGGAATTTAGACATGCCTAACAGTGGAAATAAGATCAAACAAACCACTTCAATTATGGGAAAATGAAAAAGATGGAGGATCATTTCACAAAGTGAGACTCTTCACCACGCTGTCACCAGGGAATCCGAACGCATCTCGAATTCCTCCTGAAATGCCTCCTTTACGCCTTGAGGTATCGGCGCTGTAATCTAGGCTTTATTGCGATTCCTTTTATGGTGACAGGTCAACCAACAGAGGTCAACAATCCCGATGACTGCAAGCGTCACCCTCAAAGGCTGCGATGAGACGTGCTCTTCAGCGCGACGGCAGTGACATGCCCCGAGCATTCACCCACCAGGTTCATTAGCTTAATATCTGTGGACATCTGTTTAACGGGCGGCCTTGTTACTACATCTTACCTAATCAGAGTGTTCCTCTGGGAAATCATCCTGAGGCGTTAGAGACACCATCAGTACTGCTCTATCATTGCTGCAATTAGGATCTCAGTGAAAAGGACTCACGTCCTGAAAGCTTTCTTATTATTTTGTTTCATTAGTGGGAGGAAGATCAACAGCTAATATAATACCCCGTATTCATTTAATTTGAGGCTTTTAGTTGATGCTCCTAGCCACAAGGCCCCAAGACAAATGAACAGGCCATGTTTATAGTCAAACTGTTCGAGTCAAAAGTGTCAAAATAAAATAAAATGGCAGAGAAAGTCAGATATTTCAAGAGACCCTTCGAATGCATGTTCCCAGATGATACAGCCAAATGATTCTGGTGATCTCCTTTTCTTCTAGTGCCACCATGAGGTTGACATTTATTGGGTTTTAGTCAAAAGTCTCAATAGTTATTGGATGGATTGCCATGACATTTGGTGCGGATATCTGTGTTCTCCTCATGTGGCACCATTCTCAGGTCCAAATTTCATGCTTTTCAGTTCTTTGGTTTGTAACCAAATATCTGTAAAACTAATGAACTTTCCCATCAGCCTCGGCCGTGATTTGTGTTTAGTGTTAATTAGAAAGTGTCACTAGCCTGGAAATCCTGTTGGGCCAGCTGCTGGCCTGTGAACTTCGCTCACCAGGAAGATGAAGATGGTTTAAAAAATGTTTCGCTCTGAATCCAGTCTGTAAGGTAACTGTTGTACTTTCTTGTGATACTGTGTAGTGTTGTACTGTGTTTTGCCTTTACCAATCAGTAGTGTCATTTTCAGTTGACTAGGAAGCTGCTAGGAGGAGTTACAGCTTTTCGCAATGATTGAAGAAATATGCTAAGTTGCTATTTCTGTAACGCACTTACTGTGACTGTGTCAATCTCATTGTCTAATTTGTCATTTTACATCGGTTGCCAAGCTTCAAGAGGGCAGGTCTTACCTAATATGAGCCTGTCTGGGTTGTAGACGCCAAAGTAGATAAATGGGTGCTTGAGAGTGGCGTGCTGCAAATGAACGCAAAGAGCATCTTTTCGGTAAGACCGTGATGGACGCTGTATGCTGACCCTCATCGCTGAACTATTATGGTTTAACTAAAAAAACCTGTGCTGTGACATCATCCACAGATTTTTATGATGCTATTTTTCAAGGATATATTTAATAAGATGTCGTCCCCATTCTTAAAGCTCTGTTAGGTTGACTGTTTCTTCAACTGAAAAAGCAGCCATCAATGACAGGAAGTGCCTGATTTTGCCAAAATCAGGCACTTCCTGTCTCGAAATGATGCAGAAAAATTAATCCATGCATTTGTTACTTCAAGGCTGGATTACTGCAATTCCATATTATCAGGCAGCCCGAAAAAGTCCCTTAAGATTCTCCAGTTGATTCAGAACGCTGCAGCACGTGTACTGACAGGAACTAGGAAAAGAGATCATATTTCTCCAATATTATCTTCTCTGCACTGGCTCCCTGTGAAATCCAGAATAGAATTTAAAATCCTTCTCCTCACCTATAAAGCTCTTAATGGTCAGGCACCGTCGTATCTTACAGAGCTCATAGTACCTTATTACCCCACTAGAACACTGCGCTCTCAGAATGCAGGGCTTCTTGTGGTTCCTAGAGTCTCCAAAAGTAGAATGGGAGCCAGAGCCTTTAGCTATCAAGCTCCTCTCCTGTGGAATCAGATCCCAGTTCGGGTTCGGGAGGCAGACACCATCTCCTCATTTAAGAATAGGCTAAAGACTTTTCTCTTTGATAAAGCTTATAGTTAGGGCTGGCTCAGGAGACTCCTGAACCATCCCTTAGTTATGCTGCTATAGGCCTAGACTGTCGGGGGACTTCCCATGATGCACCTCTCTTCACCTCTGTCCTCCTCTCCATCCGTATGCATTCGCATCCCATAAATGCATGTCACTAACTTGACTTCTTCCCTCTCCCGGAGTTTTGTGCTTTGTCGTCCGTCTATTCTTTCTTAGTGTCACTTTCAGCAGGTATTTCAGTGTCCGGAGATGTATCTGGATCGGTGACTACGGCGACCTGCTGGGGCAGGGCTGCTGTGTCTATGGTACAGGGGACCAGTGGCTAGGGTCCTGCACGTTCGGCTCCACCTGGAGCTGCTCGATTTGCCGTCTGGACCAATCATCTTCCCTTATGTTTTACCACCTAAACATTTCTAACATAATAATATATATATATACACAACAATTTTGCCATCATGGCTATATATGTTATAGTTTTGATGCTATAAATCTATTCTGTACTTACGACATCTATTGCATGTCTGTCCGTCCTGGGAGAGGGATCCCTCCTCTGTTGCTCTTCCTGAGGTTTCTATCATTTTTTTTTCCCTGTTAAAAGGGTTTTTTTGGGTAGTTTTTCCTTAATCGAATCGAGGGTCTAAGGACAGAGGGTGTCGTATGTTACAGATTGTGAAGCCCTTTGAGGCAAATGTGATTTGTGATACTGGGCTATATAAATAAAATTGAATTGAATTGAATTGAATGAGCTCTAGATATATTTGAATCGATGCAGAAATTGGAGATGTTGGCGGTGATCATGAGGTCCACAACCAGGCTAAAATACAAGACAAGCACACATCCAATTTGACCATTATTTCCATAAAAATGGCTGTGAATTGAAAAACAAACTGTAAGCTTTGATTGGTTTAATTTGTGTTTCGGGTCTTGCCATTGCAAGATTGTGAGTTCTTGAAAGGAAAAGGCTAGTACTCACAATGTGAGAACACTCTAGCTGATTTTAGTAATCACTAGTGACTGAACTGGACCAGCTTTCATACACAAGGCATGTTTTTTTGCTTGGTTTATTTAAACTCAGGTTTTCATCTCCTTCAGAAGTTCAAATGAAGCAAAATTATTTACTTTTATAAATAATTAATTATTTTTTTAGTTAAGGGCGGCTGTGGCTTGGTGGCAGACAGGCCGTCCACCAGTCGGAAGGTCGGCAGTTCGATCCTGGCTTCCCCCAGCCATGTGTCCAAGTATCCTTGAGCAAGATATTGAACCCCAAAATTGTTCCCGAAGCTGTGCCTTCATGTGTTTAAGTCGCTTTGGATAAAAGGGTCTGCGAAATGACTAAATGTAAATGTAAACTTGAACACTATGAGCATAATATTTTTAACATGGGCACATCAGGAGAGCGCCACCCAAAGCGAAGATATGTGCTGTTGCCTCCTGTGTGGACGCTGCACTGGAGTATTCTCGACTGATTGTGCCAGTTTACTGCAATCAAACTAGAGGCCAGAGAGGCGAACAAACTTTACTCAGAGGAAAGATGCTGAGACAGCTTGAGATTCTATGGTGGACTGTAAAACAATGAATCGTAATGAAAATCCACTTCATGACAAATCCAGGTGCCTTTAAATCGCCATAGAGAGACTGCAAGTGTTAAATCCATTAGCAGTCCATGTAGAGTTGGACAAAAAACACAAAGATATGCAGAGTGGTGTTTGCATCCAGGTTTCTTTTGGCTGTTGGCAGTGAGACAGTAAAATCCAATGAGTAAACCATGTCAATGTTTCAGCCATGAATTTGGAATGTGAAGCAAAGAGTATCTCTGGTAAACCACATGCTGCACTACACAAACTTGCTTGCTTTTCCTTCCTCATGTTCGCTTCACTTCAACTCCTAATAAACAAAGTCTTTATAGGACACACATATATATATATATATATGTTTTAAAATTGCAAGGAACCTAAAGATGATCGAATCGAATGTGAAGTAGCTCCCACTCTATTATGTGCTGGGGTGGTTCCATTCACATTATCCCGGAGTACTCCAGCTCTGGAGAGGCTTTTACAAGCCTCACAAAGATTATACATTCTAAAGAGCTCGTCAGGGCCGCTTTCCAAGGCAAGTTCTCCCAGCACCCATGATCTGACAATCTCCTTCACACCAAAGCAGGGATGTCTCAGCACCAAAATGAGAATCTCACAGATTCGAATATCTAATTTGTGGCACTTAAGAGAAATAGTGGGTGGGTGAGTGGCAGAGATGTGTTGGTGCTCTCATATGAGAAAGAACAACATGTATCAGGCAGAAATACCTACTAAAAGCGACAGAAAGAGAGAAGAAAGGGACAAGAAAGCACAAAACTACGGGAGAGAGACGATGTCTAGTTAGAAACATAGATTAATGGGATAAGAATGCATACGCAGGGAGAGGAGGAGAGAAGAGCTCAGTGCATCATGGGAAGTCTCCCGGCACTCTTGGCCTATAACTAAGGGATGGTTCAGGACTGAGCCAGCCCTAAAGCATGGACCAGTTTTTCTGCATTCTTTTGAGACAGGATGTGTCTGATATTTGCAATGTTACATAGGTGAAAGAAGGCAGTTCTTAAAGTTTATTTCATGTGGGAGTTAAAGGACAAATCCTGATCCACATAACAAAGTGTGTGTTTCCTAATAATATTGCCTAAAGGAAGCGCATATATAAGGTACATCAGAGATCATCATAATTAATGTGTATGTATACTACATTTTTATCATAAGTGTATGTAGTATGATTCTCTGTTGTGAATCTATTCTGTACATACGAGATCTACTGCCTGTCTGTCCGTCCTGTTGCTCTTCCTGAGGTTTCTATAATTTTAATTTCCTGTTAAAAGGTTTTTTTTCGGTGGTTTATCCTTAGTTGAATCGAGGGTCTAAAGACAGAGGGTGTCGTATGTTACAGGTTGTAAAGCCCTTAAAGGCAAATTGGGATTTGTGATATTGGGCTATATAAATAAAATTGAATTGAGAAGAGATCAAAGATAAGCATCCTGCCACAGCTGTCTGCGTTTGGGTCCTACCCTTTTGCCTGTTGCCGACACTCACCCTGACAGCGCGAACCGACCAGTATGGGCCCAGCGGACACTTACCTGCTCTGACTCCGGAATACCTGGGAGTCGTGGCGAGTACCAAGAGCTGCAGCCGCACTCTGAGTCCCCTATTTTTTCAAAATTAAATTCTAAACCTCAACAGCAATGTCTCTTTCCAGAAATCATGACCAGTTACTCAAGATAATCCAGAAACCTTAGTTTCTTTTCATCCCATTAATGCATGTTACTACAATCTTGCAATAAATCCTATGTTCAGTCCAATGTTCAGTTTTTGTTGAAACTGCTTTAGTGAGGTGTTGATTCAACTGTATGATCATTTTGGAGGCTACAGTTTGTGGTGCTGGTAAATTATGTTGTATACTGAGAGGATTTCCTAATAATTACGACCAGCTCATTTATAGCAATGAAGGTAGAATAAATAGTAGAATCACTTCTCTGTACGATGCAACACAGTTCAACAGCACCACAAACTATAGCTTCCAAAATTATCATACAGTTGAATCAACATCTCTCTAAAATAGTTGAATTTAGATTATATATTACAGATATTACGGGGCTCTTTCCTCTCCTCCTGGCGTGATCACAGCGCCTGCCGTCGTGCCTGGTCCGGTTGGATCTGGCTGGGTGGATCGTCTCAAGGCGTCCCTGGCTTCCTTTTCTGATGACGATGATTTATTTAGGTAATACGTGTTTCAGCAAGGAAGCCGAAAAAAAAATTAAATAAAAATAACAGAATGTAACTAGCGGAGTTTATAAAACTACATATGCAAGTCCGAAGTTCGGCGATCTATCAAATGTATCAGTAATAACCTAAATAACCATGTGCCATAACATGTCAATGTCCCACTGCTGAATGATAATCACATTCCACAATGGTATTTGATTGCCTTCGACATCTCACATATAAAAACTGAGTCCAAAACACAAGATCTGTGGTAAAAGGAGCGGAAAATATTCATCTTTTTTAAAATGAGATGCAAAAGTTTCAAATAAATTTGACGCTGCCAACAGCATCATTCTCCTGAATCAGGGTGCTTTTCCCAGTGAGACTTTGCAGTTTGGGGGCGATCCAAATGCAACCCCCAGAGCAAATTAGTGTTTTTGCAGGCTTTTTATTAGAATTTCAAAAGCAAGTGGATGATGGGAGTGAAACTGGAACGTGCCTTTTAAACAGCTGTCCGATTAAAGCTCGTTGATACATTCATCAGTCCTCATTTTCACGAGTGCAGTATTCCACTGGTGCAAATGAGGAGGCAATGGGTTTTAGAGATTTGTCTAAAAGGGAGGGGGACAGAGAAACAGTGACAGTACTTTTCTTCTGGCATTGGGGATACATGGAATGCCAGAAGAAAAGTACTAACCCCAAGACAACCTGTGGAAGCATTCAGAAAGCATCGGCCGAGCTACACTTTTCCAGGAGAAGGGTGAGAAGAGGGCTAATCTTTCGGGCAAACCTACCCTCTGCTCAGCTGGAAAGGAATGTGCCCTTTCACAAGCTGAATTGAGGGGAAGAAGTCACAATTTCCCAGATTCTGGAGATGGGGGTAGGGGTGCGTAAGGAGGGGCGTTCCACTGAGAGGAGAGGACATCTGTGATCTACATACACATCCCATGTCATGTTAGAAATGTTGGTTTTTCCAGCTTTTGGCTCTTTGCAGATAAATGAATCAGGACCTTCGTGTTTCCTGGGCCAAATTCTGGACATGTCACCAAACGATGCACGTCTGTGTGCTGCTTTGCACACAATAAGGTCTAAGGTTTTAGTTGCCTAACTGTAACCATACATGAAAGGTGGGGTATGCATTCTAATCCAATACATGTCATTTTGTCAAATTCAGCAAGTATCTAGCTGTCCGTTCAGTGCGTGCGCTGAAAAAAACCCTCCAGTGTTTGTAGTCAGCCCGGGCTCTGGAAATGGGAAATAAACAACTATTCCAGACACAATTTGTGTGTCAGTTAACGTTAAATGGCTTGCCCACGGACATTCAGCTTCCTTTCTAGTTTGCCAAGGTGTGCTGCTGTTGTGATGTTAGCTGCTGTGCTGCTCTGGGACACTGTCTCGTCCTCTCTGGCCGTTAGCTTAGCAGCAGCAACTGTAGGGACAGTCTGCTAACCCGCGCTCTAGCTAAGCTAACCCACAACCTAGCTAACGTTAGATACATTACCTGCTGTGTTTCTCCAGAATCGCGAACCCCACCTTTAACCGTAGTTATTTTGCCATAACTATAATTTTAAACCTTACCGCAGCTGCCATGCACAGTTAGCCAGAATTGTCCAATACCAAGATTCTGTCGGGCGATATGGCTGAAATAAGTATGAAATCTTTGGAATTTAATTTGATTTAATAACAATAATTTAACTGTCAGTGTGCTGTTTGTTTAGTCCAACACTCAACACTTTCATATTGTGAGGTGTGAAGAACATGGCGGCCTCAACTGGCTGATAGCAGAGAATTCGGCTGAATCGTACTAGTTTGTTTGCCCCTTTGGTGCGGTTTGTTTGCTCCGGTGTGAAAGCACCAATCGTACTCGGGTGCGCACCAAAAGCGGACCAAACAAGCGTACCGAGACCTCCTTCATTCTTCATTATAGAAATGTATTGTTTGCATTTTTGGGATCACATTAGGAAGGGACGTCTTCAGGGCCAGTGTGGAGAGAAGGAAAACTTACATTGGCCACTCATTCTGTCATATGAGTAGAGTTTTAAGACAACCTTGAGAAAATACGACGCTGCCCTTTAAGCGTTCAGACTTGTCCTGGTGAGTTCTCTGTATGTATGTCATTTGCAGACTACATGTGTAGCCTGGGAAAATAAAACCCACGTCCGCATGTCTGTGGTTTTGTGAGGAGTCGGCTCTGCCAGTCTGACTGTGCCACACATGGCCTTGTACGCGCCCCTCTGGAAACACTGTAGGTGCGCAGCATTCTTTGTGGCTACTTCCAGACTCAATTGGCTTGAGAGAATGTGTACAACACATGCAGTGATAACAGGGCCAGATATTTTCTCTGTATGAAACAACACACTGCATTCAATGACGTGGAGCTTCACCAATGAGGTCATGTTGACTTATTCAAAGTATGAGCACATCCAGTTCTATTCCCGTGCTTTCTTCAATCATAAGGCAACACGTGGGAGGAAACTTGAATATTACCTCTGTAATTACCAAGGAAGCCATCCTCTGCAAATAGACAAAAAGTAGGCCTAATCATAGTATTATATCCTCTTTTCCTACCACTGTGTTTGGCTAGATGTGTGCCACATACACAGTTGGCCCACATTTTCCCTTTACAAGCCAGCAAACAATCGAATCTTAGCCGAAAACCTCTTCCAGGTTTGAAAAGCACATGAAGCCATGCAAATTAAAAGCTGCACATTGTCGTTTAAAGACGACGCAGCGTAGCCTGGGTGACTTCACCTCACCAACTTTAGCATCTAAAGTGAAGAAAGTCCGGACAAAGCAAAAGAGTGTCTGCCTGTTCAACTCGTGGGCAACATTTTGTCACTTCGCTTTTGGCAGCAGAGAAAGTGCGCCGTGGAGAGGCATGCCTCTCCTAAAACTCAATCCTACCTGAGGGTAATGGCAGCATGAGTTGCACCCGGAGCTGCGGTGGACATTTCCCGCACACTCAGCATCTTAGATGAATGGCCGTTCCTCCTGCTCTTTGCACAGCCTATTAAAAGCTCTCGGTGCATATATGCTTCGCATCAGGATGTGGGGGTGTAATTACAGTTACCAAGCAGAGGATGGGGAACAGCAGAGGAGCACAACAGCACTTTTTGTGGGTTTTTTTGCTGTTTATTTTTTTTTACTGCCACTCCCTCTGTGCCAGCATTGGAACTGCTTGGTTGTCAAGTTTTTCCAATTGAAAGATTAGGCATTTTCTACACTGTACTGACCTCAAAGAACTCCAGCTCATGTTCCTCCAGCTTTCACCAGCAGTCAGAGGTCATTTGTGCTTTGAATCCATTCATTTGCTTTAGTAGTTTTGAAGGAAACGCGACTGCTGGCTGGATTGAGTTACTCCCAATTCAGAATAGGCTTGCACTTTTTCAAAAAGAATTCAAAGTAACACGTAATGTGTTCAAATTACATTTGTTCAAATTAATAAAACCCATAATGTGTTCATCTGAGAATCTGTCCGTACGTCGGCGGGCGGAGAGAGTGTCTAAACCCTTTCAGTGGAGTCTTATATATTTTCCTGTGTGGTGTCATACAACTGCACTAACGCTGAGTGTCGTGGTCAGTCGTGCAGACGCCGCTCCACTCGCTTCTGGTGCCTCCGCTGCCACTTGTGGTGAGCTAGCAGGTGAGTCCTCAGACGTCCTGTCACTGAAGAGCAGTGTGCGTGTGTGTGTGTGTGTGTGTTGTGCTTATTGACTGTGAATTTTGAAATCAGACATGTCATTTCCGTTCGAAATATACCGTTTTTTTCCCCCGCGTTGAAACTAAAGTTTCGAATTTCAAACAAAAAGGTGACAGCCTCTACCCTGATCCAGGATGCATCCTGGATCAGGGTAGAGTCAGGCTGGATGGTTGAGCATACAAAGCACAGTTATTTAAACTGTTTGGTTTCGGCACCTAAAACACTTGGTTAAAGTTAGGGAAAGACCATGGTTAGGGTGTTCAAACAAATGAACATTAGTTGTTGGATTGTGGCAGGGAGTGAACTGCGGTGCACTGCGATTTCACTCACATGAAAGTTCGATGTGTTACACGCCCATCCACCACCTCTACACCCTTACTTTGTCCTCCTCTGCATAAAGATCTCACTATATACAGATACACTGAATGCTGGCACTGGACACACATTGTGAGCTCCAGAATTGTCCAATACGACTGTAACTCCAAGGGATACTGGCCTGATTATTTTTCCTAACTCGCTCCGGAGCTGTCCATTGCCTTGAGTGAGACACAACGCTGAAAATGTTTTCACCGTGTTTTTCAGATGAAACAGGCGGGAATGCAGAGACAAGTGTGTTAACTCCTGCGACCAGCCTCCAGCCTCCTGCTGAAGCACACAGCACGCTGTATTTTGCACATTTATATTTCCGCAGATAAATAAATAGTTGTGAAACCAAATGTGGGTATATATGTAAAAAGACACGTAACGGTTATGCATGTGTTACCATATTCTAATATTTACAACGCCCTGAGGAAGTAGTGGCCCTCAATTTCACCATTATACATCTGCGAGCCCAGTATTTAAAACAGGTGAGAGTGCATAGGTTAAAATAAGCCAAGGTGCTTATACTGAATTGGAGGTGACGTGTTTAAAAAGTTAAAACAATAGAGTCGTGCAGCTGTGTGACGGGTGTAACCTAATGGGAATAATTTGCCTAATCTCCCCGGGTCTTTGGACCTCGGTGGAAACACAGACAACAATGGGCTGAAGGGACTTTTTAGTTCTTGAAAAGAAGTTCCCGGGGGAAAAGAAGTTCCTGGTACTTTTGGTCGAAATGCTGCTTTTACCACCACCACGTCATTGTACAGCTGTTGTTTAAAGCAATCTATTGGTATATGATTAATAGAGCTCATTGGGAATTGTAGGGGTTTTATTTGCAGATGCAAATTTGGGCTTTTCACACCACTCGACCTCGAAGAAGGCAAATTAAGCAGAAAGTCCAGAAAAATTAGGTTTCACAATCACTATTCTGATTACATAAGGCTGGGTAGAAGAAACTGCCAACAGCTCCTTTATTAAAGATGCAAAAAATATGCACCCCAATCAAAATGCTTCACGTGGTTTTTCATTCTTCTTGTTTCACAATGAAGGTCTAAGATTCTAATTTTCATTCTCTTCACCGAAAAAAGGTTTTACTTTAAGTGAGGCACTTCGGACGGGCCTATGCCATCCTGGTGCAACTCTTCGCCTAACCTCCCAAGGGTCACCCCGCGTTCACAACACAATGTGACTGTCAACACTCATTCCCCGGGCCTGCCGAGAGCAGTGCCACAGAATCAGCGCCCGTTGTCACTGAGTGATGTCATTAAGAACGGCTGGCTGGGCTTCTATGGCCGACCCAGCGCTTGGCACATCAGCGCCTGGCTGACGTTGCTGCACTGCGACCGCTGTCACCGCACCGGGGCCCAAGAGGCGCTAAACGTGTTAGCGCTCCGCTACATCCTGTCCCCGCTGACTGGACCCATTTGTTCTGCAGCAGCAGATATTGTAGCGAGCTATCGCCTTGCACCTTTACGCCACAGACTGAGACAGAAAGAGGCCACCATTAGGGATTTATGTTTTTATGCAGATAAATCAGAGCCTTGGAGGAGAAATATGAGCGTGGCATTTTATACTGAGGTGCAGGCAGAAGGGCTTAAGCTGAAGCCTTAAAATGAGCATTCAAATTTCAACTGTGCAGCGGATGGCTGTCTTTTTCTATAGTCTGAAGTTTTATATTATACTCAGGATTGTAATTTCTCTTTCTGCCAGAGTAAATGGTAAATGGACAGTACTTGTATAGCGCCTTCCTAATCTTCCGACTACGCCGACCGTCCGATTGGTGGATGACCCGCTCTGCCACCAAGCCTCAGCCGCCCCTGAGGACACACCAAAAGCTAAAGCTCACGTAATCAATACGGCTTTTAATGTACAAATCTGGAACACATTAGGATAAATGTTCAATCCCATTTGGCCCCCAGTTGGTATTTGTCAGTGTAAATGTGCTGTTTTGCAGTTTTGCGGTCCATTGTTTTACCATCATGCAAAGTGCAATGACATCACTCTTCAATGTCAAGTTAGGTGAAAACCATTCTCAGACAGAAACTGTGGCAAACAAAGACATGATTAAGACTGCCAGTTTGCCAACTTCCACACACAAAGCACTGCTTCCTTTATTTTTTTCTATTTATTGACAACACAGAAGTCAGTGGGAGCTCGGTCCTGTTAATGCCGACTAGGCATTCAAAAGTGGAAACAGCATGGTTGAGCCAAAGGCCCACATTACAATTACATTTAGTAGTTTTAGTGGTTCTGCAAGTTTCACATTGCAGAATGACACAAAAATACAAATCCTACATCAAAATGTCATCTTTAACCAACTGCAACATTTTAAAGCTGGGTTCACACTGCAGGAGTTTCGGGCTGATTTATCCCCGATTCACTCCTCCCAACAACCGGAGGCAAATTCTGGTCTAGGACGGTGGTCGGTACCGATGTTGGGCCATTATCCGGTAATGTAAAGGGGTTCACAGATCCAGTCTTAAACCTCCCGAACGGCTCGCAAGACTCATCAGGGCCGCCCCGATAAGCTCAAACATGTTTGATACTTAGGATTTAAAATCTGGGTGACTGCGTCAGTACTTCCGAGCGATAGCCAATGATTTGACAACCCGATTTCAAAATCGGTTTGGATTTTAAAACTCCTGTAGTGTGAGCCCAGCTTAAGCCACAGTACTTACAGTTTTTCAATCGTTCCCCTCAAAGCACAGACATACATTTATGTATCTCTTTTCAGTGCTTATCTTACTACTGCCACTTCATTATCTTTCAGTACGTGTACTTCAGCTCCACTTCAGCTTTTAGTGCTTACACGCTTACTGACATTTCACACTCCATCAGAACTTACACTTCAGCCCAAACGTCAACTGACATCTTTTAGTTTTCACACTTGAACTGACACCGACTTTTTTCAGGCCTTCCACTTCAACTGACACTTCTTTTTTTTTTCAATCACTTCCGCACTGATACTTCAACTCATTTTAGCCGTTCTACTTGAACCGTCAGTCAGACACAAACTGAAACTTCACGTCCTTATAGGACTTCCATTTCAACTTGCCTTTTTAGCATCTGCGCAGTTCTCTTTCCACTGCCCCTTTACCGTCTTTCAGTGCTACAATATCATTGACATTAATGAACATCAACGTCAGCTTCAGCTGTCACTGCCATACAAAGACAAAAACTCTTAAGACAATGAAACCTTTTCAGATCTTTAAAGTGCATTCTAAGCCGCAAGCACATGGTCAATTTCTACAGAAAACTTAGCCTTTTCTATTTATTTTATTTATCTATTTCGAAAGTCGCTAGTCAGTGGAAGCTATGCATACAGCTCCTGATAATGCAGACTGGAGTTAAGGAGTCATTTGCCACTAGCCATGTTTTTTTTTTCGGCCCTTTCATTTCAATTGACACTTCAAGTTCATTCAGCCTAACACGGCTAACCTGAGACTTTATCCGGTTTTAGGACTTCTGTTTTAACAAATACAATCTTAACTCAATGTACACTCACTAGCTTTTTCGGGAGCGTTCAAATGCATCTCATGGGGTTAATCAACGGATGGAATTGTGCAGTTGTCACGGAGTTTGCTTGGTTATCATAATGTGACCTAAGTATTGAACCTGTTGCAGTTGAAAGCTCTGGAACGCGCTGGTTAGTGGGCATTGAGTGAAGACATCATGTTCGATAGGAACATTTTGAAACAGAATATGTTTTCCCAGAACTGGAGATCATTCTTAAAGCTTTAACAGAAGCAAATTATTGTTCAGAAATAAAATTAGCTCAAGTATCTTGTTAGGAAACCTTCAGTAATCCAGTACTTCATTAAAAGGTATGAATTGTACATTAAATACACAATAAAAAAAGTACCTTTACAAATGTGACTAGCTTAGGTTTCGTTTGTAGCTGAATTGATTTTGAAAGTACACAAAGAACCATTTAGAGGAAGTGCTTTCACTGCTTCTTGGTTCCTTTTTTTGCACAACATGACGAGTAGTCAAGACATTAAGTGTCAACTCTCAATAACATAACTACTCAGCTCTCAACGCACCTTCCTTTTAAGCTTTATATAACCACAAGGACTCATGCAAACAAACATGAACAAGAGCACTCGTTTCTGCTTTCCATAGCGGAGAACTGTTCCCTGGTTTGTAGCGTAAGGGAACAGTGGTTCGACTGCTGGGGGCTGGCCTGGCTGCTCTCCAGCTGTGCGCGGCGTAATGAGCGGCAATTACTCTGCGTGACGAGTTGACGCTAAGTCCCCTGCCGACACTGCTGCACTTTGCCGGTTATCCCTGAGAAAGCAGCATGTGTGTGTCAGGGCTCCCGACACACTGAGCTGAACACTTCTTATCAGAGCTCGGTTAATCAGTGAACCTGTATCGACAGCTGCGCTGCTCCACCTTTTTGGCTCCTGGCCTTAAAACACACAGTTTGGTGCAGGGACTTGATTTCCACACTCGTGTTTGTTTACCGAGGAATCTTGAGAGACTGCAAACAGGTGACATTGTGAAGCGTGTCTTTTGAAAATGTTGGCTGCGCTTGTCCCCGCGCTGCACTTTCCACAGTCATTTTGCCATTAAACAAACTAAAATATTGTCACTATTATGAGAATTGTATTCCTTAGAATTGTTCTTTCGAGCTGAAAGCTGCTGCTAAACACATGTATGAGTTTCAGAGATTTGCCCAGAGAAGAGAAGAGAAGAGAAGCTGTTTGTATAAGCGCAAGATGACAAATTCAAATACATAATTTTTTTTTAAACCCTCAAAGACCTACCTGACACTGAATGAGCCAATGTAAAGGCTTTGACGAACTGACTGATAACAAAATGGACTCGCACTGCTAATCATTACTATTTAAAATAACAGAGTTTTGTTTAATCAGGACGTTAAGAAGTTTACTTTACTGCATTCGGTCAATACATTTTGGTCAATCAAACCCTGCCAATGAACAGGTCTCGCCCCACACTAGAATGCAGAATAAACGGCTCCAATCGACGTCCATAGAAGTGGAGTAAGCCGGTCAGAGGGGCAAGGCTGATCAACCTGTGACAGATAAGGTCAGCAGTGCGTGTGGGCTCAATTAACAAAGTCTTTACTGTGGGACATGCATTCTTTAAAGCTGCAGTAATCACAATTTGTTTGGGGGGTTTTTGTATGCACATTTTATTCAAGGTTAAATTTTTGCTCTCGTCACCTCCCTATATTTCATACACTTAATTTCTTCGTCCATAGCACAGTCCATATTTCCTTTGCACAGTCAATATTTAATTTCAAGTTTTATATCCCATCTCAAAACTATTACTTTTCCATTCTGTATGTAGATTTTAAAATGTCAATTTAATATGACTTTTTTTATGTAATTATGACCCTTTCCTTTCTTTTGTCTATGACTCATCCTTTGTGTTGGGTTCGGTGTTAGGGAGCAAATGCAAACACATTCTTTGCATGCTTGCAGTGGCTAATAAAACAGATTCGGCTCTACATCTGACATAAAATCTCAAAACCAAGAATCAAACAGATACAAAACATCTCCAGGGTTGTGTAAATAGTAGCCTATGCATGCATGGCTCGGTATAAGTTGGTCTGTTCAGCCTTAACTCAAGCGCTTCAGGCCTTCCTCCGAGCCTGTAGTAATGTAATAGCAATATTGTACAATAATCTCTGAAGGTGACTCATTTTGGTCCCAAGTTCCACTAAAAAAGAAAAAAAAAGGATCAAACAAGGAACAAAAAAGCTTAATTTTATATATCAGGCCTTCAAGGTGCTTTCTCAAACTATGCCGGGGATGGCTCGTATCCATGAAATGAGAAAATTAAAACCTTTGGAGTAGAGCTTAACCAGATACATTGTTGGAGAGGTCGCGACCTGGAGAGTGAGATATGCCAGTATGAAGATTCTTGACCCTTGACCTTGGTGCATGTTTGAAGGCTTACTGAATACTTGCACATTGTATTATATTTCAGATTGTTTTAACTTGAGGTTTACCTTTGTTTCAACTCAATAATTAAAGTTCATAAATTTGATTTAACTACAATGGTCTAGTTGTCTCAACACTGTTTTTTAAGTTGTCAAGGTTGTTTAACTTTTAATCACTTGCTGTTTCAACTTAATAATGTGAGTTAAAACAAAGATTTATTTTACATTGTCAATGCAAGAAAACGGTCCTACCTAGTCAATCAAACACATATGTCTGCATGATTGGAACTCAGTGAAAATTTAAAATAATTACATTTATTCAATTACCCTTCCAAGTGAAGGGGATTTAAATTCCAAATTAGTTTCAACGTATAAGTTATCTTGACTGACAAGTTGGCCTCTTTTCTTTCTTCTTGTAATTCAAATTTTCATTGCTCGCATATCTCTGGTACATCTCAAACATGCCTTCACACCCAAATAGCTGTGTTTAACACATGGCTCCCACATACCTTGGAGGCGCTTGGCAGACAGACAGAGAAAGTGGCGCTGTAGATAGACAGAAGGTGGGGTGGTAGACAAAGAAGATGGGGTGGGGTTGTACAATGAGGTAAATGTGAGATAATGACAAAAAGCTGATGAACACATACTTTTAAAACTGTGAATGAGAGACAATAAAGAGATGGAGAAAGAGATACAGTAGGGTGGGGGTTGTGCAGAGGCAAAATGTGGGATACTGGGAGCTTTATGAAACCATACAATGTCTAAAAGATTCCTTTAACACAATTCTAAATAAAAATTATGTTTGTCTTTGGTTATATGTGAAGGTTAGTGCCTCAAAAAACGGTCTGCACATTTGAACTATACCAAACCTACAGTTCCCGAGCAGTGTGTCAGGTTTTTCATCCATACTTGACTTGCTTTGTCCATACCTGACCTGCCCTGTACAAACTATACTGTAAAACATGAACAACGGGTGAAGAACAATGCCGTTCCCAAATAGCGGCTTCCTCCTAGCAGGGGCTTGAGATGAGGTGCAGTCATTTGTTTACAGGCGATATCTAAGAGCCCATGGATTCTTGCTGAGCATTGGCCCAGTTTAATGTTCATGATGACTCTCTGAAGGAACTCACAGGAGCACTTCGAGGGCACCCGAGGTTGAGCCCATTAACATGGCAAAGCCTGTGGAGACATTTGAGGTCATGTAGTCCTGATCCATGATCTTCTCCTCTACTACCACGGCCACATGAAAGACTTCCAAGTGAAATGCAGAGGGCCTTCGTGTCCAATCAACAGTCCAACCTGCATTCCTTTCATTATCACGTCGACGGTTTCTCCATGAGCCTGAAGGCATATACACATATACATCTTAACTGGCATCTCCAAGTTTAAAACATCACCTCCATTCTGATAAATAAATTCTATAAAATATATACAACAAACGTTGCTTTAGCATTACATTACTGGCTTTTGTGCTTTACATTTCGCCTAGTATGTGCATAGGTCATTTTCTGTGAATCCCGTGTGAGTGGGTTTCAATGTAAGCTTTGTAGAGGGGTAGTCACAGAATGCAAATACACTGACTATTAACGACAAAATGCCGGCCATAAATAGTATCAAAATAAGGTCTGACATGATGAAAATATTAAGGGTTATAACTTTTAGGATATTAATAATCTTTAAAAGACTATGGAACTTTTGCTGAACTGCGGCCACTGTGGCCACACGTGACAAATACAGGATAATGGTAAAGGCTAAAACTTGCACCGAACACGTCTCCCGGTGAAGTGGTGGTGTGTTCACTTCTTCATGTAGATTTTGGGATAAAACCACTGAAACGCGTATGTGAAATACTCAAACATAGTGTAACAGTGACACAAGTAAAGAGGAGTCGTGAATTCAGTGAACTGACTCAGTTATGCAACAATATCCATTCTAGTTTGCTAACATTAGCCACCATAAACTCCTGGTCACACCAGACCAAGTAAGGCTGTAGCAGCAAAACTCAGTTCAGTCTCCTCCACACCCTATACTTTCTGTGGACAAACACCACAGGAGGATACTAGTGCTTTGGGCTGACATTTGCTGTTTGCTCAACCTGGAACAGCGGCCAGAGATGCCATAACTCAGTTTAACTACCATGTTGCGTTTAATGGAGTGGCCACACAGCAAACTGTTATGGTTCAGTCAGCTGACTGCAACATCCCCAAATCAACATACAGCTGAGCCACTCAGCTTTATGGGCTTCAGGGAGTCTTCATCTGTAGTAAACTTATGTTTTTGAAAAAACGTGATCAGCCTCGTTTGCTGCAAGTCCTGCATGACCAAGGGTGTAAACGCGTTCGTCTTCACTGCCATGGCCAAGGCAGGCAAACAGCTACGCCACAAAGATCGAGAAATAAAACTCGAGTGCTGAGTGAAGCAATACTGGAACCAGCAAGAAGTGAAAGCGATATGGTCAAAGTTTACATGAAACCAGACTCTGTTTCAGTCACCCACAACTTATCCTGTGTAAATGCCTAATATCTTTAGTCAGCTTCTGTCTACCGGCTGCCTATCGGTTTCTTTCTATTATCACTTTAAATGCTTGACTAGGACTGATACCCAGAGGTGGAAGAAGTACTCAGATCTTGTTCTTAAAACTAGCAATACGATGTATCATGCATTAAGTCATGCATTAACATTTTTACTCAAGTAAAAGTATGAAATTATTAGTAACAAAATATACTTAAAGTACTAAAAGTGAAACGTACTCATTATGCAGAACGGCCCATTTCAGAACAACATATATTATATTATTGGATAATAATTATTGATGCATTAATGTGTACATCACTTTAATGCCGAAGCTGGTAAAGGCGGGGTTCATTTAACCACTATATATTTCATCTGCTGGGCATCTTGTGAATCTATAATACTATATCTTACTTTATTTGTGTATTATATTTTGTGTTCTTAATCTGAATCTGCAAAGTAACTAGCAATTAGGGAATAAAAACCACAATATTTGCCTCTAAATTGCAGCGTTGTAGAAGTACAAAGTAGCAGAACATGGACATTTCTCAAGTAAAGTACAAGTACCTCAAAATGGTACTTAAGTACTTAGTTACTTTCCACCATGGCTGATACCAAGTGCTCTCGTGTGGCACAGCACCTCCTAAAACCCTTTCTTGCAGTTGTGAAGGGGCTGATATCTGTAGCTGAAGTCATCCTGTGAGCTAAAATGTTGGATACC
Organism: Coreoperca whiteheadi; assembly: GCA_011952105.1. NCBI lineage: Eukaryota > Metazoa > Chordata > Actinopteri > Centrarchiformes > Sinipercidae > Coreoperca > Coreoperca whiteheadi. Next base: position 1,904,462 of record CM022481.1, read on the forward strand.
TTATTATTTATGTTTCCAATCAAAATGTACATTAAAACGTATTCACCAATTCTACATGAACTTCCTTTAATTCAATGTTTTCCTCTATTCAGTCTTATTGTTCTTCAATCACTCAATGTAACATTTATACGAAATTCTAGAACTCTGATTTGATATGTTTTCAAGACATGGCAAGGACAGGTATCTATTTTTTTTGGCTGTATAATTCCCTATACTGCACTCCAGTTTGGTACAATGGTTTCCATCCACCACGACTTCCTTCTGTTGTCGTAAGGAAGGTGTAAGCTACCATGTGCCTCCCCTACCTATTTAACATTGCTGACCGGACCATGCGTTTCACCAATCTCTAGCCGGATTTTGTTTGCAGCTTGATTTTGCAGTCGTTTGCCTCGTGCAAGAGATACAAGTCAGTCTTAAATCAATACAGCTGTGTTCATGTGTGAAATACGCTGATTGTTTACTGGGCTGCGAGCGCTGCCAAAACGCTTCGAGTGCACAGCGGTTCTGTAGCTGAACGCGTCCAGTGTAGACAGTGACAGACAACAGCTGCTGACGGCATAGGGCTCAATAAAGGATTTTGAGATTGCCTGAAATTTTCAACAAAGTCTGCTTGTTTCCTGGGGAAAATACCTGCGGGTCAGAGGAATGTTTAACAAGTTCGCCTGTGCGCCGGAATGTGTTTGCATACTAAAGACTATCATATGTACTGAAACAAAGGCGCCGTCTCCAAACCTCATTAATGCTCCCATGCCACTGTCTGTAGATATATTCTGTCCTTAAATTGCCGTCATTACAAAAACATCTCTGGATCAACTTTTCACCTGCAGCAGTTCCCTGCAAATACATTTCGGGCTAAAATGAGAGCTTGCAGTTCAGCTGGATAGCAAATGATGTTTTGGTTGAAATGAACAAAGCAGAGTTTAAAAAAAATCAGTAAGTGAAAACCACGCAAATGGTTCAATAAGTGGCTTAATCAGATATGCAGACCTCCATCCTTGTTGGCATTTTTGTTCCTCTTTCGTTTCTACTGAAAATTAGAAGATCATTTGATTATTAATCATCCACAGTTCTGTTTTTAAACTCATACTTCCTTTACGGTGAAAAAAAGACATCGCCTCACAGGAAAAGAGTGCCATATTACCAGGACGTAATCATTTTGAACTTCTGTGAAAATGCTTCAACCCTACAGCTGCATTTGGTACAAGGGTGGTGTAAACAGGATGTAGGAGGCTTGTGCTTTCTCCCCGTCAACGTGTGTTCTGACCAACTAGTAGCCGACACTTGGGTATGTTATAGCTGAAAGTTTTATAATCTACGGCAGACCTAAAAAAACCTCACTTTACTTTAAGGGCTGAGAAGAATCTGTCTTAACACGGCACCTCAAAATATTCCTTTAATGAACTGACGTTTCAAATGAATGAAAATGATTCTAATGTAATTAAATGATGCTGTCAGTATGTAATGTAATGACATTTGGAAAGTGGCAATTGATTAATACTAAGCCCCAAGAAATGAATGATGTAACATCCGTCACAGTCAAGGCTATTAAGACTACAGGCTGAATATCATTTTAGCGACTGCCCTAAGATATTCAATAAACGATTATAAGTAATGTAAGTTTGTTAGAATATGCAAATGGTTTTGCATAATGAACCTTCACTGACAATATTAATGGATGATCTGGCAATCTGCTAAGAATGACAAAACAACGAATAATCTACAGTGATGTAACAAAGGTACTATTGTTGTTTGTTTACCCTTTAAAAAAGGTTTTGTCTGAAAGTATTCAAAGTGACACCGCCTCTCTTTCTTTTGGGGGAACATCTGTAAATGTGGACAACCCTCAGTGCTCTATGGGCCTCTATTACCCCTTTTCCACCGAGGCGGAGCTGGTGCTGGTTCGGAGCCAGAGCCAAGTTTCTAATCGGTTCTTTCTGTTTCCACAGCCGAAGCACCAACTCGGAGCCAGGAAAAGTGGTTCTTAAGTAGCACCAACTCGTTGCTGGGCTAGAAGTAAGAACCGCTTACTGCGGCAGCTGGGTGCGGGGTTACCGTGACCGACAAGACGACAGTTTTCACTTCTGCTTCTTACACCAACGCTTAATACATTTTTATTTAACTGCAATGTGATCGTTTATCAGCAGAGTTGATGCTAGGAGGGCAGCAACATGCTGAGGCTAAAGTTGACACGTTATTGTTAAAAATAAATGTTATGTACGTTCTGTTACTCTCGCTCGTAATCTCCGTCTGTACAAACTACGGCGAACATAAATAGCAACGCAAAGTCCGCGATTGTTGTCGGTGTTTGTGTTTGGCGCTGCCGCGCTAGCGTTACCGGGAAAGATGTGAGGTATACGGTCACGTGAGTCCTGGCTCTGTGCTGCTCTGCAGCCAGTGGAAACACAAACTGGTTCTTAGAAGGCTCGTCATTTGAACCTACTCCGAACTGGCTCTAGCACTGGCCCTGAACCAGCACACGGTTCATTTTGGTGGAAAAGGAGTATATGGCATGTTGCTCAGTCAGGCCTCAAAGAGGCCCTCTGCTTGTCAGGTACAAAAAAAGAAGGCTCCCAACAGGTAGACAAGCAGTTCGGCTCCTAGAGCACCACCACCAGCAGCAGCATCGCCTCTACCGACAACACCTGGCAAAGATGACCTCCAGCAGCGTGAACACGACGAGCAAGATCATCTTCTACGAGGACAGGAACTTCCACTCCTACTAGTGCATGAGCAACTGCACTGACATGTCCTCCTACCTGAACCGCTGCCACACCTGCAGGGTGGAGAGGGGCTGCTTCGTGGTCTACGACCACACCGATTTCATGGGAGACCAGTACTTCATGAGAAAGGGGCGAATGCGCCGACTACATGATGGGCACGAGCGACTGCATCAGGTCCTGCCGCACAATCCCCATGCACAGAGGGGCCTACAGGATGAGGATGTATGCGAGGGAAAACTACCAGGGACAGGTGTACGAGCTGATGGAGGATTGCGAGAATGTCATGGACCGCTACAGCATGTCCAACTGCATGTCCTGCAACGTGATGGAGGGCCACTGGCTGATGTACGAGCAGCCCCACTTCGGAGGAAGGTCGATGTACGCGAGGCCCGGAGAGTACAGAAGCTTCCTGAGCGTGGGCTGGAGTGGCATGAGGTTCATGAGCGTGAGGCGCATCATGGATTCCTGCTACTAGATGATGACCCATGATGGTGCAGCAATTAGTTTCTAATACACGCAGCAAATGGACAAAAAAGACTGACAACCACTGAAATAAACACACATAAATCTTTGAGGGCTGGCAGATAAAGAGAGCAAAAATAAGGAAAAACTAAAAAAGTGTAATGTTTGAGTTAATTCCTTTTTGTTCTTTTTCTTTCTTATTGCTACAATTTGTAAAGGTACCTCATCAACATTCCTACTTACTTTCCAAAAGCCTTGACCTGCTAATGTAGGCAAAATAAATTAAGTTTGTCATGAAAATTGTTTATCTGGGGTTGGGTAACGAAATCCAACACCTTAATGATACCAACCAATATGCTTTGGTTTGATGATGTATTGAAAAATGGATTGTCATTCCATATCCCACAAATTGATCTTGTCTGCATAGGGATGCACCCCGAAAACTGCTTCTGAATGAGGATTGTTTGTAAAAACCTGTATTTTAAGGTCAGTTCTGAGGACACCAGGGAGTGAGATTAGCTTAACAGGAAAAACATTGTTTGGGTTTCATTTTTGGTGATACGTCTTTTTTTTCCTCTCTCCTGTCTGTGCCTTAGGGTGCGCTAAAATCACTTGATCCCAGCCCCAAAACAAAAAGCCACATTAGTTAGCAATGCAGCGACAGTTCATTCAAAGCTTAGTACCTGAGAGTTTGCACTTTCACCACATTTTTAAATAAAGCTCAGAGAAAAGGGATTTTACTGTTTAATCAGAATTAGACAACAATTAGAAATTATTCCGTGTGTATATACAATATATTATTTGAATTTTCAAAAACCTTTTTGAGTCAGAATTTTTGAACATTGAAAATAAAAGTGCAAATGAATGAAAAGTTGAATTCAGGCGCAAAAAATTCAGACACATAATTTCTATGCAAAAATATTCAGTGCTAGAAATTCAATTGCTTTAAAATTGCAAAATCTGGTGAGACAGATTTGCCTCCAAAGTGTTCTCTTCATTATGTTGCGCAATATTAAGCTAAAATAATTTTTAGAGCGGCGACAGCGTGAATAGCTACTCCTGAACAGGGAAGACCAAAGACAACATAGACCTGTCCATGGCCCACAGCACAGGTGGAGCGACAGTTAGGTGTTCACCCACCAAAATGCAAGTTTAGAGGACTTTCTAATGCAGAGTGTTTCTGTCCCCTGTGTGTACCTTATTTCATCCTGTGCCTCTGGTGCCTTGTGGAGAGATCACAATAAGAGAAAGGAAAGGGGCAAAATATCCCTATTCACATCCTTTCATGAGGAGAAGGCAGCCATCTGCCAAATGCCTCTTCACATTAACTTTGCACCATTGAAGGCAGTGATGGTGCACAACGAAACCATACAATGCTGAAGCCATTACGGCTGGTACATCGAGTTCTTCAATTGATTTATTTCCCCCTCTTACTTTTTCACACATATCCCTCAACAAAAGTTGAGATGTCCGTCTGACATGTCTGCCTGGTAGGAAAAAAAATGTGTTATGGGGTAAGTAATCTCTATAAAAAGATATCTGCATATGAATGCAGAATCTGTAGGCAAGGGACAGGATTTTGGTATCAGAAGCGTTCTGGTGTCCGTTTGTAGTCCGTTTGTAGTCCAAGTAGTATTGACCAATCACGTTTGAGCGGGCTTTGGTTGCATGCAGGTAAACATGAGAATCAAGAGGTAAACAAGAGGCAGAATGCATTGGCCAAAATACAATCTCGGAATCGGCTTTCATCTGATGACGTCTGACAAAAGTCTGAGGACCACTTTTGAACAATCTCGGAACCCTAGAGATCAGCTTTTTATTAGCTTTTTAAAAATGTATCTGCATTGAAATTGTCGTCGGACGAAAGCTGATGGGTTCAGAGATTGCTAATCGGACTTTAAACAATGACTGGGGCACAGGAGAGGAAGTCTTGGCCCAGATTTTCGTTATCCAGATATCTTCTGGCTACACTGGAAGGCCCAAAACATTGGCCATTGACCCCAGAGGCTAAATCGTCCTCAGGTGATCGCTGATGGGTTCCGAGATTTAGGGGTTAGCCACAAGAAGACAATAGCAAAGGTTTTGTCTGAGATGAAAAAAAAGGAAGAAGTCTGACAACTGCAGAAATAATTCATGGATTGTGCTGAAAATATCTCTGTTCAATGTTTTAATACTGCCTTCTGTGGTCTTGAGCAGTGATCCAATGTGACAAGCTCCTGTTTGGCCAAAATCCCCCATTTGGAAAAAGATGTGAGCAGGCTAATCCCAAACCAAACAATGAGCTCGTCTATATGGATCCTACTATGTATAAGCCTGTTAATTTGACCAGCGACACAGGTCGAAAAATACATGAGACTCCCTCTAAAATGTTACAACTTGGCAAAACAAAGAGAGCTGAGAGTTACTGAGTAGGTTTAAGAAGTCTGCAGACCAAATAGTAAATAGTTTGGACGTCTGGGCCCTGGCAACAGTGGCACCAAGGTTAGTCAAAAACCTGTTAAAAAGAGAAAAGAGTCTGGTAGGAGGCGACCGCTATCCAAGCTGGTTTTGTAAGACAAGACAAGGCTCTAACCATGTGAAAAACAGGGGTGAAGGAGGCCAGCATTTTCTTAGGCACAAACAGCTACTAGGGAAACCAAACCAGAGTGGTCAGCACTACTCTCGGCTACTGCATTACGAAAATTGGAATCATATGAATGATGGTTGTCATTCGTAGTCATAGGAATATGTGGACAATGGTGGGAAAGGATTAGACACTTTAGGGGTTTCTGGGTGGTTCATTGTGTTTGGAAGTTGTGTGTTCGGCCCCCAGCCTGTGCTCACATTAACTCACACATCAGTCTGTGATCATGGCACAACTCGTACCCAACAGCTGGACTACAAATGCCGAGTCTGGATTTATTATAAGGCTTAGAGGTGCTGGGAACAGGGGGCTGGGGGATCAGTCTAACCCCGAAAGTCCTCCCAAATAGGAGAGAGGAGAGAAGTACAAGAGAAAAGAGGGGAAGACTGCTTCAAGAGCCTGTCGGACCGTTCAGAAAACATCTGAAACCCCTTCCCCCAACACCTTTCCGCCTCCAAAATAGGGGGAGGGGCTGTGTCTGACAGTTTTTCTGAAACCATTAACCCGACAAGCTCACCTGCTTTCCCCAGGGATTGGGCAGGTGTGAGGAGGTAAGACATAACAGGGTTGAATTTCTCATACTACATACTACATACGTCACCTTTTGTTTGTATAACCAAGCGCAACACCACGAATGCTTTTGAACCGTAGAGACAGTTCAAAAGTGCGTGCCATCATCCCAATTTGAACGATTCATTGCTTCTCACTCTTAAATATGAAGCAGATTTCTTTTCGTCCTAGCTTGTTTGGATCCATTTGGAAGCACTATACGCTTTTGCCTTTAGTCGTGTTTGGATGACGCTCATTCAAACTACTATACACCAGACTTTTATGTTATTTCTCACCCATTTTTGAGTTTATATGAACACAGAAGGTAATGCACTTGTCCAAAATGGTAATAATGGGTTGAAGCTAAAACTCAGTTGCTAGCTTGGGGAGAAAGACTCACAAAGAACAGTGACTGTAGTAGATATCCTAGAGAACACATTTTTTGTATCTGGTCGAAGTTGTTTGACTTTAAGTCATCAGTTCTGGCTTTACTGTGGATTAACAAATCATTTGAGAAAAGACTTCTTTTCAGCGTCAGTTTGCACAAAGTTCTACAGAGTTTCAACAAGATGTAACTCCTCCATAACAATCCAAAAAAATCATTAATTGACAGTAGGGCAAGAGACCAGAAAAATGTCCTTATAATAAAGGCGAAGTTATCCTGCTATGTGGCCCCAGGGCAAAATTGAGCTATGGGCCCCACTACTTCATTGTAATGTTACCTGAAGTGCCACCCTATAAGACATGGCACTAGGTATAAAAAAAAACAACAACAAGGTTTTTCAACTGACAGCACTTTAAGGATAATTCTGGTTTATTACAACTTTGGTCTTATTTTCATAGTTTTGGCACTCATACCTATCGGTGACATTAACATGGACGTGGGTCATGTGAGCAGACCAATTTGAAAGCAAACCCACAGGTTAGCCTTAACTTGTGTAGGAAAGAAAATTATATTCCCATATTTCTGTAATTGCTTTGGTGAGTATATTGTTATCATAACCAATAGCAAAAATGAGAAGCTAAGTTGTTATCAACTGGAATGATCATTCAACTAGTGAAAGCTTGTGCAGCAGATGAAAACAAGCTGTGGACAAAAATCTTACAAGACCTTGTTTAGGGCCTTGGGCTGAAAGTTAGTCTTAAGGATTTAGTTTCAGAGGTTGTACTGAAAATGGAATAGGTACCACCTCTCTATAGGGTTTCTGAAACAACTAAAGGCATTTAGTTGCATTCACTGGGGGGGGGGGATTTATTCTCAACACATTATGTTTTCTGGAGTCTTTGTTTTGTCAACCTTTATTACTCTGGTTACCATGGAGCAAGGCTGACAGACTGGAAAAGCTTGTTTGGGGCAGAGAAAGGTGGCTGAGATGGAATATCAGACCAGTGACTCTAAGGCCAAGGATAGGGTATGTGTGTGAGGGTCTGTGTGGTATGGTGATGGGCGGGTCTTTCATATTGACTCATTGTGATTTCCCTTGTAAATGTACATAGAAAAAACAGGTGTGAACTCGTATGGGGCTGATATAATTCAGTATTACAAGAGTGAGAAGCATCTTATTTCACACAGTGACTGAAGAAGACAGCTGCACTTGGGTTGTCAGCCGGTACAGGCAGACTATCACATTAACAGCTCTTTATTGCTGCAATTTGTGGGTAAATATTTTGACCACTCTGCATGCTGCCACTTCATTTCTTGTAAGGATATAATCTGGAACTCATTTGAGCAATAATTTAAGATTAGCACATAGGGACATTCTGGATGGTAAATGATTATTTTGGGACTTCCTTGACACGCCATAAGACCAAGGGACCCATCCGAGAAATAAGACTTAGCTGCAATCTTATTGTACCACGATGTAATGAAGTGGAACATTATGCATTATTATTATCCAAGAGGAAGCTAGGATTTAAATAGATCACTATTATTGTTTCCCAGGCAAACACTTTCCTTATTCCACATGCACAAAAGCGTGAGCACACTTTCAAACTTTCTACAGTATATATAAATACTCCGATACACTCTTTTTGACTGAAAATGTATTATGGGAAATGCAGGAAATAAATAATCCACTTAAACATATAAAGCTTGTGTTTGAAGTGGGATAACAAAACACATGTTCTACCCGCATCTGACCGTTTATAAGAAAACTGGTTGCAGGAAAATAACTGTATGTCATTTTTTCACGCAAGACCTGGGTTATGGTAAAATGACTGTACTTGTATAGCGCCTTTCTAGTCTTCCGACGACTCAAAGCGCTTTTACACTACATATCACATTCACCCCATACACACGCATTCATACACTGATGGCTGGAGCTAACTGCCCATCAGTACAAAGGAAACTAATCATTCAAACACCGAAGGTACAGCTTCGGGAACAATTTGGGGTTCAGTACTTTGCTCAAGGATACTTCGACACATGGCTGGGGGAAGCCGGGATCGAACTGCCGACCTTCTGATTGGTGGACGACATGCTCTTCCACTAAGCCACAGCTATAGTGAAATAGGTTCTACATGGTGTATGCTGTGGATAAAGTAGCGTAAGTGTTAAATGCAACCAATAAGCAAAAGAGACGATCTACAATCTGTCACAAACCACCACATTCTTGTCAGATGTTGAAAAGGTGGAAACATGCAGCCACCTCCCTATGTCGCATATCTATCGCGAAGTCCTCGCAAGCTACAGGAAGGGGGCGTAACATGCTGCTGTAGAAAGTAACTCATCCCTGATCCCTGCATTGATGAATCTGTGTGGGTGAAAGACTGTACAAAACTTTTGTCCTTTCAAAGTTCAGTAAGCCAGTTTATATGATATATACATGCGGGGGGTGACTGTGGCTGGGTGGCAGAGCGATCGGAATGTCGGCGGTTCAATCCTCCACCCATGCGTCGAAGCATCCTTGAGCAAGATACTGAACCCCAAACTGCTCCCAGAGCTGCGCCTTTGGTTTAGAATGTTCTGATATGTAAATCGCTTTGGATAAAAGCATCTGCTAAATGTAAATATGAAATAGATTATTATGTGAATGTAGAATATGTACAGAGATCCCAGTTGGCCCAAGAAAACACTAAGCTCAGCAGGGGATTGGCGAGTGATGGTAGTAAGTTTCCCATAAACTGCCATAATACAAAGAGTTTCAAGAGTGGTCATAAGAGTACGTCATGTGCGATTAGCAGTGGACTTAAGCTGACTGCTCTATCGACCTTGCAGGTTTCACTTCATTGATTCTTCTGCTGTATTTACCCAAGAGCTTAAGGTGCATTACCACTGGAGTAAAGTTGATCCAGACTTGCATGTTGAGCAGAAAAAGCAAGACAGCTGCAACCGGATTTGGCTAACGGAGACACGTATATGTGGCTACCGTATTTTCTCAAATAAAAGCCGGGTCTCAAATAATGCCCGGGGGCGCGGTTGCCATGAGCATATAAAGGCCAGCCCCAAATACAGGCCAAGAGAAAAAACGAGAGTGGATAAACTCCTGGTGTCTGTCTGTCATGTCAACGTGTATGCAAACTAAGCATAATGTACATTTCCATCACTTTAATTTGATAAATTCAACAATATAATAATGCTGTTTTCAGCACTTTGTTGTTCTGGATTACTCATCTTAAGTATTATTGGCACAATTCGGTCACAGCGGGTGTATGTGTGTGCCACAAGATGGCAATAGCTAAATTTGTAAATAACTGAATTTTTCACAAGATGGTCCTGCTAATGTTTCACACTAAAAGCCTTGTTAGGAGCTGAAGGGATTTTGTCCACTGAAACGCTAGAGGGCTTTTAATTTGAAATGGATACAGGAAGTGCTGAGTTTGTATTAACAGCATAATGCATAAAATAAAAATTGAACAGGGAAAACAAGACCAGATCAGAAATTAAGGAGGCTTTCATACTAAAATATGACCAAATACTGTATACTTATCAAACAGAGGGAATTAGAAAGAAAGGCCTGTCTCTATCATAAGCCTGCTTCAAATAAAGGCGTGGTATGCTCTGCGGTTCAGGTAAACAAGGGCCCCAGCCATTATTTGAGAATTTACGGTATATCAGACTGACAGTAGCAATGCGTAAAAAACCCTGCCCTCTATTTAATTTAAATGGGGCCAGTCCGGTGATGGTCGTCCGACAAAAAAGTTACACCTGGCTCAACTTTTGGCGCAACTCAATGCGACATCATTCGCCAAGGCACTACATTGGCCTATCAAATGCATGCAAGCAAAACATTCCTGGTAGATTACTTTGTCATGTGAATGCCTTAATTATCTCTATGGTATACAGTGCGATCGTCCCGGTGAAAGGTAAAATAGTTACAGTCATGACTTTCCGGTGTTGAAAAATCCTATCTGCAAGTTTAACAAAACGTTGTGCAGTGTTGATAAGCCTTTCATTGCAATAATCTGGCCCTCCTGGATCGTATTTCATGTCTCACCCGTACATTAAACAACATGCCTCCACTAACCCACTAACACAGGACTATTTTTGGTCAGAATGCCTGAACATAGGTTAGTGTTAACAAAAGTCTACTAAACCACAGCTGGACTTTATCTGAATATGACACACTTTAAATGAAGTGTAAATTGGGGACTCTGAGATTGGGGCACAATCCTATAGTAATCCTACAGGTATTATTTGAACCTGTGTTTATGCAGATATTAAACCCAGGTTGGGAGGATGGTCAGCCAATTTGGATGGATGTGGATTTTGACTCACTTACTCTGCTAGGAAACATGGGTTTGTCTGTTATCCTGCTTCAGTTTGCAAGGGACGTGACTGATGAGACCAGTTAAATCAAAGTGGGATCCAACATCACATATCCAGAGTTGCCAGCACTAGTAGCATTTGGACTGGACTTGACAGATATTATTTGTCCAGTATGCACAACAGGTTTAGCAATAAGCTTACAGTTTCTATGTATTATAAAATGTTAGGGTGGGATCTGCCTGTCCTGGGACGCTGCCTGGCAGCCACTGTGTGGCTATTAGCCATGTTACAAACTGCCCCAGCAGGCACCCGGAGACAGACAGACAGAGTGCTGATTGTCACCGGTGTTACCTAATCCGGGTGGTGGCAGTTGGCAAGGTAGGTTTCACCCAGCGTAAATGTGAAGTGACAGTGCGTTATTGTGATAAAATCGAGCAGGGCCAGTCTTATTCCAGGGGGTTCTGTTGGCAAGAGACCCGGACACTGATACGGGCCAACTTTGAACGAGCGAGTTGAACCCAAACTGCCTACTTCCCTTTGTGTGAGTGGTGAAGAACTGCTGTAGCAGGCAACAAAACCTGTTACTGTTGCTGTTCATTTCCAATTCCTACCGCCGAATAAATATCTGAATCAATGCAAGTGAAATATCGAACAAAACACGTTTTAAAATGCAATATTCCCGAGGTTTGGCTTGAACATGAATAATATAACAATAGAACAATCAAAATGGAGAAAGGGAGCCGACCACTGACAGAGCAACTCAACAATAAAGCAACTGGCAGATATTATGGGAGCATATGGCACAGGATGGGAGGAGCAACAGGAGTCACCAGTGTGGCTTAAAGGAGACACAGGCAAGAAAAATATATCCCCTCTATCACTGGCAACGATAAGATAGAGTCTACCTCAGAACTGGGGAAAACAAACACTCCCATCATCAACATGCAGGGCAGTGGATGGAGGGTGAGCGCGAAGGGGGTGGGGGTTGCGGGGAGGTAAAGTCAATAGGAGAGGGGGGTACAGCCCCACCATTCTGCAGGTCAGGGAGCCCTACGCGCTCTCTCCGCTCCGCCAGCCGCCGCCGCCGCCGCTGCATCACCGAGGGCATTGTGGAGCTGTTGCCATGGAGATATGGGTCAGAGCGCCGATGTGCGAGCGCAGCGTGGATTTGACGCTGGCAGAGGAGTGCAAACAGCCCGGGCCAGCGCCGGCAGTAAACTCCGGCTGAATCTAGGTCACCGGGATTCTCCAGAGCAAAGGCAGGCTGAGGCGCAAGTTACTGCAGAGGGGTTACGGAGTGGTGGGAGGATGAGGGGGTAGTTTGACGGCTGGGGCTGGGGAATACCGGCTCACACATAAATGGCTTAATGTTGCATGAATTTGACCGTGACATGCTTTTGCAGTCTGTCACATACAACCAATGGATATTTGGGCATGTTTGCTGTAACAACACTCACTGACTCCACTTGTGCGGATTCTGTGGATGTCTGTGAGACAGCTCATACCGGTTATTGTTTAACTTCTCAGGAACTCATGTTGGTTCTTTTATTTTCTTCCTGGTTCTCTCCTTTTTTTCCTCTGCCTCTGTTCAAGTGGCGTCACATGACTCCAAAGGCAACACCAACTCCATAAACTAGATAGTTTAACATTCGCTGCTTCACCTGGGAATCACAGGCTGTGCAGATTTTGCATGCAAGTTGAAACAGTTTCAAGTGGGACATGTGTTCACCTCAAAACTATGGAAGTCAAAAATGTCCAGCATTAACTAAACACATAAAACGTTTTGAAATAAAAAATAGTATGAAGAGAAAAAAATATGTCATGAAATGAATCGATGAAATGTGAAATAAAAAAATATTTTCTTTTAAATTAAGCAAATATATTGATATTTTATTTCATGACTTCATTTTTTATGAAATCCTATTTTTAGCCGCTCTAGCAGATGGCAACGGTTGTTGGTCCGCCACCTTGGCCCAGACTGAAATGTCTCAACGAACGTTGTATGGATTGCAATGAAATATTGTACAAATATTTGTGGTGTCCAGAGGATGACTTTGGTGACCCGCTGAATATTTTCTCTAGCCACCACAAGGTTGATGTTTTCTGTTTTAGTTCGTGTCAAATGTCCCAACAGCTGTGGGATGGATTTGCACCTGTTCCTGTTCTCAGGTCAAAATTTCAGTTTCTCCAGTACTTTGGTTAATGACAAATAACTGCAAATCCAATGACATTCCCATCAGCCTCAGCTGTGTTTATTGCTAATTAGAAAATATTGGCAGCATGCTAACATGCTAAACTAAGATGGTAACATGGTACCATTACACGGTAACATTATATTATCGCATTTTTAGGGGTTTCCAAACTGTACAGCAACTAAAACTAACATCTTGCATCAAAATAAACACTTTATATACTACATTGATTTTCTGGGTGTGCTACTTAGGCCTACAGGCCTTTCCCCTAGAAATTCAGTTTTTGTACAACTAATGTGCAACAGCACATACGTTTTGAGTGAAACATAATGCCAACCGAATTACGTTTTCTAGTAACATAATGAGGAAAGGTCGTTAATTAACTTACCTGGGAAGTTGCAAAAATGTTGACACTGAATGTGTCAGTAAAATGTTCACAGACAACGTATTTAGTTTGTTTACCACACGAATAGGCAATCTTGCAATGCACTATTCCCTCATAGTGACTACAGCATTATTTAGCTTCTTTATGGTTATGTCTAGGTACCTGCACTAATACAGAGAAAGTCAGCAGCGACTACAAGTCTACCTTAAAATCACCATCTTCCCCTGACCTTAACTGAAGTGCCTTTGTTGCCTAAACCTAACCACAGACCCCGGATTCTGGTCTCACGGTCCTGCACTTTGTTTGTCTGCCATGCACCCCGACCACTTCCAGCACGGTACACAAATGTAGTGTTTCGTTCACTCAAAGAAACGCTGTCTCTGAACATAATCCAGGCAGCGATTTCTTTTGCCACCGCAACGTAATTAAAAATTTAGTAATATACAAACGTAATTCGTAGGAGGTTAGGGTTAAGAGCTAAGATAGACCCGGTCCTTAAATCTATACAGTCCACCTGGCATTGGCGGCCGCCCCTTTGGAATCTTCAGCGAGCATCCAGAGCCTATTTTGCAATCACTTATGACAAATATGAATGGAAGACTTTCTTACAGTATATTGATATACTTTTCCTTTCAAGGGGTGAAGTAGCAACATGACAAATATAACGGGGTGAACATGTCGTCTTGACCCGTTGACAAAAAAGCGCTCCCATTACTGTTGACGGGGGAAGGGAGGGAGGGGCCTAGCCTTGACGCAGAGAGACACAAATACACTAAATACAATGCACAATGTTGGATTTCTTTTCGAGAGTCAAACAAACAACAGAACCCAGCCCAATTAGCTATACCCTCATATCCTTATCTTTGTCTAGCTATCCTGTCCCCGGCTACTCGTTTGTGTTCGTGTCGCTTCAGACAAATGCTGGTTCTTCATCAGCCACTTGTAAACTATGCAAAAGTCATTTTAATCTAACTGAGTAGTTCAGCCATGACCAGTTCCTCACTCACCCGTTTTCTTTCTTACTAGGCGGGTCAACGTTAGTGCCATGCAAAGGCTGAGGCTTTGTGGCAGAACGGGTCGTCCACCAATCGTAAAGGTTGGCGGTTCGATCGCGACTTTCCCCCAGCCCACGGGTCAAAGTGTCCTTGAGCAAGATACTGATATCAGAAAAAAGAGCACTAGCTTTAGGCTGGGAAGAAGGAGCACAGAAGGCTCAAAGTCAGAGATTCCGGAAGGCTAAATCCATGCACTGTTAACAACCTCTTTATTGCTCTGTAAATCAAAGCACTTTCAAGGTCTAGATTTTTATATATATAAATCAAAAGACTCTGATTTCTCTGGGAGTACAATCAAAGTGAGCATTATGTTTAAATAATGAAGCCCTATGTTCATATACTGTACAGTAAAGACTGTGGTCATAATTCAGCTATCAGTCTGAAGATACAGACACTGAAGTCTCCCCAACCACTGAGACACAACACAGATCGTCATCTACTGCTTCTGCAAAACCTCAGTCAAACCCCTGGTGAATCTTTGACAGTGTAGGAAAAAATCCTCCCATTTTCTCTCTAGCACCACAGACAGACAAAAGTCTCAGAGGAGATGGATTGCTACCCTTTCCTTTTGAGTGTCATCCATTCAAAGTAAAGTGCTAATGAGGTGCTAAGCGAACGGGGAAGCAGTAGAACTTGCGTGGTATAGCAATTGTCATTCTGATTCACAACCTTGACAGGAGAAATAATTGATTAACTTCTTTACTGGTAATCAGGAGTCAAACTGAGTCACTGAGCAGGTTAGAAGTACATCAGTGCTACCACTCTCGACTTCAAAAGCCTTAAGATCTTTGGAAAAAGATACAACTTGAGTTTAACTTTCCTTTCTGTTAAATTAACTTGTTTCAAGTATTTCTCTAAATGGAAGCAGTATTAATTGATTTTTTGGGGCCACTCAGGGACTGCAGAACAAGCTGTAAACACAACCGTGACATTTTATCCCCTTATAAAGTTAGCAAATGTTATACAGTTGCCTATATACACATCAAGCAGACATATTAGCAACATTAGCATACATTAGGAGTCATGTGTCTGTCCACCTAAAAAATAAAAGTCCAATATTCACTCTCCTCTGGTACCCCTTTTCCACCAGGTGCTGGTTCAGAGCCAGTGCTAGAGCCAGTTCGGAGTAGGTTCAAATGACGAGCCTTCTAAGAACCAGTTTGTGTTTCCACTGGCTGCAGAGCAGCACAGAGCCAGGACTCACGTGACCGTATACGTCACATCTTTCCCGGTAACGCTAGCGCGGCAGCGCCAAACACAAACACCGACAACAATCGCGGACGTTGCTTGGCTATTTATGTTCGCCGTAGTTTGTACAGACGGAGATTATGAGCGGGAGTAACGGTATGTACAGAACATTTATTTTTAACAATAATGTGTCAACTTTAGCCTCGGCATGTTGCTACCCTCCTAGCATCAACTCTGCTGTTAAACAATCACATTGCAGTTAAATAAAAATGTATTAAGCGTTGGTGTAAAAAGCAGAAGTGTAAACTGTTCGTCTTGTTGGTCACGGTGACCCCCGTCCCCAGCCGCCGCAGTAAGCGGTGCTTACTTCTAGCCCAGCATCGAGTTGGTGCTACTTAAGAACCACTTTTCCTGGCTCCGAGCTGGTACTTCGGCTGTGGAAACACAAAGAACCGATTTGAAACTTGGCTCTGGCTCCGAACTAGCACCAGCTCCGCCTTGGTGGAAAAAGGGTGTCAGTTCCTTTTTGGACCCCCCGAGAAAAATGTTGGTCTCCTTAGCTGCTCTATGCTCCACTATGTTCACCAGCTAGTCGCTAACTTTGTCTGTCTGCTGTTTTGTGCTGAGCAGGTGGTGGTACAGCAGAAAACAGAGGTTTTACCCTGAAAACATCTGCTGCTGCTGAAAAAAAAAGGTTGATGAGGGTAGTGACATTAAACCAAAACAGTAAAGTTGTGTGCCGTAAAACCAAAACTATGCACTAATGACGGTAAATGCTCCATAGAGCTGAAGGGAACCATAGGTAGGTAGCTCTTTATTTATCCCCGAGGGGAAATTTCAGACTTCAACTGCAGCGTTGGGTAATAATTCTGTGTGGGTTTGTTACTACATTACACTTATCGATTTAATCCATTGTTAATACACAAATCTTGATTAGCGCAGCTCTAAGACCCTCCAATAATAATTAAAAGGGCACTCCCTTATTATGGATAGAGACTGAAAGGCACTATGCAGGTGGATTATGTTGAAGCTTGACCCATACTAGGGACTGAAAGTCTGAATATTTTGACTATTCTTTTTGAAATTCTGTATCCCCCAAGTCCCCCAACTTCATGGAATGGAAATAATTAATTGCCTGAGTTTTTGTTTTTAGCCCACATGAAATTCTGGTGCAAGGTTAGCTAAAACTAAGCGTCAAAGCGAAACTGACCCCTAAACCCCTGACCACACAAATCAGTCAGGATAATATTCCATCAGGTAATAAAGCAAAGGTCCATCCACGGAAAGATGGTCGCAAAAGTGTATAAAGTTATATGACTGGCCCACTTCTCACTCAGAAAACGACTGGACCAACAGTATTTGTCAGGCTCAACTAATTCTTGCTTAATGTTTTCCAAATTGTGAAAACACAATTTGCGAGATGCAGTCTGTGGCTCGAATTTAAGACTCAAACATTAATGAATCACACAGCCTAACATTAATTCATTTTGGGGCTGTCAGGTGTAACCCTGTTAATTTTACACCAATGAGCTCTAACATATAATCTAATGTAAGCACTTGTTAAAGCGATTTTGAGTGCAATTCTTAGTTTCGCCAATAGGTGGCAGTGCACAAATGCACTCTAAGAAGTTCTTCTTCGCTATTTCTTTTCTCTGGCGCTCATCTTGCTAAGCTGAACACGAGCAGAAAGAACGAGAGGTAAATTTAGAGTAAAAGTTAATTTTATGATTAAAATAAATCCAGAGACTTACTAAGATGGTTATAATTACATCTTAAAGGTCCTGTGAATTTCGAACTACGTTGGGACTTTGGAGCAAACGTTTTGAACGTGGTTATCTCGACTGTTCTTCTGGGTCTGATTCTTGGTTCCATTGATGCTGGGTCGCCTCTTCGTTCACCCGGGTGCCTGGTTCCCTGATCTACCTCCTCGCCTAACAGCGCTGCAACGGTTCCATGGGATGCCATTTGCATGGACTATGAGTGTTAATGGGGGGCGGTAGGACCTTTCCTAATTGAGTGCACTCAGGGGAAATCCAATTTTATATTTGAACTGCACAACTATATTTTTGTTGTTTTTTTCCTGAGATTCCAGAGGTATTCTTGGCCAATTTGTTAACACTCATGTTACTGTAAATGCTGAATGTGTGCTGAAAAAAAGAGGCATCTGTCAGTGACAAACACTAATTCAAACTCAACCTGAATTCTCTTGTTCTGTGCTTCCTTTGGAGTGGAGTCTATCGTTTATTCAACTGTTCGCTCTGTATACAACCAACCTCCTCATCGAATCTAGATTTAGATAACCCTAGCCATTGAATCTTAGAGCTGTTACTAGTAGAAAAATCACCGTAGGGTTACACAAGCATTCAGGACCATCCATGAGAGTTCATTGACCTCAACTAGAGGGGAATCAAATGGGTGTTTAGAATCACGTGTCCACTACATACAAAGATTACATGAAGAAAGAACACTTGTATTACCATGCCTGAGTAAACTGTTTAATTAAGATGCTCTCAGAATCCCATAGAAATGGAATGGAATGTTATATGTACATAGTTAAAGATTACAGCCTTGTCTTGGTGGACAGGATCCTGATTTTTGTTCATTACAGCGATTTGTTTGGTCAGTTAAAAAACAGGGCGCAGATATGTCGTTTATAAATTGATTTCACAACCACCACAACTAAAATAAAGGTCACAAGGCCATTTCAATTCAGCTTCTGTCGTTTGCAGTGAGCTTGGCATTTGCTGCCTTCTCAAGCGACATAATGAGGCTTCTGTAACAAGCGTTCCGTTCAACTATATCATAAGTAACGTAGGTCCATTTTAGCTATAGGTTCAATGTCTACACTGTTGTCTCATGAATAAGTCTCATGTTCCAAAACAAATCCAAAAAGCAAATTGTTAATTTACATCGGGGTTATGGGAGTATTAGTCATGCCAATATTGTCTTAGCATAAAGAAAATGGAACCATTTTCGCTAACCTTAAGTTGGCACTTGGCAAGTTTGCATTCCTGAATAATAAATCTTTTGAAAAGCATTTTAGATTTTTGAATGTGCCGAAGCTACATACCGATTGGCTTTCATTTCAAAGCTGCATGTCTTGAAACTTGCTTGAATTTGGTAATCACATCACAATCAAAGTGAATATCATGTCTGTGTTTTTGTATTTAAAAAGAAATGTCTAAGTTAACGTTATTGCTGGTAATACAGTCAATATAAACTTACATTATTATGCAATAAGTAACACAGATAACATTGAAAGCAGACAGGAGGGAATGTGTGTTTCAAACAAGTTGAAATTCTTTGCATATTGATTTTCATACCGCAAAATCATAGCGTAAAATCCCCCCCCCAAAAATACCCATTTGTGAATAGCATAATTTGGCAAAAACAAAGTTTGTACACTCTACACAGGCTTTGAAAAATGGTCCCCATGATGTGATTTGCAGTAAAGAGACTAAACATGCAAAACCACTGATATGTCAACATTCACTACAGCTGTGAGATTTGCATAATGTTATCTGAAGCAACAGGTGATAAAGTTCAATATTTGAATATGTCAAGCCCATGTAAAAAAGGGGGACGACTGTTGCCACGGTTACAACAAACACACACTATTAAACCAAACAGTATTTAAGAATAGTGGCTACATAGCATCTCATGCAATAGACTCAAGAGACATCAAAATTAGAAAGATTTTCTCTTTAATGGGGATTGTTAGAGCAGCTGTAACAGCCTCAGGCAGCTTCTACTGTCTTAAATAGCATTTTCTCTTCCAAAGACACTGTTGACGCACAAGCCAGAGACTCTCACTTGTCTTGTTGTCACTTGTAACTGAATTCCCCATTCACACAAGGTGACTGTGTAACCAGTGAAGGTCCAAACACTGGGGAAACCTGGAGAGCTTTTATTCTCAACTAGAAATGAAGAACAAAACAAAATGAGGTGAAATAAAGCATCTGTTCTCCTCACACACATCCTGATTAAGTTCCCCGCCTGTCATCCAAATATTCTCAATATATTCTCCAGATACGCAGGATATGAGACTCATTTTGCTATTCCAGCAGAGAGTCTGAGAGATTGGGTAATAGAACGAAGAGGCGGGGGAATCTGTGAATATGGGTACAAAGTCATTATGGTGTTTTAAAAAGGCATCAGCAATTACGGTTCTCTTGCTTTGCCGCATACCAACTAACTGTAACAGCCTGCATTTTAGTTCAGCCTGGACCGTTGCTCGGCCTGGACCGTCGCTCCCTCTCAAATCTTCCCTGTACCCTTCCATCAAAATAAAAAATGAATTGGTCCACGTGTCCTCAAGAAATAAGAGGTGCTGGAAGGTTGGACATGCAGTGACTAACCACAAGGCTAATTGGCGAACTACTGTTTGCTTGTGAGCTAACCGCTAACTCGCTAGCAGCGTTGGGCAAGTCACTCAAGAGCTGTAATCAATTGCTCCTTTCACCAATTACTCATTGACTCGTTATTTTTACATTCGTTACTCAGCCCTGGTCTGTCAAACAGGCCTTAAACAACACTGCCCCACAATCGTGTAAATAAAACAAAAAAAAGCAGCCAGCCTACAGTTTTGAGGGATTTACTGTTCATCTACAGCTGATGAAAGCAGAGTTGTTCCGATTCCGATACTAGTATCAGAAATATCAGCGATACCACAACAAATTCTGGCAGTACTAGAACCCGTGTACCGATCCGATACCATTTTCTTAAACAAGACCTAGTTATTATGCTCGCTAGCTTTGCCTTACAACGCCAATCGTAAATCGGTTCTTCTTTGCTGCTCGGAATTCAAACACAGGACGATGAGCTGTGTTGCCATAAGCAACCACTGTTTAGAGCAGCGAAAAAGAAATGAAAACGTTCTAGCATTATGTCCGCTGTTTTCAGACTGGACCAACCAGCCAGTAAAACGGCGACATGTCTCATATGCAAGGCTGCAATTTCAAGGGGTGGCACAAGTATTAGAAACTTTAACACGAGTAACTTATACTTATAGTATATACAGTTGTATATACAGATACACACCCAGGTATCGGAATAGGTATCGGGAAGGGAAAAAGGGTATCGGAACATCTCTAGACGAAATATGCACCCGAAACACAGACTTTGAAAGACTGCTTGTCATTGGTGTATCTAGCTTGCCTACTTCTACTGTAAAAATATATTTTCTGAAGAAGCGGATAACACAACCGTCTATGAAATGTAAAATTTCGCCCAAAAACCTGCTAACTACTCGTTTACAGCAAACGAACATCTAGGATAAAGTTTGTTAGAGAACCTGCTGCATTCCTCTGTTGTTATACCTTTACTTCAAGACCATGGCAAAGGTCACAAGCCGAACACGTTGGTGTCGCAAAAAAGCTGTCTATACTGCTAAGTAGTGTTAAAGTTTGGACCTGTTCTGACTATTACCCTTCTCCGTGCACCTTGAAAGTAGGTGAGGTTGTGCTAGAAATCACTTCTCTTCCTTTTATTTTAGTCAGTCCTGATTATATGGAATGCCTAAATGAAAGGGATAGGTTCTGGACAGGAATGACTGGACATTAAAGAGAATAACTATAAAATTACTTGCATCCCTGCCTGAACTACAGATATTGATGATCCAATTTTTTATATGCAAAGCAGTAGCTTATTATAATTAATGATATGAAAGAAAAATGTTATTAATAATTTCTGTGATTACAATGTAATCAACAAGGCTAATTTTCCCACTGTTTCCAATTATGAAAGTTGGGGCTACATAAAGACCGGTGGCTTGTACCTCTCCCTTCATAGTGTGACATTGCAGTACACCCTTTATATGTACAGTAGTCATGATACCACCAACTTTTGGCACAGCCAAATGTGTTAAAGCACAGAGCAGCTCACTGGGACTAAGTAACGCTGACACTTTTTCAAAAAACATCCAGGTTGAAATGATTAAGAACCAATAAATATATGATCTAATTCATTCAAACACAACCCACATAGCCTAATCCAAAAATACATTGTAAGATGGTCGCCCAAGTTCAACTGCAGGGCCTCCGTTGCCTCAACAACCAGGCGACTTCAGATTTGGTGTGGTGGTAATGCTGCTGCAGGGAGTTGCTGCAAATAGGCTTTCCTTTATCTATAACTTTTCCGTCCAAGGTGTCAAAACCAAATTGCTTCTACACATGACCCTTCCGAAGCTTTGGTGGCATGCTTATCTGTAGTAAATATGGCCACACTGTTTGCCATTTACTGATGCTATGTCGTGTGATTTTTTGGTGTTAAAATAAAAATGCAAACACAGTTACACCTTGCTGCCAATTAGAGACACCAATATGTGCTGTTTCGCGGTCCAGCTTCCATTAACAAGTTACGGTCAGTATTACCTTGTCAAATATAAGACAGTTTGGTTTTGTGATATTTGGCCTAGCAAAACTGCTAAATTACAACCACAAAGTACAATCAGGTCAAGAACGTCAGTCATCAGTCAGTCATTTTCTACCGCTTGTTCCCGTTCGGGGTCGCGGGTGACTGGAGCCTATCCCAGTGGCTTCAGGCCTTAGGCGGGGTACACCCTGGACAGTGGCCAACTCATCGCAGGGCTGACTAATAGACAGACGGTCAAGAACGTATAAGAATGAATTCTATCTGAGTGAGTGACTGTAAGGACTTTCCTGAACAAACTGAATGACTCACAGCTCAGAAGCCATGGTATTTGTAATGGTTCCTGATTCATAGCTACTCCTTTTGTATGCCTCTTCAACATTGTCCATGTGCCCACCGATTGCCTTTATCCCTCCAGACAAATCCCAAGCAACTGTGACCACATCCTTGCTATTCTTTCCATGAAAACACCCAAGTACAGCAATTAGCAGACTGTGCATTATACCATGCAGAGGGCTTGAGAACATAACATTCATAGACCTCGGAAGACCTTTCACAAGAAGACAACAAGGCCTTTCCGGCATTCCACAGAGAATATGTACATATGCCCTAGAGGAAGAAGGGGGAGAGCTCACATTCCCAGTCGCACAGGGCTCACAATTAGTCCCTGATAGAGTACAACAGAAAGAGGTCATAGAGGTCTGGTCAAGTACGAAAAAGCCCAATTGACATTAACTGTTTAATTCCAGTCAACAAGGCTCTGATGAACTGTAGAGCATGGGGCACATGTTCAACCTGTTTCCCATAAACCCGACGCAGGAAAAAGTGGCTCCAGACGTGGGATTAAATCCAGGCACGGGGTGCAGCGCATGTGTGTCACATAACGAAGAATTTCCTTCCATCCGTCAAAGGGAATTACAAGCGTGACGGGACATAATGTGCTCGTTGTGCTCTACAGCATCCCCTCTTATCTTCAGCGAAAGGAATGCCATAGAGGGGCTCAGGGGGCTGTACCACAGGTATGCAAAAACGGGTACAGTGCGTCTTCTATTAGCATCCTCAGTCAACACAAGGAAACTGTTTGTCCCCAGTGTGAGGGAATCTCGGGAGAACATGGACTAGGGTGTCACCACACATCAAACATGATGTCTATCAAGCGATAAAGCAAACGATCTGGACGATTTGGACAATACCTGGCAAGAAAGCACCTCTTTACACTGTGGTCAGGTGAAACTGACACTGAATGTTTTTCAGTCCAGATATCCATATAAATACAATGACTGACCTAAAAGAGGCTCCATAATTAAATCTGTAAATCATACCTGACATGTCAGTCTAGAGCTGAAATGATAAGTCTATTAGTCGATGGACAGAAAATCGACCAGTAACAATTTTGATAATAGATCAATTGCGTATAAGTCTTTATCAAGCAAAATAGCCAAACATTTACTGGTTCTGCACCCTTTCTTATATCACTGATAATCTTTGGGTTTTAGTCCCTTTGTTAAGACAAAATAAGCCAGGACTCTGGAGTTTGTGATGGACGTTTTTCGATACTTTCTGTCCTTCCATAAATGAAACGTTTAACCCAAAAAAGAAAATATATATCCGCAGGTTAATCTACAACGAAAATGTTGTTAGCTGCAGCACAATTTCAGATACCACGAGATCAATTTGGAAAAATACATGGGGGTTGGGGGGGATTTTGACACCGTGTTCTTATGTTGTTCTTATGCCAGTATCTAAGAAAAATACTTAGACCAGTCTGATAGGGACACTACAACCGAAGATCTCAACAGGTGAAGTACAACAAATTCCTTAAACAATATCTGTAGCAACTTAAGTACTGTTTCAGGATAGGTTCACAATTTTTCAAGTCTGTTTTGAAACAGTAGGCAGATGCCCATACGGACTCTGCTGTAATCATTCCTCCAGTTTATACTGGCTATTGAGAAGATTTTGTTACCATCCCTCCACCACAGCTCAGCAAAGGAACACTGAGGAAACCCAAAGAAGGAATCCCATCTAAAAGGACTCTAACTTTGGAAGATACCCAGCTGATTTGATTAACTCAGACTGCTGAAGCTGATTATTAACTAAACTTTGGAATGTGCTTTTACACAGAAAGAAGACTGCAGACTTTCCCCCGAATCTCTTTCACTGGAATAAAAGGGGATATTTCAATGGCCAGTATGAACAGGGGAAACAAGTACAGCAAGAAAAAAGCCCTGTTTCAATGTTCCTACAGGGACTTGAAATAAATGTGAACCCAAAAACATATACAATTAGGCAACTAAAACATGTGATCAACGTTGAGAAAAGAAGCGTTATATATCACAAATGTTACTGCGGACCTCTGGTATGAGATGGGATGCAAACCCAGGGCGCAAGATTTAAAAATTATAATCACCAATCACCATCCCAACCTCATCCAATCAGCTCTGAGCGTTGCCATTGAACATCGAAATGACATATAATAACTTGTCTTTCCTTAGTTTAAATCAAACTGAATAGAACTTTTCAAACCAAAATTGATGATAAGGGGCCTTAGGGGAGAATCAGTTGAAATCAATTTCTAAAATAACGGGAAGAACAAGGCAGGGCCAAGCCATCAGTGTGTTTGCTCAGATCATATATTGACACATCAAAAAAACGGCCTCATTTCCTCAACACAGTCACTGTACGTTTTGCTAAATTTAAAGGATGAATTTAATATTCGTTAAGACCTCGGTAAGCTCGATAAGACGCTGGGGTTTTGAGTAATTTGCGAAGGAGAAGCAGGGCTCCTGTAGGGACTTTACCTTTCTCATGTCAGTTGCATGAGGTGATCAGCTGTGGACAAGGAGACCACCACTGTCAAGGGGCAGGGAGCCTTCAGCGAACGCATCACTTCATGGAATGTATGTATACAGGGTTACAAGAACATATCATTTACTCGTCTGTTACATATCTGTTACAGTCATTCCCCAATAACAACACCAAACCAGTCACTCTGTTATTGGTGTTCTCTCTATAAAGGAAGATAGCACATGCTTTTAGCCTGAGCCCTGATTTCCAATTTTTCCCTTAAGTTCAGGTATGGATAATAAATGGGCTGAGACGCCTGTGGCAGACTATATAAGCACATACTTCCTTTGTGGTGACTTGCTGGCAACCTCTTCGCCATAAGAGGAACTCACAGAGCTGCATCAGAAACCCATACATGTACAGTATACAGTACGATGCCAGCACAGAACATGTAAAGGAACCTTTATTCTTTTGCTGAACTCAGGACACTGTAACTATCACTTATTGCAAACAACCTGGAAAACAACCTTGCTTGTCCAAATCTCAGGGGAGAAATATAAGGAGCTATTGCAGCCAAGTGACAGGGTCAATCTGTGAGCACCATCCAAAGTGTAATCTTACACTCTATGCTTCCCTGAAAGCTATACTCAAAGAGTCTAATCTCATACACTAAATCCATTATTTCCAAATCAGACTCCAGGCCACTACTACATGTGGCGCTTTTCAGTGTGGGGCTTGGAAGGATTACCAAATGTCCAAACAAAGACCGAAACCGTATGATTGCTGCAGTTAACATTCATGCCAATTACAGGCCGTGTGAATCACTGCAGCCAGTAGCTGTGAATATAATGAAAAGCTGAAGGACAACAAATATTTGAAGACTGACAGTGTCTCAGTGTGATAACACTGGCTTGTTAAAGCAGACACAATACACATTTTATTGAATAAATGAGCCTGCTTCAGCCTACACTCAAACAGACGGGAGAGCAAAAGGGTTCATTTAAACAAAAAAACTATTCATTTTTTCTGAGCCCTCGGTTGGTATTACCACCCCTAGTCTGACTGACTATACGTGGGGAACTCACCTGGCCTTCAAAGTTGTTTTCACACGTTTGTCATTTTGTTGAACCCTTTGTTCCGAAGCAAGATATTACAACTACAGGTCAGATTGCCATGATATTCATGGTCCCCAAAGGGGTGATTCCTAATGTTTTTGGTGAGCCCCTGGACCTTTCTTCTTACGCCAACATCAGGCCAAAATTGTTATAATTATTTGCATAAAAGCAATCTCAAAACCTGATACGCAGGTCCAGATAAGTGGAAGAAGATGGATGGATGACGCAGGTGGCACGAAAAACTGAGTACATTCATGGTCCCCAGGCGATTGACCCTTATTGGCCCGCTATTGGAATAATAACACTTTTGTGCATTGCAGGCTTAATAATTTACAAAATCTAACAATAACTGGCGGTAAATATGCTATGATGAATTTCTAATAGATTTTTGCAAATCCATGTGCTCTTAACTGTTAACATGTTGTTGTTGTTTTTACATAACTATGAAGACTCTTTATCAAGCTATTAACATTCAGTATCTTCCTCAGCATCTAAAAACAGAGGTACACCAAAAGCACTTCTGAGTAAACTAAGTAAAAGCTTGGTCACACCACAAAATGGTATGCCGAAGTTCATTGTTGCGTCCTCGCAAAGTAGGCGGTGCTGGAAGCTCGGTGATGTAACGACTACTGGCAGAGTTGAACCGCTAACACGCTAACAAGCCGGAAAACATGCTAGTGCTAGTCAGTCACAGTAGCGCCCCAGGCCGGCTGGCTTGCTAACACTCAATTAAAAGGCTGTGAAGATTTGCCCAAGTTGAACGTTCATACATAAAACATTTGATCAAATCTGAACCCAGTATGGAAATCCCTTAACCAAATCTAAATCCCATCAAATTCCTTTATTGAATCTATTTCTGTTTAGGTTTCAGTGGTTTGAAGTATCAAACATTATAAATGACTAGCTAAATGAGTAGCAGAATGTTTTTACATTCGAATTTTGCTAAAAGAAAAGAAAAGGATATACAATTCGACAAGAAATTCATAACACTCTTTTATTAGAAAAGCGCCACAGCATGTTCATAAACCACTTGCTGAGTTTTTAATCTGCAGGCTTTTTCTTTAGCTCTTCCCTTGCTGAAAACCTTATTTCGCTGACTGCAGGAACAGTGAATATTCAGTAGAGTGCCTAAACACCACAGTCTTGTGCAGTATTCATCAGCCGTGTCTTTAATCTTGTTTGTTCGCCCCTAAACAAAACCTCTGAAGAGAACCTAATGCAGAGGAGCACATTGATTTCTGTCTATGGAAGAAAATCATTTCCTCTGGTCCATGCTGTTATCTACAATTCTACTCTTGGTTGTGCATTCATTTTTTATGTTATCGACAGGCGCTCTGCCGGTGAGCCCTCTACATCCCTACACTAAGTCCAGGCTTGTTAAAATGTGTTGACCAGAGCATAAATGTACACTGTAATGGTTACATTTTCTGTAGAAACAAAAAAAATAAAAAATAACACAAATCAGGAAATACACTGTGGATCACTAATCAGGCATTCAGGATGTTTTCACACTCGTGTTTTTGCTTTGGAGGAATAGGCATTTGCCCATCCGTGTGTTAGAAGTGGGATCACTGCTAGCACAACGGGATGGAGAATAAAGCCATTTGTCTCAAAACAATATACACATCCTTTCAAACATTTCTTTAAGAAAAAATCATGTGACGATAAATGAAACAGCTGGCATGTGATGTTGAAAGACATTGTTTCCGTTCCCACTGACTCCCACTGTCAGCATTGCTAACAGGAAGCTGCTGCCAATTTGAACCATTCTTTGATGTTGGCGTGCATGCATGAGGGACAGGAGCAGCGTGGTCTTGTAATCCAATAGGGAGTTCATGGTGAGAATACCGTCAGGGTTGGGGTGCAGCTCTACATGTTGAAAACATGCACCTATGTTGCTGAAAGGGGGATAAAAGCATCCACTGAATGGTATATATTTCTAAGAGGGGAGGTCAGTGACAAACCGGCATGTTCGCTACATCTCAAACACTTGAAAGTCAAAACCCCAGCGTTTACCGACGGCCAGACAGACTGAAGGCAGATTCCAGCGCGCTATCAGCAAACAGCATGAAGAGGTGCTGCGGCAGCCAAACAGAAACAGATGTTAAATGAGCAAACGAGACACCGTCCAAGCTCTTAACCACTGAACTTTCCGATGAAGAATAAGTTGGCTACTCTCAGCTCAGCAGCTCTGGGTTAAAGTCTCAGTATGCTTCAAACAATGAAGTCATGAAGTCATGACATGAACTAAGTATGTGGATCTGTGGAATAGATCCAGTGGTATAGTGGTATACGCTGCCAAGGCAAGCAATTGTGAAACGTGGCCCTTTAGGTGTATCTCATAATTGCTCTGCAAGTCTGACTGATTCACTTGATACTGTCAGTATCACAATCAATACCAATCCAACGGATCCCAATTTCCTGTATTGGCGGACCCAGTAGGACCCATTTCATGGTTTTCCACGTCACTGCCATGCTCGGCCCCACAGTGGTTTACAACAGTCTTCAGTGGATCAGCAATCTCCTTTGTGCAAACACAATTAGTTGGTGCCCATATTTTAATTTCCTAAAATAAATTGCCAAATTTCACTGATTTGGGAAGAAGATGGGATAACAACCTAACAAAGTAAATGCACTGACCTCGAAATTGCTCCACAAAACCTAAACGTTGGCTTCCGAAAGTATGAGGTGGGAAGAATTGACTCCTGTAGACGAGTCTTAAGGAATTTGCTGCATGATAAGATGACCTCTTTAGGAAGTGACTTGATTTCACTTAACATGGTTTTGGCCTTGATTTAATCGGCAGTTTACCATTACAGTGTCTCAATTTAAAGGAGGGAAAGACAGAAATTCAAAACACACAAGTGTCCCCTGCCTAGTGTCTTATGTATCTTATGTCATGTGTTAGGGTCTGACATAGTTTTTGTGGGAGAAATTGTCTCTTGAGAAAATGGAATGGTCACAGGTTCTTAAGAGCTGTCAGTGTATTTTTTTAAATGCCCGAAAACAGCAGCAGCACGCCATGGCTCCAATTGAAAGTCGCTACAAAACAGTAAAATGTACACCAGGACCAGATCTGATGGATTTGGGAGCCACGGCTATAGGCACTCTCAACACCTGGAATAAACATGTGTCCCATACTTCCACTGTGTCTGCACATGATTTAGCTCAAAGATTTACACCTGGAAACACCATGTGTCTCACTTCTGGTATACACACTTAAATTAGACACATGGGCACATTTCATCTTAGTGGCTTTCCTTTGAAGCTTTGGCTTGGGTAGGTGATGCCCACCTCAACGATTTTACCGATGCTCGGTAGATAAGTACCAATGATGTTCTGGGCAGTGCCATCTTCTGCCTCCTCCCTTAGTCTCTATAGTGACACAACGGTTGAGAAGGTCAGACAAAAGGAGAACCTTTCCCACCGGCTGTAGACGGTGTCCCTAGTTCCACTTTTCATTGTAATCTGCTTCATCCAATTCAACCCATTAGTACGGAACGATTTTCTCTTTGGATCTGCTTTCTTTATGATGGGCAACATCAGAAGATTTGTGTAGAATCTCCCTGAAAATGTCTACAAGGTAGGGGTTTCAATATTATTGCAAAAGCCCTATTAACCCTAACCTAATCTGTTAGCAGCTCAGAAGGTCTGTGAGATCCTTGTTATTACCTTTTTTTTACACACACATTTAGTGTGTAAGGACAGGACTAACACACCTTGCTGTGAATGTGGTGTGGGCTGAGCTGAATTCGTGCCACAATCACTGTTGGTGTAAAAATACCAGGTGCAGCAGGGCAGTGCTGTGGCCTGGAGCAGATATCCAGGAACTGCTTCCTCCAACACCCAAAACAACCCCTCCAAGGTTAGCATGCTGCCAGCTGGCCGGCAGCCACAGAGCCTTTCCTTCCCTCTCAGATCCCCGCCCCCAGCTGGCTTCTCTGTGATTATCAGCAACCAATGAAAAAACACAGAGTACATGGACCTGCTCGGGGAACTCTGACACCTACCTGGATCAGATCAAATCACTCTGCTGTTCTCTTCCCCAGGCCACTGTATATACCCCAAAAAGCCACAGGCAGGCTGGCCTAACTGAGGTAAAAGGCATAGGACATACACTTAACCTTTGTTGTCATTATTGTCTCTGACTGTACAATATCAAAACAATATGACTGAAGAACATCCTTTGCAAAGAGCCTAAATTGTGGGTGTGGGGTTCCGATAGACGGTTCCATTGTGGATCCAGTTCCAAGGAGTTAAAATAATCGGGATTTCATTCAATGGCGACGAAAGCGATTACTTGCCCGAAATGTTCAAAACAACTCACCCCCTTAATTTTAGACAAGTTTGACCACTCTTTGCAAAATGGTAAGTTACCGCCCACCCTTACTCAGGCATCCATATCACTCATACTGAAGATCCTGACAAATGCTCCTCTTACTGGGCCATTTCACTCCTCAATGTAGATGTTAAAGTGCTAGCAAAGATCCTGGACTGCAGACTCATATCATATCGGAGGACCAATACGGATCTATCAAAAACTGCCATTCCTTTTATGAATGTTGCGGTGTCCTCTTGATATTATTCTCTCTTTGACATCCTCTCCTGTACCTAAAGCAGTCGTATCTTTGGATGCTGAGAAGGCCTGTTCACCTGTCTTGAAAGATTTGGTGACTTTTATTTCCTAGGTCCAATTATTGTATACTTCTCCACAAGCTTGCATGTCTACTTGTGTTATTCCTCTTACTTTTGGTGTTAACTAGTCAAGTCAAGTCAGTTTTATTCATATAGCCCAATATCAGAAATCACAATTTGCCTCAAAGGGCTTAACAATAAGTACAACATGCGACACCCTCTGTCCTTAGACCCTCGATTCCAATATGGAAAAACTACCCCAAAAAAACCCTTTTAACAGGGGAGGAAAATGGATGTTGTCTGTCCAGAATAGATTCACAACAGAAGAAATATACAATTATGATGAGAAAATGTAGATTGTCAAACGTAAGTGAAGAGGACGGATCATAAATAAACTCTGCTGGTTGTGACGGTCATTCACCCTGCACCTTACAGTAAAAACAGTATTTTCAATACTGGCATTTCTAAGTGGACTGCCACTCTTTGAGACTGTTTTTCATGTTTGGTTGTTGGTCCCTGATCCCAGGGCATTGCCCTGTAATTATTATGAATAAATATCTCCGATATTTGATAATAACCAAACCTGCCATAACTGAATCCCAACGCCTGGCTCCATCACAACATTTCGGATCAAGCTATTGCACTCGACAGGATGGCCGCGTTCCGTGCCGACAGAACTCAACACCCAGGGGAGGCTTGGTGCTCAAATGTAGTCAAAGTGGATGGAAAATGTTTCACAGATGTCAAGGTTTTTTATGTTAATGTTGATGTTTCCATACCAACAGTATCTTGTAGCTGCTGTTCACATTCAGGGCTACAACTTGAATTTTATTGTGCAAATCTGTGTTGTAAAATAAATGACCTTGATTCCTTAACCTTGATCCTTGAACATGGTAAATTCCATGAACAAAAACAGGCTATTTTCACCGCTCTCCTCTCTCCACCTGAGGAAAAGGGCAAACAACATTTGTATGCGAACAAAAATGATCTTCGACAGAAAAGATATGAGAAGGACCTGAAGGCAGTGAACGCATCACCCAACAACAAGGCAGAACTACAAATAACCCTTAAGATATATACTTTTTTCAAATACTAAGCTGGAGAAGGCAAAAACCAAGGTTTAATAGCAGAGGCAGTCCCCATAGCCTGGAATAAAGACAGCTAATGTCAGATGATATTAATCCTTGTGAAATTAAATTAACCTTCACATTTCCTTGGAGAAATGCTGAAAATCATGTCCCCATTTTTTCAGACTTGTGGCAACACCCGGGGCTGAAAAATTAAGCCAACGCGGAAGTTTAAATTAAACTAAGGCTTAAAGTTATGCATAATTAAGAACGTTGCCACTTTGAGTGACAGGTGGGTTCACTCGCAGGTGGCCAGCCACTAGGTGGTTCAGCAACCGGGCTTCATCCGGCCCGCCTCAGCTCCATCTCTTTGCCCATTTTTGGATTTGGATGGTCTATGGTTGGAACTAAATATGCTTCCTCATCTGCACCGCCATTCAGAGCTTGAAATGGAAAACTAAAATGGCCTCAATATTTGTTATACTAGGATATGAAACAGCAAGACTATCAGAGTAAAAATCTCCATATTGGTGTTGACCTGAAAACCTAGGGTCACTTCTTTTTACATGATAAAAGATTATCTGCTTTTCTGTTCTTATTATTGCTGTGTCCACACAAAGACAGCAACACAATGACAATGACTCTCCCCTCATAATGATGAAGACATCCATCTGATATCATCATCAGTAGAGCATTTGCCGTTCACTGCTATTAGGGAATAAATATTCACTTTTCAGCTGTTATGCATCTATGCACCATTGCTTGAAATGATTATTATTATTATTTTTTTTACAAGAAAGAGACTCTATCCAAGGATAACTTAGGCAGTATTTGTAGCTTAGACGTGGACCATTGCTCACTCCAGCTGTGTTTACACTGTAAACAGCTGCTGGCATGGGTAATCTAACAACAGCAAGCATCAGGCTTTAATGGTATAGGGGCAGGGAAATGTTCTGTTTGTCATCAATTGCACGCATAAAGTGTTGGGATGATGACTAAAAAAACAAATGTGAAGAATTTATTCACACTTCAGCTTTAAGTTAATTATGGACCACACAGTAAGGACCAGGGGCGAGAATCAAAGCCAGAACCGAGTTGCTTGTTCACTAGCAAAGGGTTCATGAACCTTGGGGATGGACCAAAAGATGGAAACAGCAGATGGAAGCAACTGAAATGAGTTTTTTTCACAGGGTTTCTGGGACAGGGTGTGTAGCATGGAAATCTGAAAGGAGTTGATGTCTTTGTGGGTCCAAAAATGTGGGACTCGATCTGAAATGGACTTGTTGAAAACCTACACGAACGCGCACATGTATAGATTCATTTTTCACAAATAAAGAGACCTGATCCGAACGCAAGCCGAGGACATTTCAGACCCCATTCAAAAAGACCAGAGAGTAGTTAGACCGCATTCAAAATGGGGTCAACCCAAACACGTTCCAAAAGTGCGAGAACACCAGCAATGACTGCAGAATGATGGGCCACCAGAAAAAAATAAAATAGTACAACATGAGATTTTTCCACGTAGTTCTCAGTTTACACTCGGCATCAAAAAACACTTTTTTTTCTACTGTGATAATTGTAACGCATCACGTTATTAGAGCTAATACTGGATCCATTTGTGCATGACACATATCAACAAATAAGACTCACAGCAGTTACAAGGGGACCCTGCCCACCTGATTTGACTAAATATATTTTGGATCTGGCTCGACTCAGGTCCCAGGTTGGCTCTCGGACATCGCCCTCTGTCAGGCACGTCCAACAGAGAGGCAGTAGAGGGCTTGATATAACCCATCTTGCCTGGAATGGCTTGGGGTACCCCAGAAGGAGCTGAAGAATGCAGCTATAGGGAAGAAGGAGTTGCGGCAAGTTTGCTACTCTGATAGCACCGCAACTCGGACCCGGCTGAGCAGCAGAAAATGGATGGTTGGAAGTGTCAGGCGACCTCCAAAAACATATATATGAGGCTCCAGAGAAACCACATAACAGCATACCATTTGGAATATGTTGCATTATTATTATATGATATCCCTACATAGGCCGATGTGGTCCAAATTACCCCGAAACAAATGTAATCAATCACTAGAACTAATGTGATAAGTTAACAGGGATGGATGAGACATATATCAATCAAATGAGCCATTAAATGGAAGCAGGTCCTTAAAGCATCTAATAACAGCTCTAACTGATGGTCTGACAATTAACGAATGCCTTGTAGTTGAAATGACAGAGGATTGGGGGACTTCACAGTTGTCACTTTGGTCCAGTTCCTGTTGCCCCTTAAATTCCTGGTTTAAATGCTCCTGACCTTCATGACGCAGCGCAGCACATGCAGCGGCAGGCCTGCCTACTGAAGCCAGGGGTCAGAGATTTCTCGCCACGCGTAATTGGGAGCAAGTGGCGGAAAGGGCAATAGCAGGAGTGGCTGTAGACATGTAAACACTTGTGCGGGCCTTTGAAAAGACAAGCTGCTGGTTCAGCACACATTGAGAACTCAGGGAACCTCCTATCAAATCAAGGATTTTACATCAGCATTTCACACCCTGCTAGTCCACAATCAATCTTTCACAACTCTTACCATCTCTAGAAGTTACTATGTGAACTGACATCCACTTGTGTATTTTGCATATATGACATTTAAAGCTTCAAATAATGACCTTTCTGGCCACCTGGAGGCAGTGTAACAAGCTGAAAATACAGTATTGACATATTAAAACCGTATAAAGTAATTATGGCGAACATGATAGCAAACAGCTGCCCATTTACACATGCAGCAGACACAGAGTAATATCAGCATTCATTTATCAGATGTCTGGCCACCTGCTGGATTTGAAGTCCAATATTCACTCTCCTTTTAGCTCTGTTGTGGTCTCCACTAACTCCTAAGGGAAATATCTGGCTCTTTAGTAGCCACTATTTTTTACAAGCTAGTCCCTGACTTTGTCTGTCTGCTTTTCGGTGCTGGGCAGGAAACCTTTTTGCCTAAAACACAGCTGCCTGCCGTAACTGGCTCATGACTGTTCCGCATCTGTTTATCTCCAGATTAAACAAAAGAGATACGTTTTAACTAGCGAGCGTCAGATGTGTGGGCAGGCATATTTTCAAACTCTGGACAGAGCCAAGCTGATTCTCCTGTCTCAGGTCCTAACGCTAAGCTTGTCGGGATTCAGCTGCACCGCTCTCTCGCTCCTGGTGTTCTCTGCTGTTCTTCCCCTTTACCTGCCTGACGCTGTTTCTGCCCGCCCCGCAGATTTGCCCTCTGCCAGTGATCTCGACCAGCTCATCCAACCGGCTCCAAGCCAGCCATAGCCTGCTGAGCCATGGACTCATCTGTTTGCCACCTTGCACGCTTTGAAATTCTCAACTGTGCTTCGCTCACCTCTCGGACTCTCGGATCTGGACTTGTTTTTGCTCAGAACCTCCAATAAATGTCACTGTGTTTTTTTCTTCCATACCTACTCCGTGTCCTGCTTTTGGGCCCCTAGATCATGAATCGCAACGAGCCAGGCTAAAAACATCCTGACTCCAGCACCGTACTTAACACACAAACATGAGAGTTAGTTTTCCCATTACATTTCTTTTATTCTATTTATTACATTTTACATTGATTTTTAGATTATTTTATCTAATCTATTGTTGAGTTTATAGAATGACAGAAAATAGTAAAAGAAATGCGCGTAACAATTTCCTAAAAGCCCCTCCTTGGACCGCCACCTTATTGTGGTGGAGGGGTTTGCGTGCCTGAATGATCCTAGGAGCTATGTTGTCTGGGGCTGTCTGCCCCTGGTAGGGGCTCTCAAGGCAAACACGTCCTGGGTGACAGGCCAGACAAAGAGCGGTTCAAATCCCCCTTATGAGGAATAGAAAATCAAGGTCCGTGATGTTGCCCGGTATACCGCAACCAGGACCCCACCCTGGAGCCAGGCCCGGGGTTGGGGCTCGCATGCGAGTGCCTGGTGGCCAGGATTTACCCCACGGGGCCCAGCCGGGCTTAGCCTGATAGAACGACATGGGACCGACCTCCTGTGGGCCCACCACCTGCAGGAGGAACCATAAGGGGCCAGTGCATTGTGGATTGGGTGGCAGTCGAAGGTGGGGGCCTTGGCGACCCAATCCCTGGACGCGGAATCTGGCTCTAGGGACATGGATTGGTGTGTCTTCTGCAGTGATGCGCTTGATATACCGGTCCGTTGAGGTTAAGAAGGAGCTAAGCTGCAAGGCGAAGCTCTCTATTTACCAGTCCATCTACATTGCTACTCTCACCTATGGTCATGAGCTTTGGGTCATGACCGAAAGGACAAGATCCCGGATACAGGTGGCCGAAAAGGGTTTCCTCCGCAGGGTGGCTGGGCGCTCCCTTAGATATAGGGTGAGGAGCTCGGTCGCTCGGGAGGAGATCAGAGTAGAGCCGCTGCTCCTCCACATCGAGAGGAGTCAGCTGAGGTGGCTCGGGCATCTGTTCCGGATACCTCCTGGACGCCTCCCTAGGGAGGTGTTCCGGGCATGTCCAACTGGGAGGAGGCCCCGGGGAAGACCTAGGACACACTGGAGGGACTATGTCTCTCGGCTGGCCTGGGAACGCCTCGGCGTTCCCCCGGAAGAGCTGGAGGAAGTGTCAGGGGAGAGGGAAGTCTGGCCGTCTCTGCTTAGACTGCTGCCCCCGCGACCTGGCCCTGGATAAGCGTAAGAAGATGGGTGGATGGATGGATGGAATTTACTAAAAGTCACCTTTAAGAGGCTGGAATTTGCAAATGTTCAGCATTTTTGCTTAGGATTATTATTATTATTATTCCTAATTCCTTATTGTTTCACCTCTAGTTCGTACATGTCATGTAGTAAATGGACCTTGAGTCAAGATGTTCTTGTGAAATCAAAATGGCAGTTTTAAAGATGTACTATTCTGTCACATGGAAGTATTCTACATCATGAAACCTCTCTACCCTTATTCAGCCTGACATACTTGGTATCTATAAAATGCATGATCTGAATAAAGTTCAGTGGGTTTGAATAGTGCTTGGCCAAAATTACAAACAAAGTTTATAAAAATGGTTCCACTGGTGCTGGTATATCCCTCAGAGCTTAAACAAAATGCAACATTTGTTTCAACCTGTGGTTCATTTTATAGTTGGATTGAAAGGACACATTCATAGAAAACAGAGCTAATTCCAAAAACCACCAATTACTAACAATACAAGTCACATCACAGCAATACTAGTAATCCCCTATGGTACGTGTTCACAGGGGCGTTTTTGGACACGAGGGGACGCGCCGCTTCCCAGCATTGGACGCTTGATGGGTGTAGGCTCTTCCATGACTACTGACCAACAAAGAAACCTGTGGTGGATGCCTTTGATTTGTATAAAGTAGCATAGAGGTCAACTTTATCCAAATTACGTAATGTTGTCTTGAAACGTACTGCGCTGCTATCAGAATGCATTGCAGGGCTGCTTACGTAGACAATGAATGGGCGGCGTGGAAATGGCGGATACTGTGGACCATGTACCATGTACCATTAGAAAACTGATCAGCTGATACTGACAACATGGTGCTCTTAGCCAAAAGCACCAGTGTTAATCAATATATTGTCTAATGAGTAACAAAAGGAACCTTTTTAAGGGGGACCTATCATTCTCATTTCCAGGTCTTATTTTGTATTTTTATTCTGCGATTCCACTAGAGTAGCTGTAAATGACTCATAATTTTAGGGTGAATAAGGGTGGAAAAACGATAGACACCGCCCTAGCGGAATGTTTCGGAGGGCCAGGCCTCATTACTCACTGTACAAAAACACAACTTTTATAAGTTTATTCACTGATTTTGGTGGAATTTTGGTGGAGGAGGAGGTTTTCAGGCCCGGGCTCCAAGCTCCCAGTCCTGGCAGAGTCAGCTAGCTAATAGCGCTAGCTGCGCGGCTAACAGAGCTTATGGTAGCTACTACAAGTCGCAGTAGTTAGCGGTTACTTTAGCAACAAGTAAAACCATCTTTCCATCATGAAACTAACTAACTTTCCTTCACAACCAAAAAAGCACTTTCTGCGAGACATACTGAACTACCAAAAACTTGGTAGTCCTGAGCTGGGTAGCGTCACATAGCCAGACCCATCTCTACACTTTACTTTAGTGTCATTAGCAGAGCAGTCAAATACCGACAGACTGAGCCAGTGGATGGATGGGCGCGTCCTTGTACTTTGTGGGCGAGCCATGCCTGAAGCAGATAATTGACGTAGCAGATACATTTTTTTTTTTAAATGATTCTTTTTTGACCAAATAATTACACAAACATTTAAAACACAGTTCTCAATACAGACAGAGACGGCTAAGGTAAATGTTATAGAGCGTCTATGATACAGATACAGCGCGGATGACGATCACCATGACATCTGTTTTACTACGCTGACGTCTTCTCAGCACGAAAGTAGACAGAAATGTCTGAAACCGGAGCTTTTTGCTCACAGGGATTCATTTTACATACGTTTACCTCATAATGCGAAACTATGGCCACGTTTTAATATGAACATCCGGCATTGTAACATTATATATGACAGAAAATGAGGAAACGCATAATAGGTCCCCTTTTAAAAAATGCAGACGACTCATTCATTTAAGCAAACTGTCCTGTCACACTAAAGCCAGTATTAAAGAGGCTCAATGTGTGAAGGGTGTGGGATAACTTCCCCACATTAAGGTCAACATGAGAATTGTATTTTTATGATAGAATAATTGGCCGTGTTCCAACAAACTGCGAAGCACGGACCACTTTTCATTGGCCTTAAATGAAAAAAAACAAGATTCTGCCTAAATACGGGACTGACAAAATGTCTTGTTGTGGATTGTTTTTTGGTTTTTTTTGCAGTGTATGAGCTCGGCATGTGGTGCCACTGGCAGACTAAACATTCACTCTGCCAGACACATGCTGCTTCTACTGCATCTGTCAGCCAGTGGCATCCCTGTGGCTGCAGCCAGTGCTGACGCAGCAATCTGCACAGACAAAAGTCTTATCAACGCGCACAAACAACAGTCTGACCCCCCACTCCCCACAACTCAACAGAACAGACACGCACTGACGTTCACTATATGTCTCTGCCTGTAGGCCTGCTTTCAATCAAATCCTTAAAAGGAGAATGCTGAATCATCATGCAAATGTATCTCAACACATGATGAATTCTGCATCTTTCAGATCACCCTTGGGTTTAGTCTCTCTAACTGTAGGCCTGCTTTTAGTCAGTTCTTCAAAAAACCAAAACGGCCTCAAACGCTGGACGACGACGCGTAGATCTTTCACAGACCACGACACATTCTCGGTGGCCTTCCGCGTGGAGGACAACATCGTCAGACAAAGGTTCAGGAGGCTGAGCACCGCAAGCCCTGCCCCACTCTGTGAACGTGGGGGACTTTCCCCTTCGCTAATGAGAAACACTCAACATCAGTGTTGGAATGCGGGGCTACTATTACTTCCAGGTGACATTGGCTGATATACAAGCGCTCACACAAACACACACACGCACACACACACACATTCACAGAGTAGATTTAAGAGCTACATCTGTGGTAAATGCATGTAGCGTCTCCTCCAGATGTTTGTTGCTCCCACTCATATGCAGGGAGAGTTGGCTCGGTTTGGTACTTGCCTTTTGCATGATGAGACAGGCCGCTTGTTCAAGGAAAATTCGGGTTGATCACAACTTGGGTCTTAGTGTTGTAGTAGTTTGGGCCATAATTCCGAGTAACCTATACTCACCCAGTTAATTACTGAGATCTCATCAAAAAGACGTTTAACGGAAGATCAGACAGGCACGTATTTGGAACAGTATAGTCATTGCCCAAACTGTCAGTTCTAACCATCCATCAGAGTGGTTTAGGTAGTCTTTAAAAAAAGTGTTGGTTTTTTTTACAATCTGCCCGTGAGACTTCACTGTAGCAATGTCGCAATGCTCTCAGATCTCAGCAATTAACTTGGTGGATTCCAATGTTATAATAACTGGCGGACGTGATGGCCAAAACCCCGGAAATAAGACCCAAGACATAACTCACTGGAAATACCCCTTAAAGGAACTGTGTGACATTTTTAGGGAATCCGTTTATTCACTTTCTGGCGGAGAGTTAGGGCGTTTTCACACCTACCTTGTTTGGTCCGGACTTTCGGACTTTTCAGTTTGATCCGAATCAAAATTACAGGTGTGGTCCGGACCAAACAGACGAAATTTGGTCCGACGAAAAGAGGTAGTCCCGGTCCGGATCAAACTTAACAAAGGTTCGGTTCGTTGAATAAAATGTTCGCACAACGAGGACGTTCATTTGGCAAATTTGAACTAGCCTCAAATATAGCTGCTGTTGCAGATCGTAATGCCATAGCAACAACAGCAGAGTGGCAACAACATGCGTCTGTTCATTCATCTTGTCAGAGTTACCCGCTGAGTTGACAACACGCTGACGTCAGACGCACGTCCGCCAACAAACCCATCAATGTTAAGATGCAGCCCACATAACTGGCACATAAGTTCTGTAGTGCGCTCGCATAATTGCAGTGTGAAACCAAACCAAGACGAACTGAATGTATAAAATGTATCAATGCAAGAACTTTGGTGCGGACTTTCAGGTGTGGACTTTCAGGTCAGAAAACGCCCTTAGATGAAAAGATTGATACCACTCTCATGTCTGTCCAGTACACTAAGGCAACAGCCGGTTAGCTCAGCTTAGCATGAAGACTGGCAACAGGGGGAAACAACTAGCCTGGATCTGTCCAAAGGTGACAATATCTGTTACATCTTGTTTGTTAAATCCGTAGAAAAAGTGAAGCGTAAAAATGACAAATCGTAGTTTGAACTATTTCTTAGTTCTTAGTAGTTTCCAGGCAACCAGCAGAGACTCCAGAAAGTTACTGGTCCCAACCAAGAAATAGTCCGGGACATAAACCCCCGTAAAATGGTGTATTGTCATTTTTACATTTCAGTTTTTTGTGCAGATTAAACAAATGAGATATATTGTGTTAATTAGTGAGCTTACAGCTCGACAGAGTCAGGCTGGCTGTTTTCAGTCTTTGCGCTAAGCTAAGCTGAGCTAACCTTGTTTCCACCAGTCAGGAAGGAGCATAAACCTTGCGAGTGAGTAAATACACTAGTCAACTGCAGCGAATTGGAGGTCAGTGAACTTTGTAGAAACGAAGCCGACTTCAGGTAAAGCCGTTCATTCGCCGATAAGTCTCCCTCGGGCGTCACGCCAGTTGCACCGTTGGTCGTCGATCTCAGTCGCAAATATCAAACGTGTTTTAAAAAATTCTTTACGAAAACGACTGGCAGCGACTGGATCCGAAGACTTTAGATTAGAATCTTTACATATCACACTCTGGTCAAGTGGTCACACAGTGGTCAAGCCCAAATCATATTCAGCTCAGCAGTCGGAATGTTGCTTGCACTGACAGATGTGGGCAGAGCTGGCTTGGTTTGGCACAGTTTTCAGACACTGCTTGGTAACAGGTTAATCAGGAGTGGACGGCCACAGCAGAGAGGTAGAGCGGAAAGACAAAACCCTCCTGTTTCTTATCAGATCCCCCCCCCCCCTTGGCAAAACAGTCCCGTTTTGTTCAAACACGTGGTATATGCAAATAAAAGCCAGCCGTGTGGAGCATGAAGTCACTGCCAGTGGAGTCGCCCAGCGTGGCGTTTTTGACATGCGGGGCGCCTGAATCGAACCATCTGTGTGGGTACAGAGGCACACCCAAAACAGAAGGAGATATTCCCTGAATGCTCCCAGCCAGGGTGGGGGACCTGAGCCGCGGAAGAAACAAAGCGACGGGAGCAGGAGCCGGGGCCAGATCCGCAGTGGGGTTGTGGAGACCTGCAATTATACAAGCTAGCGGAAGCAGCTCCCGCTCCCTCTCACACAAAACGCAGGCCTTATGAAAAAGATCGCGTTTCCGCAGCTTTTGTGCGGCCCCGAGTGTTTGGTTCCTATGCCTTTTGTATAGGAAACACGTAATAGGAACCACACAGACAAATCTCCCGTCTTAGCAGCCAGGTTGACTCAAGCTATTCCCACCAGGCACAGTAGGCCCAGCTAATAGCATTCCTGTAATGGAAGCAGAAAAGCTGTGGACAAACATTTACGGTTGGCCAGATTGAGCTTTAAAGAGCCTCCTTTCTCCTCCTGTCCTTGTCCCA
This sequence comes from Coreoperca whiteheadi, assembly GCA_011952105.1. Taxonomy (NCBI): domain Eukaryota; kingdom Metazoa; phylum Chordata; class Actinopteri; order Centrarchiformes; family Sinipercidae; genus Coreoperca; species Coreoperca whiteheadi. The sequence goes on from CM022481.1 coordinate 1,946,474, forward strand.
TTCAGGGAGGTCAGTGGGCTCCTCCCCGGTGCTTTGTGCGGCACCATTCACAGCGCTCCATCACTCGGTGCCTCCAACCCTCTCCCACCGTCACTCCGCTTACTCAGTGGGACATCGCTGGCTCTGGGCAAATGAACTCTGGCTCTGCCCTCAGCAAGGACAAGGGTTTAGAGCAGGGCTTCGGGGGTAGTGAGAGCAGACACAATCAAACAAAAAAACAAACCAAAATAGCAGGAAGCAAAGCAAGGAAAGGAGTTAACACTCCAATGTAGAAAGGGAATATTAAACTTCATTCAGAAACAATTCAAAAGGGTAAAAAACTATGAAAGACAACCAATCATATACATCCACACACACACACACACACACGAATCAGCCAATGGGGCCCCGTGGGTTGGGTCATGTGGCAACAGGCTAATCGTAGTTCCAGACTGCCAGGGAGGCAAGCCGAGGGTCTAATAAGGGACATGGATGACGCCATGCTAGGGAGGTAAACTGGAGGAGTGCAACTAAGGGGTGGTGGTAACCCTATTGAAAAGGCCTCGACCCAAAATGTGCCCATGTGATGTGGCAATGCTTTGAAAACCCATTAATATACAACATTTTTTTATAATGCACTATATATGGAAAAGGTAACGAGATGCAACGTAAAAATATATACGTCATAAACAAATATAAGAGAAAACCATTACAAAACCACATCAATTCGCTATAAAAACTCATTGAGTGAGAAGTCCTCATTCGTGCCCCCTGGAAATAAAGCTTTAAAAGTAGAAAATCTGAAATGCTTCTTTCTTTTTCCTGAGGAAACATGACTGGTTACATCGTTCAGCGCTCTTTAAGGGTAACGGGATGTTTCACCTGTGTATATTTTACCACATGGACTCTTATCATACAGACAACATTTTTTTGTTTTACAGGTAATAAAAGTCCTTATTATTAATGGTCTTGCCATTGGTAGAGTGGTTAAAGGTTTTTGGTATATTGTCAATTTATGCAGGCTCCACACTTAAAATTGGTAGCGGGTTTACAGTTCGGGACTTCGGAGTCCTGACATGCTGTCCCTTATGTTTTTGGCCTCTTTTAAAAGTTACCGTAGGGAGACCTTTAAAGGTTTCTTGCAGAGATGGGTCATTTTGAAGAATATGCCAGTGCTTTAAAATGATATCCTAGGTTTGGGGGTGTTTTTAACTTGCAGTTAAGAGTCTCTGCTCTTTAAATCCACTTTGTTTTCTGCATGTACAAGCCAATCGTCTTGGTACTTTCTTTCTCTAAATATGGATAACATCTCTTCTTTACTTTTGCCATATTGCTCTGGAACGTCTGATATACAGTAGATAGTATACTGGATGTCTTAGCATATATACGTTTTCATTTTGCTTGGCCTTGAACATTTCAAAGTAGGTGGATTTGTCCTTTAAAACTGATGCTCAGTCTGTGCTATCGGTAAGGCCGGGCCAGTGCAGATGCAAATGAAATGAGAATAGAAATCCCCACATAATACCTTAAATAAAACCCCCGAAAAACCCATGCACGACAGCAGTGACACAGTGACACTTTGATGAAGGACAGCACGTTTAAATGCTTTCACGGACACGGCTGCATGATTTAAGAACAAGACCAAAGCATACTCGCCGCACGGCTGACTTCCTCGAGTTAAATCACATGAAGGCTTCTTCATGCCGCAGTCATTTTCGATCTCGCATTACGATCCCGATTCGCCCACGTGGCAATATCGCACGATATTTCCCTTCTGCTACCCGATCATATACAGTACGTTAATGTGTCATACACGTCTATAATGTCAAAAAATAAATACATATATATCTCATTACTTGTTAGGTAGCAAGCGCTGCCACGTACCAAACGCTGGCATCGAAATGCCTGGTCACATTCTTCCTCTTGTTCTTTGATCGGACAGTTCCTGGCTCAAATGCAAAGTTTAGAACATTTTATGTAGGCAAACGTCTTGTGTATGGACAACGCTCATGTTGTATGTTTGGCTGCTCCTGTGAAATGCATAAGAAAAAAAGGTGCGGAAATCTGTCGAAGTAGGGGATTAAAAAAAAATAAAAATAAAATCAGTACGGTTCAGAAACTCAGGTATCGCATCAGCACTAGTATTGTACGTTTTTAGATGGCACCCAGCCCTAGTTGTACTGCTGCCGGTATAATACCCTCTTCATGTGTGGGTTTGCTCAGTTATCAGATGGCCCCCGTTAAACCTCAACCTTGCCGTGTGTGTGTTATGTCCTCCTTCTCGCCTAAACTCAGACAGCACGTCAACACGAGTTTTGGTTAGAAGACAGTTCCCCCTCCTCCTCCTCCTCCTCCTGGGAGTCACGTGACAGTCCCCTGCGGGCCCCTCCACCTTCAGGGACTCCAAGGTGGCGGTTAGTAAGAACTCCTGTTATTTGGCAATGTTGCTTTTGTCGACACAGCACTGGTACTGGGTCACGGACAGCAGGGCCTGCTGGCAACAACTGCTCCAAACACCTTTGTTTGTTTACCTGTTGCTTCATCAGGAAGCAGGAAGCAAGTGTTACCAGCAAAACCTGCTGAAAATATCAAAAGTAAAAGTACTTGTTATCCAGCAGAATGGCCCGTTATTCTGTGTATATTAGGATTATTAATAATGCTGCATTACTATGCAAGCATGCATTTTAATACTGTAGCCAGGGGGGGCAAGGGGGTCATTTGAACTCTTTTATAGAATCGGTGGGTAGTGCAATCTGTAATCATACGTAAAATCTTGCTCTTTGAAATAACTAGTAACTATGTTCATCAAATAACTGTGGTGGGGTTAAAAGTGGGATTTTCTTTTTAATGACAAAAAAGAAGAAGACCCAATCCACTTACTGTATTTTCGGGACTATAAGTCGCTCCGGAGTACAAGTCGCACGTCATGAAGCGGAAAAAAAACCATATAGAAGTCGCAGTGGAAAATAAGTTCCATTTATTTTGAAATTTATTTTACAAAACAGACATTTCATCTGGAATGGCAAGTTATTTAGCTACACAACAACACACAGAACAACAGGCTGAATAGGTGTCCGGTATGTTAACGTAACACATTAACAGTTCCTCAGCTACAAAATAGCATAAAGAGTCATTTATATTCATCTCCTTGGCAACTATCATGGCGTGGAGACGTAACTGCACCGTTTTAGCATTGGTTTTGCAGGTTAGCCTGTTGAACTTGGCGTTAGCATGTTGCGCGGCTAACGTGGCTACTCCCACAGGCCGGGGCGATGGCGGACCGATGTTGTACGGTCGAGGGACAGTCACGAGAAACCGTGCGAACGTTAAGCCTCGCTCGAAGCCAAAATAAATAACAAGAGTAGTATGTTGGATGCCGTAACTGTTTTTTCATGTCGCTTTTGCTGGAACCTTACACTGCGGCGCTAGCTCAGCGAGCGTTAGCTTTGTTGTTCTACGGAAGCCCGCTCTCTGTGACCCTCGCTGGTGTGTGTCTGCGTGTCGCTGCTGTATGTAGATGTACTTAATGCTCAAAATGCAGGAATTCATTTGCAACGTCGTGCAACTTGTACTGGCGCCCATTTAGGCCACATTGGCTTTGGTTGACAACAGCCGTTTGCGCAACATCTGGCGCACGAAACACAATCTGGAAGAAAAATAAATGTACAAGAAGAGCATAAAAGTTCATTCTTAACCTTGGAAACAGTGGTGAGGAAATTATCTCTGCTAAAAAGGTCCACATACCAGCTAATAGGTTACAACGTTTAGGTCGCTAGCCAGATTTCTTGGCCATAGAGCTAAAACAATGTGTCAATTAGTCGACAGAAGAATAATCGCCAAGTATTTTGATAATTGATGAATTGTTTATTTGTTATCTCCAACTTCTCAGCTGTGTCGATTAGCTTCTTTTCTCGGATACATATCAGAGTGTCTTTAGGTTTTGAACAGCAAGTGGAAGATGTCGCCCTGAGCTCTAGGGAATCGTGATGGACAGATTTCTCTTTTTTCTTTGCGACACGTGATAAACCGAACAACTAATCGATCGATAATGAAAATAACCAGTAGTTGCAGCTGTGCTAGGCAACTAGGCCCAAACTCGTTTGAGCCAACTCCTCCCACTGATGAAGGGTGACGTAGGGCGCCGAAAGCTCCGTGAAAAGCTAGTAAGTGGCCATTGAGTTGAGATTTTGTCCCAAAAATGTCAAACAAAAAAACAGAACACAGGAGAAAACAAATTGAAGAAAATTAAATAGCATAGGCAAAGCAACAACAAAAATGTTTTAAAGAACGAAAACCAAAAGCATGCTAGATAAATAAGAACATTGCAGAGGAAGCACAACCTGTCCATACATTACTTGATTCAGTACTTTGTAACAGATAAAGTTCCTGAGGGAAATCCTCCGTGGGGTTATTTTTCCAGGAAGCCCATGAATTAACCCGCATCTTTCCACGGTCCTTGGGCTTCCCCTTTTGATTGCAAATGTTAGATTTCCAACACAAAGACAGCTTGAAAGTCTTTTTAACCACTGGCTGAGAGGTGGTTTTTGTGGGGGGGGTTTCCCAGAACACAAATCGCCTACGTGTCATACTGGATTGACTGTTTAAAATGTCAAAATTTAAAAAAAGGTGAAAAATGCCCAAGATATTCAGTTTACTATCATAAAAGACTAAGAAACCCAGCAAATATTCCCATTTGGGAGGCATCACCAAGTGAATTTATTTGGCATTTTTGCTTAAAAATGACTTCACTGATTATTGATGATTTTACCAGGATTGACATTGTTTTCTACCGTCAATGATTATATAAGATCGCCGTTGAGTCATAGCTACAGTATGCTATTGGGCACGAAAGTTCCCTTTTGACCGCGGACACTAGTTTCCGTAGCTTTTTTCCCAAGAGCTTTCACCCACATCTCGGGGTCTTCCTCGGGGAATGTTTGTCAGTCTGAATATGAGCAAATCCCTAGATGGGGTTTGTTAAGTCGGAAGTCGGAGGAAGAAAGTGCGAGGTGGTTGAAAAAAAGCAAGTAAGGCGAGCTTGAGTTAAGTTTTTTTTTTTGAAGCCATCGTTTGTGGTTTGGTATTGGATAGGATTACATTGTTGTTTTTTGTACTTTGTACTAAAAATATATACATCTACATTGCACATAGTAGGGTAATGTTTATCTACCTCGCTTAGCTTGTCTTCCTTGCTTTTAGCCATTACGTATGCGTGTCTACTTCTGTGTTTGTACGTAGAGAGCAACGGAAAAGCGGAATCAGATTCCTTATATATGTGTTCACATACCCGGCCAATAAATCGGATTCCGATTGTGAGGAGATTCGAGTTGTTTTGTCCACAGGAAGGCAAGTGGGATTTTGGTGTCCTGTTAAAACGGACCCTCCGGTAGGACACGTGATTGCAGAAACAGTTTGTTGGCAGAAACTGCATTAAGCCGTTTGCATTTTGCGTCCCGGGTGAGAGGGGCCCTGCGGAGCCGTTTTGCATTGCGCTTGATAACATCCGAAAAGCAGCCGAGCGAAACTACTCCAGGAAAGCCCGCCTCAGATTGTGCTGTCCTGGGCGGGTCAGCAGAGGACGGTCGACTCTGCCTGTGGGACACGTTTGCATTGCAAATGGGGGCGGACGGGCCTGTTCGAGCACTCGCGCGTGTGGTCGTCGACCCCTGTACTACCTCTCTGCGCACGTGCAAGCGCACACACACACACACAGAGAGGAGGTGCTTGTTCAACTGTTCCTTGGTTGAGAAAGTTCGTGAAACCCCACAAAACCTTGATAATCACGTTTTAACAGAAACTGTAACTGTTTCCAGCGTTTCATCTTTACTCACTCCATGTCTCATTTTTTTTTTTTAAGCTTCAACAAACATTTTAATGCAAGCGACAACTGAAAACGTGGAAGCAGATTGCTGTGGCAAGTTCAACTACAATAAAAGTCCATTCTGGAAAACACGCCGCAGGTGAAGGGTTAGAACAGCGTTATTACGAGTGATTGTGTCATCAGCAGTTAATCCGGGTGATCCCACAAGGTGCGAAATATAAAGCTCCTTCCATTCAACCTCAAGAAAGCATTAAACTCTCTATAAAAGTGCCGTGATTCCATTTCAATATATGGTTATAAAGCAGAAAATCTGTGGCCACAAGTTGATGCTACAATCTTCAGTGCTGCCTTCAAGGCACACTAAAACAATTGTAGATACAAGTGTCTGGCAGGGAAGAAGGTTCATGATGACTTAAAGATGACTTCAAAATCACTCCGTGTTGGTGCTGACTTGTGGTGTCAAGGCACAGAACGAATGTTTTCCTCACACAGACCATTTGCACTGCCACGCAGTCTAGCAGTTTCCGTGGGTTCGCGTTTCTCCTGACCCGAGACTAGAGTCAGGCCAGGCCCAAATTGCTGCACGTTCAGCCTAGTCAGCGTCCCCTGTGACCATACTATCAAAAAGACTTAATGAGGACGAGCTATACATCAAATATCAATAATAAAACAAATGATATTCATTTAAATTGATGTATTAGAATTTCAGAGCCCCCGAAGTCCTGATAAATGATTTTTTTTTAAATGTTAATTATTAGCTTGTAGCGCACAAGACCCACATCTTTATTTTCCTCCAGAAAACTAGTAAGTGAACCTTGAATTAACTATATCGTAAATGATTAGCGCAAAAAGGAAAAAATAAAAATGTTTTTTGAAACCTATCGTGTTTGTTCATTTTCATTGGCTAATGATTTTTCCAATTTAACGCGAAAGCAAATTGTCACTGTGGTAAGAGGCTATTCCAGCGATTTGGTTCAAATGTTGCCTTTTTGTTTGTTTTTTTCCCCTTGGAAAGCCCTTCTTCCTATGCGCCCTGAACGCAGCGCTACTAATCTATTATTCACACTCCCCTTCCCAAACCCCGCCCACGCGCCGAGCGGAGCCCGTGATTGGCGGAACCGGAGTGCGGTGCCGTCATCGCTCGGAGCGCCCATTCATCTCTTCACTTGGGCGTTGGACTCGGCATCTTATTAGCAACAAGGGAAATTTCTCCATTTTGCAGCCTGTCTACAGCGACACGGCCACCAATCTGGGATTTTATTGCTTCCACCTACCTGCCAGCTTTTTCCGAAGCTATTTAAAAAAAACAACAACAAAAAAAAAAAAAACAACCCTCACTCTTAACTGGATTTTGTTGTACATTTTCCCTGTGAACTTTTCCTTTGTGCACAGAGAGAGAGAGAGAGAGAGAGAGGGAGAGGGAGAGAGAAGGCAGCGAAGAGCCTTGCGTTTCAACAAAGAGGCTTGTGGGTCTTTGTTCGTGTGTTTTCTTGGATCGGTTGAGTTTCTTTGTTGGGGCGAAAAGCATGGGAGCGCAATTGTCCAAGACAGCTGGGAAGGCTGAAACCGTGGCCGAGAAGCCCGGAGAGGCTGCGGCTTCCCCCACCAAGACCAACGGGCAGGTAAACGATATTTTAACAGGCAGCTCTTCGCATCCATCGGGGGAGAATCTGGTCGCTCCGGAGGGGGGGGTGGGGGCCTGCGCTCCGAGCGCGCAATCCGTGCGTAATTGTGCGAGGTTGAGTTTTAACTAACCGGAAAGACTTGGGTTTTTTTTCCCTTTCTTTTCTAAATCGGAGTAGAATATAGTTCATGAGCAACAGTTTGATATTTCCTTTTTTTTTTTTTTTTTTTTTTCGTGGAAAACGGGCGCTATATTGAGCAGATGTTTAAAGGAAATGTGCCAAAATAAGCTTTTCAGTTTGAGGAGGGAAGCCAATTTGGTTGGATCTTTGAATGGAAGGATTTGAATGGAGTCGTGTGTCGAGTGGTTGGTTGGTAAATGTACCCCCCCCCCCCCCTCCTCCTCCCTCAAAAAAATAAAACAAAACAAATTTCAGGATAGTAATGAACTGCTTGTAATCACTGATGGTAATTTGGAAATCGCGGAATAAGACAAGACGCGCGGCGCCAACAAAGGCTGTGTGCTGCTCCGAGCACCACTCCTTTGTTACAGATGCTCGACTAGAAAGTGGAGATGGCAGCCTGCTATCCCCACATCAGGAGAGGGGGGGGGGGGTCGGAGCCAGCGGTGCGCCCCTCAGAGAAAGAGGCTTGAGCTGTTCTTAGTCGCTCCTTGGGGAAAAAAGGACATATAATGCAGAGCATCGTTTAGATTTTATATACATTGTTTTTATTTAAGGCCTCTGAACTCTGCCCTGCGTGATCTGCCGGACTAATGAGCAGCTGCTGTTTTAATGAGCAGCTGCTTTGCTTCGGGGCGACCAGGCACCGACCCCTCGCGATCCAGGGTATGAAGGACATCCAGGGAGCGAGCTGCGCATTCATATAGTCTAACGCATGCCTGTTGTTTTGTGTTTGCTCATTTCCATGCAAAGTCTCCGAGAGCTGGAGAGTAGAAGCTGGGTCTAGGCTGAAGTGAGAGTCTGCTTTTGTCACTGCCGATTTGATGGTGTCTGCTGCCCCTGGTGTCCATCAGTGGCACTGTCCGGCTTGAGTCTTAGGTATCAGGCCAGCTCTTTACACGGCATTAACAGCCACCGTTTGTCTCTTTTAAAAGGAAAATGGCCATGTGAAAGCCAACGGGGATGCCTCCCCTGCAGCAGCCGAGAATGGCAAAGAGGAGGTGCAGGCCAACGGCAGCGCCACGGCCGAGGAGGGCCCCAAGGAGGAGGAGGCGGAGAAGACGGAGGCTGCCGCCGCTGAGGAGGAGGCCGCCGATGGGGAGAAGGTAGAGGCAGCATCCCCTGCTCCTGCCGAGGGAGAGGCAGCCGCAAAGGCAGAGGACGCCGCCGCACCTTCCACCAGCAACGAAACCCCCAAGAAGAAGAAGAAGCGGTTCTCCTTCAAGAAGTCGTTCAAGCTCAGCGGCTTTTCTTTCAAGAAGACCAAAAAGGAGACGGGGGAGGGGGCAGAGAGCGAGGAGGCGGCGGCAACGGCTGCAGCAGCGCCCGCAGAGGAGGCCGAGGGCGAGGGCGCAGGGGAAGCGCCGGCCGCTGGCGAGGAGGCGAAGCCCGCCGAGGGGGAGGCCGCACCTGCCGCGGAGCAGGCCAAGGAGGAGGTCGAGGCCAAGCCAGAGGCGGCGGCGGCGGCGGCGGTGGCGCCAGCCGAGAAACCTGCCGAGGAGGCCGCGCCCGCAGAGGAGCCAAAGCCCGAGGAGAAGCCAGCAGAGGAGGCGCCCAAGACAGACGAGGCCGCCCCCGCCTCACAGGAAGCAGCGTCAGCGGAGGCTCCGGCCGCCGTCGCCGAGGCAGCCGAATAAGTTTGGAAAGAGGAAGATATTTTTGGGGGGGGGGGTGGGAGATAATCAAAGAACATTTCCCTGTTTGTATGTTGGAGTGACGCCAGGTCCTGGCTTTGAAGAACTTGTCTACAACCAGGGATACTTTAAAGCTTTTCTTTAGTTTTTATTTTTTTTTTTTTTTTCACACCCCCACCCACACCCCCTACCCCTCCCCCCTTACACAAAACCCATCTCGGCCCGCTGTTACTTCCACTCCAGCGGGGCCAGCGCGGTGGGTGGCTTCAATATGTACAACAGATTAAATACATCCTCCACACACACGCCATATATTTTTACATCAGTATTAAGTTTCGTTTGGGTTTTTTTTGGGGGGGGATTTTTTTATACAACATGTAAACGAAATGGTATGGACATGCCCATGGTATGAAGGAGACAGGGGGGTGAGCTGTAAATGAAGGGGGGTGGGGGGGCTGGGAGATGTGCCGCAGACTATTGTGAAAAGAGTAGTCGAAAAAAAACAAACAAACTATGAGACCAACACCTATATACACCATGCAGTTTACAACACTAAGTCCGTTCGCGAAATCCCAGAGTTAGGTTTTTAGGAAGTCATATAAACTCATAGGAGCCTTTCACTTCTCTTTAGCTGTACCAGTCAGTGATTCAGTAGAAATGCAAGTTGTATAGGCTTTATCGTTTATCGTTGGTTTTACGACCTTTAATAAAAATGTAAGTATGTATAGGCGGGGTGTTTTTAACTGTGATTATTGTACAAAATGAAATCTTGATCTCAAGAAGCACATGACGTTTGCAGCTCTCTTTTCCACCCGCTCATTTTTTGTAAGGTAACGCGCGCACACACACACGCTCTCACACACACACACACACACACACACACACACACACACACAAGGAATCCCGAAAGACCTTCTTAAGCAATTTTGAACTCAAAAACCAAGCTGTGATGAGTGGAACGGTTAACTGTTTATATACTGTGGTATGTCTTTTTGATTACAGCCGGCAATGCTTTTTCAGTGGTCTTTGACAACAATTTAAGGAATCTCTCAGATGCAAATGTTTGTGTAGCATCTTCTCTCTCTCTCTCTTTCTTTCTTTCGTTTCCTTTTGTAAATACTGGAGAAGCTTTGCCCAGTTTGACTTAGAGATGGAATGTAACTTTGCCTACAAAAAAAAAATTGCTATTAAACTCCTCTGCTTAAGGTGTTCTAATTTTCTGCGAGCACACTAAAAGCAAAAATAAATGTGAATAAAATTTGAGCCGCATCTGTCGTTATTTGTGTGTTCCATAACAAAGAACGTATGTGGACAGTGTGTGTGTGTGCGCGCGCGTGTGTTTGGGGGGGTCCACGTACCTTTGCCCATATAGTGAAGATAGACTATCTTCATTGCAAGCTTGTATATGTAGAATAGCGGCCTCCCGCGTCGCACATCTCTCTCCCGACGACGTGTAAAAGCTCTGCAGTGATTTGGTGCGCGTACCAAAGATTTGGCTTTGAGGAAAAACGCGAGTGACCGCCCTGTTTAGGCCGGCCAGAGGTGGTCCCATGCCCCGCGGTGCGTCCACCTACGCTGGGTTTTTGCCTTACCGAGACCAAACGTCACATTAAGGAATTTCACCCAGGGTATATACGTATGGCTCACAGCGGTCTGTACAATACTGCCAGAGGACAGGATGTGATGGTCTGATGGTTCTAACGCACCTTTAACGCTGCACGTGTGCACAGTCGGTGTATCATCGTTTGAGCTCCTGACCTGCGAGCGCACGGGGGTCAGGCGGACAGCACGCTCAAATAGCAGACGCACGCTTTGCATTTGGCCCTCTTACAGGCTTTACTTCTTTTTCTTTTTTGTTTTTTTAAACTAATGCTTCATTGGAGGAAGGTAAAGCTCACGTTTCATAAAGATTACGCAATGCATAAATGATTATGCCTAATGGGTACCAATGCACAGCTGACCTGGACCTGTCACATGCAAATAAGGCGACATAGAAGCTGCACAATGATTCGATTATTCTCAGACCTGCACATCTAGGAGTCTCAGCATGCAAAGTCAGAGATCTGAAGGTTTCCACTTGAGGATGTTAGGTGTTCAGACCCGAGATACCTATGTAATGCATGTCAAGGACTCCGAATCCGTCCGTTTTTGGTCACGGGCCATAGCTGGACAGGATGTATCCCTTGGACAGAATAAGACCGGTGTATTATACAGCGTAGCCTACCTTTCTCTCGCTGTTCTGTCAACAAATGAAAACAAAAAGTGAAACTCTGGGGACCCCCCCGATCAGAAAGATAGAGGGTTCATAGTCAGCACTGGAGGTTTGGGCTAAGATATCCCCAAGTCCCTGAACTCACCTTGCACAGTTCTAATGGTATAGTTTTATTCCAGTACAATCCTACATTTACAAAACATCCAGTCTGGTTTAGAATGAATCTCTACATGTGGAAATAATAAAACAACAAAAATTAAGCTTGTGGCTAAAATGAATGGTTGTTTTTTTTTTTTTAACTAGTTAGCTTACCTGTCCCAGTAAGTGACGTGTCTCTAGCCTGTAGCGTTTCTTTAAGCCTTTCATGAGGCCGCCTCCTACACTGGCCAAACTCCATTCAAACTCCTAGCTAAAAAAGTTGATTTTGAAAGCTACGGATAAACATGACTAATAGAACCAAAATGTCAGACATTTGCAAATAATTAGGACGTGTGGTTTCAATTCGGCATACCTTAAAAACACTTAGAAGACATAACTCGGAAGACAATTTGATTAAGTCAGACTCGCTCGTTCTTCGCGGAGGTCTGCTTCCCTCAAACCAGCGATGGTGGACGGCGGCAGCGAGGAGCATTCTAACCGATATGTGGCATTTTATCACGTTTGCGTTGTCCTCTTTGGGATTTCTGTGCGCCGAATTCACCAGAACAATGTAAGGATGTTGGAAGTATCTTATATTGAGCTTGACAATATAATAAAACACGTTAAAAAAAACATGGACTGCCCGAAAAATTGGATACACGCAAGCGGGCTTCCCACAAATCAACACTCCTACCTTCCCCCAGCTTGGGATGCTATGTCATGGGTTCCAGCGCCCCCGCGTGGCTGTGCATTTCCATTACACAGACCTCGAAAGAGCAGGCTGCACTATTTCAAGAACTACACATTTCAAGTATAAAACGTTTTATTCACAAATGCAAAATATTAACATGTAATCATTATAGGCTCATCTACAGGTTTACCCACAGTTTCCTAAAAGCAAGAAAGTCAAGGTTTCCTTCAGAAGATCAAGCACATTGGAATACAATTGTTCAAAAAACAAAAAAGGACATAATATGGCAAATTCAAGTGGTGGATTCAAGAAATCCACCGATACACTACACGAAGAGAGACGCTTACAATTCACAGGAGATTTGTAGAAAACAGAGAGTCATAATAAATATAATGCTTCTGGCTGGGATTCAGTAATGACTTGGATCCTTGAGGGGGGGGGCAGCACCGTTGGGTGTGGATAAGAACAACAATTCAGGCACTGCTGGTCTGCTCACTCTTCACGCTGCCAAAGACAAATGAGAGATGATCTCGGCTGTAGATTTATTCCAAGGTTTAGGGGAAAGGTGGAATGCGTAGAAACAGCCGACATTTAAATTGGCCAAATTAAAACACTTCGTAGCAGATAGTCTTCATGAAGTGACCCTAACCCTTTCTCTTTTCATACACTTTAGAGACGCAACGAAAGAGAACTATTCAACTAAACAGATTTGTGATTCGAATAGGATTTCAGCAGGTCTAAGGCTGTTTTCACACCCGCCGGGCCAGGCCGAAAGCAGTTCAGTGTTCACACTTTATTACAAGAGCTGTACTTAACTAGATTCCACATAAAAACCAACACAAAAAGCTCGTCGAGAAATGAGCAGCGCTTCATGCTTGGGTGGTGGACTTTTTGCATCGGTTGTTCAGTAACCACATGAATTAGAAATTTTGAGCGAGTCCTCTCCTGTCCTGGAATATGATGATGGCCTGCATTCAGATAGTGCCTTTCCCCAATATCAATACAGTCTATACACAACGTCTACACAGGAGGCGTAGCGTGAGCGGCCCGTCAGTAGAGCAGCTTCAGGCCTCGGTCTGTTTCTACACAGGCTGCGTTCAGGCAAAGTAGCGCACTCGCAATTTGGCAGCGCATTACGCCTGGAAAACAGGAAAAACCACTCCTTGAAGCGTCAAAATACGCTGAAAATGGGGACGGAACGCCTCGTGTAGACGCGCCGTAACGGTAAACACGTGCGCACAGCGTCTAAACATGCACTGCCAGTCTGGTGTGAACACGGGCCACAACTGAATTTAAAAGACAGCATTCAGTCGCTGGGAAGTGGACCTGAAGAGAAGCGAGTAAATGTGAGCGGATACACAAATACGAGAGACAAATGTTTTGGGGGCATTGGTGGCAACAAATACCAAATAGAGAGGCTTATCACCTTTTTGAGTCCGTCTTCTCACCACTGCTGTCCTTTGTTCTCTCTTCCTCTTTGATCTCTGAGATAGGATGGGGGGGCATTTATAAAAACAACATTATTAACAGAAGCCATTTCACGCCTGTGGAATAATTGGTCGATGTGTCCAAGTTAAAAATACCCACCGGCTTTCTTCTCCTCGCCTTCCTTCTTGTCTTCGTCGACTCGCTGCCTTTTCGCTCCCTTCTTGTGATTGGCCACGTTTCTCCTGCCTCCCTCCCCCTCGTCCTCCGAGTCCGAGAACTCTTCGTCGCAGGCTATCCTCTTGTCTGTGGCTCGGACTGCAAACACACAAGGCGGCCGGATTAACGACGTGGCAGGTGGAAACGCTCACGTCGGCGTGCCGTTACACGGTTTACCACGTTTGCTAAATAGCACAGAAAAGAACATTTCCTGATTTCATGGCAAATCATCCTTCCAGCAGTTGTCAGGACATTTCATTCAAAATCAGAACTCCATGATGGCGTGGGAAACAGTAAGCAACCAACAAAGCTCAGCGTGATGGCAAATAAACCCAAATAAGGCCTATGTAACAGATAAGGACATTGTGTGAGAAATCAACGGCAGCCTTACTGGACAAGCGTTTGTCGGGATCCTCCGTGTCCTCGTCCACGGTGTCGTCCGGGACCGCGTCCTCCGGGATGGCCTGCATCTGCACCCCGGGAGCGTGAGGCAGCATCCGCAGGTTCTCGAACAGTCGCTGCCTGAACAAGCGCATGCACAAAGCCGATTGATGTGACCGTGACATTCACGTTGGCGACATCTAATAGTGAAGTGCCGTGCCAGCGGGCCGTAGTGCTGGCGACGGAGAGCATCGGGTTTAACCTTCGCCCGCTTCACGCAAAACTGAAAAGTGCGTCGTCAGACTGCACCTGGCGATACCGCCGGGCGGCGTCACTTGCTGAAAACGTGTGTTCATGTCATCGGATTGGTACATAACAACTACAGCAGAAAGGAAACCACTTTAGACGCTCTGTCTTTGCTATATTAAACACGCACAGATTCGAGCACAGATGAGTCACTTTACAGATACATGTTTTGTCTGGCTGTTAGAGTCACATGGTAATGTGGCCGCAGTTGGAGGCATGGTCACTTGAACACATTCAAAACTAGACAATGACATTAAATGATAAAATCCTATTGAGGGGACTGAGAGTTTGGAATTATATTTTTGATTAACCCACAACAAGCAATACGTATACTCAGTATATTTTCCTCATACTGCGCAAACTCCAATGTGCTGAGGAAGACCGTGAGGTCTAGTTGAAAGCGCCGGAAAACGCCAGTAAGTGGATCTACAGTTAAGAGTGTCAAACTACCATTTCCAAAAAGTCCAGAGGGAACTTTCTCGCTCACAACATTACTCGCCAGAATAACATACTATAACAGGCCACCTCAGAGCATAATGCACGAGAAAAAGCCTGCATTTAAAACTTAAGAATAATCAAAGCATGTTTGCATAATCATTAGTAATAAAACTAATATTCAAAACATTTGTGCATACTTGATCTTGTCCATGTACTCCTGTGTGTTCTGGTTGGTCATGTTGGAGGGGCTGATGTGCAGCTTGAAGTCAGGCCCAAAGTACTCAAAGTAGTCATTGTATGGCAGTTCTGCAATAGAAACATCATTGAGAAGAGTAAGCAAACTGGGAAAACTGAGCCAAGATGGACACAGCTGACAGAGATTTATACGCTGCAGATAAAACCAAGTGTCAAATTATGAGTCGGATTGAAAAAGCAGAAATAACACACCTGTTAATAGGATTTACTGAGGCTCTATAAGCTACACTGATCCTCACTGAGGGGGAGGTCAGTTAATGTCCTGAAATTCCATTAAGAGAACTACTGGGCCATTCAACAGCCGTGATTACACCCCCCCCCCCCCCACACACACACACACACACACACACTCAGTATGCCGAGTCAGCTCCCTGCAAAGGAAAAAGGTAGCAATCAGGCGGTGAAGTCATTCCCTCACAACCGACCCCCAGATACCCCGTCATCTCCACAGGCTAAAGCGGGGGAGAAAGTCAAGCGAGACAGGTGCTGCAGACCTTTTACAGTTTCCAGTTCCAGCGGCTCAAATCGAAGCTGCTGCTCCTTCTGACGCCTCTCATCGCTCAATGAGAACTCATTTCAGCACGCAAACGAGTCTGTCACATCTCGCACCAAATCTACACACGGCCTATGCTTCTCTTGAGGATGTGCTTGAATGAATATGAAACATAAATCATTTTTTGAACTTTTCAGCGAGTTCAACAGTTTCATAATGACTTTGCTCTCAGTGGCGCTCGACTGCAGCAGTTCAATATTGCTCTCCCATACAGCTGGGGGGGGGTATGGAGTCCAGCAGATGTCATGGAGGGAAAACAAACAATACTTTAGCGCACAAAATGACAAATTTGCACGCTCAAATTTAACATTTGGGCACACAAATTGACAGAATATAGCATTAAACCTACTAGTGGACATTTTAACAGTTGTTTGTGGGATGTCAAAGTTAACACAGTGTTGTTTAACAGGCATTGTACAGTTTCCCCCCCCCCCCCCCCCCCATGACACCTGCCAGGCTCAGTGGGGGAGACAAGAGACCAAAAACTAAATAAAATGGTCAAAATCAAAGCAGCACAGGCTGCTATTGTGGGTCCAAGCTCGAAGAACGCTCAACCCTACACCTTCCATGATGCAAGCTGAGCTCTTTCATTAGAGCCAGCCCTGCCTAAATGCACCAAACCGCCACACCTGCAGTTTATAACACAGGCTTTCAGTTGTAGAAGCTGAGATCGCTCAAGTGATGTCAATCGAGTGATTTCTGAGACTTGACAAAGCTCCTTCCCCCCAGGAGCCACAGAGGACATGAAAGAACGGTTTTCATGGGCTGTGTAGCACTAACCACGACTCGTACGTTGCCTCTGAGCGCCCTTTCAGTAAAAACTGAATTCTAATTACAGCACATAAGCAGTGTGGCCGTCCAATAGGATTCGATACAGTAAGGTATACAAACGTTATTGTTAAAAGGTTAGTTGTCTGAGATTCAGTGAAAAAAGAACTTTTTTGAAAAGGAACATACTGGTTCAAACAGATATCCACTGGACTTTATGTTTCTAGCCTGCGCTAAATAGTAACCTGATTTCTCTGGTAGATAAAATGGCTCAGAATAGCCTTCTAATGATAGAGAAGATGGGTAGCAAGATATTTTTGTGGGGTCACAAACTGAATTATGGAATAGGAAACATATTCACTGCCTTAAGTTTTTTGCCTCTTTTATAATGAATAAAAAAATAAAAAAGGCTGAAAATGAAAGGTTGAGCAGTTCAGGACTCTACATCCAGCCTGTGAAGGCCGGTTGAAGTGGTGGTGTGGAATCAGGGGCGTGGGAAAAGGTTGAGGCTTGCTGCTCTGCTCGATCGCTATTATCTATTGCTTCTCACAACACAGACAAAAGTGCTACTTTTAGCAGCCTTCACATTCATTGAGATTTAGACGTGGAATCGGTGGCAAACCGTCGGGGATGTCCGTGTCCAGAGCTACAGCGGTCTCGTAGGTCCAGCAGCGGGCCACGTTGCGGATGGTGTATCCTCCTCCACCCAGCATGAGCAGCGGGAGGTTGAAGGACTTAATGTACTCCACACACTTGGCATGGCCTAGTAAAAACCAGAGGCACAGTGTAAACACTTCCAGCGTGGCTTATAGTCAGCATTCATTTCACATTATCTCCTGGGTACCCGTACCGCGGATGGTGAGGTTAAAGCAGCCGAGGCGATCTCCGGAGAGCGAGTCTGCGCCACACTGAAGAACCACGGCACTGGGCTGGTACATCTCCATCACCTTGGCCATCACCTGCAGGGCCACGGCAGAAAGTCACACTCAGGAAGTGACGAAAGGTAAGTGTGCATCCCCCCTGTCGACCACCTGACGCCACAGAACATACCTACCCCGAGAGGGACGTGGACGAAATGTGGCATTTTAAATGTGCAAAGGGTAGGATATTTTGCATTTTCTTTTATCATGACAAAAAAAAAACAACTGATGACCAACTATGATGTTGTGGTGGATTCACAGTACGAATTACCCTTTTCAGAGCAACTCTAGGGAACGTCTTCAGGTCTTGCGCTGCCTCTAAATATATTTTAAAAATCAATTTCCAAACACTTTTGGCTTCTACGAGTGCAGTCCCCATTTGGACGCCTTACGCTGGGCTTAACTGTAAATGATCTTTCAATTCTGATCCTGTCTCTCCTCCATAGTAACTGGGATTTATAGATGTGTTTTTTCGGCCTGGCAGCAGAACAACCAGAAAACACAAACTCTGCCGAAATAATGTTACAATATGTCAAACAGTTGCAATTTACACATCCGGCAGAGTGGGGGAGCAACATTAGCATTTATCTGGCCGCCTGACGAATGGAAGTTCAATATTCACTCTAGGGCTGTCAACGAATATTCGAAATTCGAATAGTTTTAAAAAAATGAATTTCGAAGGTGAAAATTTATATTCGAATAAAAAAAAAAAATGTGGGAAAAAAACCGGCCGCGGTAGTAGAGGCGTGGCTGTCTGCTTTGCGAGAACTGTTCTTTCAGGGGCAGGTCAGAGGAGTCGCACTGTCTGGCACAGCGTCACTGCTGAAAGTTGACGCGTCTTGCATGGAAGATGGCAGAAAGTGCAGAGCCCAGCTCGACCGCAGCAGAGAAAGCAGTTTTAACCCCCCAAAATCTAAAAAGCCACGTCTGGAAGCACTTTGGACTTTGGTCGTACTTTTGGATTTGGATTTTGAGGTAAAATTGTTGAGCCGCGAGATAAGGTTGTATTCAAGCTATGTAAGATACAGTTAGCACGTGATGCTCGTGCTGGGAGCGGCGGCACTGGTCAAACATGTTTAAACTTAAATAGACTACCTATACAAGTAGTTATGTCTCGTTTGTATTAACTGGTCCTGTTATTGACGTAATGCGCGTCATTGGCAAAATGCGCAACCAGATGTTCGAATATTCGTGTTTTTTTAGAGGGAATATTCGAACGTCATTTTTGAGCAATTTTGACAGGCCTAATTCACTCTCTTTTAGCTTTGGTTGGGTCTCCACCAACTCCTGAGATAAACGGCAGTCTGGTGCTGGGCAGGTAGCAGAAGTACAGTTTGGCGTGCTAGAAAATGATAACAATGAGCTAAAATATGCTAAAAGGCTCTATAGAGCTGAAGGGAACTGCCGAGTTGTCATTAAGACTTATGTGAGGTATAAACACCGGAACATAGTCAAGGTCATTCAGGCATAACGCTGTTTTTTTTCCTGGCATACGGTTCAAATTATCTCTGAGCAAACATGAAAACAATGGCTGACTAAATCCGATATTGTGGATTTTGTAAAAAAAAACAAATTACATATATTTTTGCATTGGAATGTAACGAGCCGAGTCATGTTCATGGTTACAGTGGCATACTCACGGGCTTGAAAATGTGCTCGTACGACTCATCATCGATGCCGTCACGCAGGGGGAAGTTGACAGCGTAATATTTGCCTTTCCCAGCTCCAATATCCTGCACGCAGGGAAGGACAATGGAGTAGAAGACAGACACAGACCCATCACTAAATGATCCGGATATTCTTATACTACCAGTGCGAGAGCTGATAGCCAAGCTGCCGCCAACCAACAGGACTATTCTGCTTTTTTAAACACAAACACAAAAACTGTAACATTCAGGTATTTGTCCTCCTTTCTGCCGTTTCATTCCTGTCTACTTGACTGAATATAAACTCCCCACACACAACAAGGGAATGTTTTCACGCAGACCGTCTATAGCTTGCTTGAAATATCTAAGTGAGAACCAAAGGCCGAGGCTCACCCTGAGGTCTCCGGTTCCAGGGAAGTACTCCCCGTATTTATGGAAGGACACAGTCATGACCCTGTCTGTGGTGTAGAAGGCCTCCTCTACTCCGTCCCCATGGTGGATGTCTATATCAATGTACAGCACCCTCTGGTGGTACCTGGGAGAGGGGGACAGCGCAGACGGCTGGGCATGGGTACTAACAACACTGTTTTTTCAGGGCTCCGAGGCCGTACATCTGCAGAATGTTGTGAAGAAAAGTTCTTGTACTTTCTCTCTTTTACGGCATTTTCGGCGGATGAACATTATGTGACGCGGACATTTCTCAAGCTGTTGGTGGAACTCACTTGAGCAGCTCCAAGATGCCCAGCACGATGTCATTGACGTAGCAGAATCCGGAGGCTTCAGACTTCTTTGCGTGGTGAAGCCCTCCGGCCCAGTTCACCGCAATGTCAGTCTGCTGTCGGTTTAATTTCACTGAACCGGCTGTGCAGAAAACCACAGAACACACATTTGGTTTAGTGAAATGTGTAAAAATATAGAAACATGTACGTGACCTACACTCATTCACCAACATGGCCGACCTCATTTCCCAACAGGATTGGTCAGCGTATTGTATTCCAATAACGCCGTTAGGCTCACATTAGCCGGCGCGTTGAGTCCCTTAATGTTGTGCATTCTCAACTGGTAGCCTAATGTGCACTTCCATTGTTGTGTGACGTCCGACAACTGCTCCATGAAGTCGGGTACATGGATTTGTCTTGAGTTTCTCAGTACAAACTCGGACTTTGAGTTGCGTTCCGCTGTGCTTTTCCGAGTTGTCTGGAACGCAAAATGAGCAACGTGAGCAACAAGTTGACGGGCTGTTTGCTGATGTTGCTAAGCCCACTGTCATAAAAATCATAGAACTCACACCCACACATACCCCTTTATCACCATGAAAATGAACTGGGTGCTGGTTCAGGGCCGGTGCTAGTGCCAGTTTGGAGTTGGTTCAAATGACGAGCCTTCTAAGAACCGGTTTGTGTTTCCACTGGCTGCAGAGCAGCACAGAGCCAGGTCTCACGTGACTGTATACGTCACATCTTTCCCGGTAACGCTAGCGCCAAACACAAACACCGTCAACAGTCGTGGACGTTGCGTTGCTAATGTTGTTCGCCGTAGTTTGTACAGACGGAGATTACGAGCGAGAGTAACGGTACATACAGAACATTTATTTTTAACAATAACGTGTCAACTTTAGCCTCAGCATGTTGCTGCCCTCCTAACAGCAACTCTGCTGATAAACGATCACATTGCAGTTAAATAAAAATGTATTAAGCGTTGGTGTAAGAAGCAGAAGTGAAAACTGTTCGTCTTGTCGGTCACGGTGACCCCGCCCCCAGCCGCCACAGTAAGCGGTGCTTACTTCTAGCCCAGCAACGAGTTGGTGCTAGTTAAGAACCACTTTTCCTGGCTCGGAGCTGCTGCTTTGGGTGTGGAAACACAGAGAACCGATTTGAAACTAGGCTCTGGCTCCGAACCAGCACCAGCTCTGCCTCGGTGGAAAAGGGGTAAATGTCATGATGCAGCAGATTAGCTGACTTTTGGGTGTCAAACTCTTAATAAGTCACATTACAGTGTATTTCTAACTTTTTTGATTTATTTAATCAGGAATATTTAACGATACAAAAACACTTTGGATTTGGCTTTAATGGCACAAATTATTCTGTTAACGATCTTATTCTAGTTTATAGACATAATTCTAAATTGATAATTGAAAAATTCAAAGATTGGTTTGGAAACAGGATGAAATATTGGGGGCGACTGATACTGAACCCCGAATGCTTCCGAAGCTACGCCTTCGGTGTGTGAGTGTGTGAATGATTTGTACTGATGGGCAGTTAGCTCCTGCCATCAGTGTATGAACGTGTGTGTCTGGGTAAATGTGATATGAAGTGTGAAAGCGCTTTGAGTAGTCGGACGACTAGAAAGGCGCTATACAAGTACAGTCCATTTACATCCATTTTCTATTGCGCTGCTGTTCTTTTATTAGGCTTTTTTTCCTTTTCTTTTTAAACATTTCAATTGAACCTTTATGTTCATTTGGTATTTTGCTTCTATGTGCTCGCAAAACGTGGGCTCTCAGATTTTTTGGTGCAATAACCCTTTCGAAATCCCCCAACCAATAGAACGCCAGGTGTAGTGTTGACCAGTGAAATGATCCCTGCCACGTTGCGGCTGCGTTCGCTTTAAAGCGTCCTCATATATTCTATATAGAGCGAAAACGTGCCATAAAATGTCTTAGACGTATTGCAAATTAGAAATGGGGTTTAGTGAGATAAATGGGGCAAGATAACATTTATCTAGCCTAAATAAATAGGAATCTATTTTATTAATTTCTCAAATACAGATAACCTCAGAGCTTATAAATACGACGATCTTATAATAGTCTAGCCCCGGGGTCCGTTTCATACAGGGTTTTGGTACCCATCCCCAGGAGGGTATACCCTGCTCCTCATCCAATGCTTGCTGGAGTCTATCCCAGCATGCACTGGCTGATCCTGAACAGAAAGCTGGAAAACATTCCTGTAGATCTCTTTTACGGACCAAAAAGTTGAAGCAGCAGACAGATTGACATCAGCCTCTTTAAGCCAGTCTCCTCACTGCGGTGCAAAAATGTTATCTGTGTGGGTCCTTAATATTTCATTTCCAGGTGAGAAAGCCTATCAGTTTTCTTCGAACTCACCAGCAGAGCCACCAGCGGAGAGTTGGCAGAACTCAAACAAGCCATCGAACACGGGGCAGTCCTCTCCGACGTTGACTGCAAGATGAAAGCGATAATTGAACAATTAGTGATGTGAGCACATCCACAGAACAAGAGCAGCAGCTTGTTGTGAGTGTTGTCGCATGAACAGGCTTCCCACAACAACACTGGGGAAATCACGGAGTTTCCCGTGACTTTTCCTACTGAAACCGTGTGCTCCCACAACCATTAAAGTGCAGTCATTTGCGAATTTTTCAACTGATCCCCTGTCAACAGAAAACGTGAGAACCCAAACTCCCCTCCTCTCGCCATGAATAAATAGACAATGATTATTTCCTGTCCGACACACACCACATCACACCATAAGTAATAGGTGAGATGAAGCAATAAAACAAACGCCATGTATGCATGGTTCCTACAGGGGGATTGTGGGTTTTTTGAACGAATGAGGATTGAGTAAGGAATAAATAGGTTGTGATCCTAATTGTTTTTTGCAGCCCTAGTGAGAACCCGATGCAAGGACACCCTACTTACACCGCTGCATCTGCTTGCTGAACTCGGACATGTTGTCTGGCCGTATGGACCGGAGGAACTTGATGTAGTCGTCGCTGTGGTATTTTGTCATCTCCTCCGCTGTGGCTTTGTGTGGTCTCTGAAACATGAATGGAAAAAAAACAAAACCCAGCCGGATGAGAAGAGGAGGCGCAAAGACGACCCTGCGTTCACGTTTGACTAACATCTCACATTCTGTTAGTACAGCAGAAAATAAAGGTGGTTATTCATTTGGTGGTTAGAAACATACATAGATTTCCATTTTCCTGTACAGTCCGTAGTTCAGAAGCAGGTTGTGAGTCATCCGGATGCGATGTGGTTTCATGGGATGTCCTTGTCCATAGTAATAGTTTCCTATGTCACCTGCAAAGAGAAACATAACCGGCGAAACCTGTTAAAGAGCACAATAAGAATGGCTGACTGATCAAATATCACAATATTTTGTAGGGCTGGACCAGAATATTCGAATATTCGTTCGTGGGCTGGTGTTTCGATTTTCAATTTTGGGATTCGAATATTCGTTTTTTTTTTTTATATGTTTAAATCTGGCGAAATCCAATACTCTGGTTTTAATAGGATGGGACAGTTGAAGGAAGGCAACATCGTTATACTTATACTTTATAAATATATTTGCTTTAGCCAAAGTTAAAGTGTTCCCTGCAGCTGGAGTCTATTCTCTGTGTAGAGCCACACCTGCAGGTGCTTTAATGGACAGAAGTGCCTGCGCCTGTATTTTGGGTTAAGTTGCGTTACTTTCACATTGTGGAAAAAAAAAAAGAGTAATAGAAACAAAATGTATTAGTCTTTTTACCGGTTATTATAAATCTAAATTAATCTACTACAAAATATAGCAGCTTGTTAAAACTCAAACGTGAGATTTTACCGGTAAGTCACGTGTCCCAGTAAACTTGCCCAGAGGTAAAAAGATCATGCCCGCATGTCATGATTCAGTTCATCTGGAGGAGAAGACAAGATGCCGAAGGACCTCAGCTGTGTGGGAGCGCTTTAAACTGAGCGAGGACAAGACAAAGGCAGTGTGCAAAATATGCGGTTTGAAACTGACCGACCACAACATGTTTGAAAAATCACCTGAGCTCCGTAAGTAATACGCCTAAACGTTATATAGCCTCGCATATTGTTGGCATACACATCCGCCACGTTGATCAGTAATTTTACACGTGAAAAAAAATGTGCAATGAATTTGCTTGGAAAATATTTGACCTGTGTGTTGTCTTTGTATAACTAATGCAGTGTCCGTTCACGGAGTATACAAGCCCTGCCCGCGTGAACCGCGCCGCTTCCGGCTCGCGCTGTTCTGTAGTTTATTAATTTTGGACGTGTCGCGCGTCCAATATCGCACCCCATCCACGTGTGAAGTCGATTGGATGAACGGTTCTCGACATATTCAAACAGCAAACCAACAGACACACGGAGATTCCTGCCTTTATGAGAGAAATATGTTTAGTCCCCTCTTTCCGAAGCTTCGAATATTTGATCTTGCTACCGAAGCTAAAAAAAAAAAAAAGGTATTCGGACCAGCCCTAATGTTTTGTGCTAGTACTGTGACCACAATTTTAGGGATGAATAGTGGGGCTCCCAGGATACATTTACATGTGATTAAGTTTTGAGAAATAACAGTTAGCAATATGGATATGCTGCCCAGGAAGGGGGAAACATTGTTGCTTACTTAAAACTGTAAGCAGAAGAATACACATCAATAAATCACACCACATTTAACAGCGACCCAAACTCCCTGATGCTGTCTAGCTTCATAACAATATTGAGATAAATACACACACACACACACACACACACACACACACACAGTATATCCAAATGGTAAAGAGCCCCATTGCTAATGAGCACATAAAATAGCCTAAAATTGGGTCAGTAATGACAAATACTTGCTAAAGAAAGCAGCCCCCGAAGCAGGTGGAACAATGTTAAATGCAAGTAGAATTAATTCCACTGTGCATCCAAACCAAAACGACATCAAGCTGCATCCCATTCAAATATCGAAAATCATTCTAGGCTACATCTTTCAGGTTTCCGTGTGCAGTCATAAGTAGGGCTGTCATTAATCGTTAGAATCGTTTACATTCACCTGTATAAAAAAAAAAACAAAAAAAAAAAAACTGCTGGACAAAACTAATAGAAATGCCATATTTCGCTTACTATTTCCTGGAGACTGGTATATAAAATTATAAATAATTTTTGCAATCTCTATTTTAAAATCAGTTCGAGGACGACGCCGCCGCCCGCGATCGATCAACTAGTGGACACTCTCCCCTCGCCCTACCTCTCCCGTGTCGTCTACTGACAATCGCACATGCTCTGCGGGGACACCCACGGAGAGAGTCTCCTGTTCAACGTGGGCCTACCTACGCCGCTGTTTAGTAAACGCTTGGAAAGTGCACTGCCCGTTGGTGCCGATGGCATTCCGTGCCACGGCGGGTTCGATCGCGTCCAGAACATGTCCACATCACTGCCACGAGCCCCCCCTCACCTGCTGTTGTGAAAACGGCCAGTTGCGGGTTTGTTTAAGGGGGCCACTTCATAAAAACATACTGTTGACCAAGAAAGCCAATAGAGAGAGAAACAGACTGCTAATACCACCATTTGTGCTTGTTTTCTTATTATTACATACTTACTCATTTATGCTGGATTATAGCAGGCTACACACTGCTACACCTTCTTAAAATGATGTTATGCTATCACTATGATCTACTCTCCTCTCCTCTCCTCTGTGGTGCTTCAGCTGTAATATTTCATGAACACTCACATCCAAGCACATAGCTCTACACCCCCCAATGGCAAAGTCTATTGATGTGGCCACTCTGCTCGGGGATATTGGTATTACGGAATTGTGTTTTCTGGCGATGTGTTGTTGTTCAATTACAATGTATTTAAAAAAAATAATAAAATAGGGCTCAGTTCCTTCCTCAAGCTACAGCTGGGCACTGTAGTATGTTACTCAAACTGGAGGAAATAGTGCACATATTAGGGACTATTTTCAGCACGTGAACAAACATGGAGTTAGGAAAAATTCAAAATAAGAGCCACCATGTAGCCTAATGTGCGTTTTCACAGACCTAGGGTCAGATGACGGGCTGGCCAACATTAGTGTACATAGACAACGTGAAAAATAGAACAACAAACAGCAAGAAGTGTCACTTATGGCCCTGCTCCATTGTAAATTAATCGGAAAGCCAGCTCAGCAGATACTGGGACTAATTACGCCCTCATTGACCCGAACTGCTGAGTTGAAAAATAAGCGACTCCCTTGGGGGGGGCGTGGGTATACATTGTGGGTCGGGACTGTCTCCTCTCCTGTGAAATTCTACTCCTCTGGACCCAAAGAGGCGTAACGTAACACTCCACTGAGTAGCGTTACGCATCAATTAGGCCTGGGCACATTTCGCTTTTTGGCGTCAATGAAGTGACTCAAGACTCTCTGGGTCCGGCGTCTGCCATCGCTTTAAATGTGTTCTTCCAGGTTGGCCGCGGTGGCAGTGGCTAGTTGTGGCTCAAACAACGCTGATAAGTTCTTGTCGGGGTTAAAGCCTTAAGAACATCCGCGTCTAGCTAATTGCACCATCTCCAACGTTAACGGAGCCTCACCTTACGCTGTTTGGTTTTACACTCGTGGTCGCTCTTCGTAAAGTGCAAAGTGTGGTTAGCTAACTGTTAACGTTACATACGTGCTAAAACACATTTATATATTTTTTTAAACCAGTTAAGGCGCAGGGTGACCGTAGCTAGCACCACGGAGGCCATTCAAGCGATGTCGTTAGCGTTAGCAGCAAGCTCCCTCGTTAGCTAACGTTAGCGTAGCGTTAAAACGCCGTACGTTCACCAGCTAAACGGACTAACGTTAGCTAGGCGGCCAGGTGCCTCAATTTGGGCTCCTCATTCAAGACACTCGGGATGTTTCATACCGTCATAGTAATAGCAGACCTTCTTCTTAGTGCCGCCCGCAGTCGTGTAAGCCATGTTTGGAGCACTTCCTCAAAAAGTTGCTTCGAATTCGCTTTAGCGGTTGGGATGGACGGCGTCAACCCCAGAAAGATAGCACACGACGGAGCGGGGCGCTGTTAAATGGGAGGCGCAATAGCACCAGGGTGGGGGCGGCCAGCCACGTTATAAAGTGGCCCCGGGCCCCCGACAGCAGAGAGCATGAGACCAATTTATGGCCAAAGACATGGTGGCTAAATTAGTTTTTACTGTACGTGAGGACAGTCTAGGGCTAAATGTATAGAGAGGGATTCCTAGAGGAAACAGAGGGGCTGACAGATAAGTTGTACAGAGTATTAAGTTGGGTATTTCTTTTTTTGTTTTTAGAAACAAAGTATCAAAATATGCATGCAATGATTCACGTAGAAATGAATTAACGTGCTTACTACTGCCAAAGTTGGTCCGACAAAAGGAAGGTAGGAATCCACTATGCTGCTCTGACAGACCACTAGGTGTCAGCATCATCCTTCCTGGTCTAACGTTACCCAGGGTCCACGACAAGTAAAACTGGAAAAGACTATAGGGCCAACATGTTTGAATCCTATATCACTGAGGCTTCCTGCGACTAGGCAGCTATTGGTAATGTGGCCTACCTCGCGTGCAAGGTGTGTTTTCCACCGGCTATTCACTTGATTCCTTTGGAGAAATTCGATTGTAGGAGGCCAGAGGTCACGGGTTTGCTTCCCGAAGCGGGTCGCTTTTGCAGCGTTTGTTTCCGTTGCTGCCCTACAAGTCCCTGTCGTTTACAGCACGCGCTGCAGACTGCGTATGTGAGAACGTGAGAAGACCATCTGGCCCAGAAAGCAACGGGGAACTCCTGCACCGACGTTCTACCCGGTCTCGGTTTTGCTGCGTGTCAGTAATTACGTGATCATTTGATTAAACATAACAGTATTACACACAAAATAAGCAACATTAACCAGTAATACTAATAAACTAGATTTTGACACAGGGCCCCTATGCAAGACGGGGCTTAAAAATGAGGTCAAAATCCACGAGTCTTTAGTTCCCCGTCATTTCAAATGATATAATCGCTGTAGGGGTGCGCTTTCTCCCCCCAAACTTAATTTAACTGCCTTGCTGGATATAAAGTTCATTGGATTTAAGTGATAGGTTCCCTGAGGAGTTTCTAGTAGGCTATGAAGCAGTGGGCCCCCTTTTTGTTTTAGTCCTGATTATGTCTCCAAAGATTCCTGAAATAGGATGCCTTGACTTTATCAAGTTAAAGGAACAGTTCCAACATTGTGAGAAGTGCGCTTGTTGGCTTTCTTTTTGAGCGTTCCGGTGAAGAGATTGCTGCCGCTCTCACGTCCGTGTGTACGGACTAGAGCTGTATTAAAGTTAGGCCCGACAAGTACATTTTGACTGACAGCTTTTTAAAAGCCTGAACCCGTTTACAGCCCGACATTATTCAAATGTGCGCACGCTTTCTACTTCTTCTTCTTTGATTTTACTGGCGGGCTACAAACCAACTTTAAAGGTGTATGCTGCTACCTACTGTATCAGAGTGTGTAACATCATGACTTTTTAACACCAAAAAAACAAAAAAAAAGAAATGATATGGCCCTGGGCATATATTATATGTAAATGGACTGTACTTGTATAGCGCCGTTCTAGTCGTCCGACTACTCAAAATGCTATCACATTTACCCATACACACACATTCATACACTGATGGCAGGAGCTAACTGCCCATCAGTACAAATTAAACTAACCATTCACACACACTCACACCACACAGCTTCGGGAGCAATTTGGGGTTCAGTATCTTGCTCTAGGATACTTCGACACATGGATGGGGGAAGCCGGGATTGAACTGCCGACCTTCCGATTGGCCACAGCCGCCCCATGCACCTGTTCTGTGCACACGCTTCGCCTGTGCAACCAAAACGTAATCGCCTCCGTTTCACCTCCTCAGCATCCATTTTTGCGCTAATCGAAACGCATCACCTGACTGCTCATTTACTGCACAAGCCCGAGCCCGGCACGAGCCCGTGTAAAATGATAGAAATTAAGATCGAAGATCTTCAGCTCTAGTACAGACGGGGGCGCCGAGCTGGAGCCAGGCGCAAGTCACCCGACTCGAGCATAAATACGCCTCGCTAACACCCCCACTCATTTGTTTAACCCGAAACACAAACAGAAATGCAAAATTAAGTCAGCGGTTTTGTGGGCGAGTTAGATGCTGTGCCTATTTTGCGAGAGACAACAGTATATCCATCCACCCGGCGCTTCTGTGGAGCGCCTCCGGGCCGCAGCGCAGGTTGCTGGATATGGTCGGTGTGGGCAGCTTTTAGTATAGCTCTCCGTACAGGCACATGGTGTCAAACATGGCAAGCTGTGCACAGTCACTACGCCCAGCAGTTGTTCACCGAGAAATAATTACCACAAGTGGTCATTTTTACTTTCCTGTTTGTGTTGGATTTAACAAACAAGATACAACATGTTAATTAGTGAGCTTTAGAGGTATTGATGGGCATGTTCTTTTTAACTTGGACATTGGGAATGTCCAGGGAATGGATATTGAGAGAGTGGACTCTTATAAGTACCTGGGTGTTCACCTGAACCATAAACTGGACTGGACTCACAACACGGACGCTCTGTACAGGAAGGGTCAGAGCAGGCGCTACCTCCTGAGGAGACATGCGGTCTTTTGGAGTGCGGGGGGCACTCCTGAAGACTTTCTAAAACTCTGTGTTTGCATCGGCCATCCTGTACGGTGTGGTCTGCTGGAGCAGCAGCATCACTGAGAGGGAGAGGAGGAAGCTGGATAAGGTCGTCAGGAAGTCCAGCTCTGTCCTAGGCCGTCCTCTGGACTCAGCGCGGGAGGTGGGTGACAGGCGGGTCCTGGCAAAACTGTCATCTATGCTGTACTACGAGTCACACCCCCTGCAGGACACACTGTCAGCTCTGGAGAGCAGCTTCAGTGACAGACTGCTCCACCCCGTGTGAAGGAGAAACTCTGCAGGTCTTTTCTTGCTGCTGCAGTCAGAATGCACAATGAACACTGCTAACATATAACCTATTTTTACTGTTGCAATATTTACATAAGTAATGTGCAATTTCACTGTGCACTTTTTGAAACGTGCAAACCCACTTATGTTTAGTCTATTTTAGGTTTTATGTTTTATCATAGTGTGTGTGACACTGCTGCTTTTCCACAGTGCCCCTGCTGTTGCTAAATGCAATTTCCCCACTGCAGGACCAATAAAGGCTTAACCTATCTTTGCACAGAAACAGGCCAGCTGTTTCCCCCTGTTTCCATTCTTTACGCTAAGTTAGGCTAATCACGTCCAGATTCCAGCTACATTTAGCTAACGCACATCAGAGTGGTGTCAATATTTTCATGTCTTTCGGCAAAAAGTGGAACTCTCCCGTTTGCTGGCAAAAGGGGAACCGAAAGCCCCGTGGCGAATCAATCAGCCGAAAAAACGTTCATGTTCTTTTAATTTCACCTTTTTTAACAACACACTTTGTGATACAGAATGGATATTTGCACAGGAACAGACACATTTTGCTAATCGTAGAATAAACAGTCGGTTTGACAAGAATCATCAGCTTTTTTTTTTTTCCACTATGGCTTTTTTTTTTTCTTTGCCAGGTATTTCGCAAACCAATGAAGGAGCTGTAGGGTAAAAAAAAAAAAAAATTGCAAAAAAAAAACAACCCCCCACCCCACACTCACACACTCAAGATTAAGTCTTAAATGCTTTGTAGGTTTTGGTTTGCAACATCATGTCCTATTCTGTCCTGCTCTTCAGACTGGGTATTGTGCTGAGGATTAAAGGAGGTCACCTTCTAATGGATTTATCACAGCCTGAATTAAAAATAAAGTGTGGTTAAAAAAAACAACATGAACAGAGAACAGAAGACAACTAATACAAGAGTCTACAATGCTGTAATGGCATCTTGATTGCACATGCACTTTTGGTCAAATAAACAACATGATGGAGAACAAACGAACAAACTCTGTTGATCAAATGTCATTTTGTCATCTTTTAAGGTGTTTTATCATGACAAAAGCATCACACTTAAAGCTTATCTTATCAGCATGAATGTTTGATAGTCTCTTGACTAGCAACAAAAATAATCTCTTTAGTTAATCACACAGTTCAGTACTGGCTATCTTTTTTCTTCTCTTTTTGGGGAACAATGACGGGCAGGTGAATTCGTTTGCGAGATCAAGTGCTTTGCATGTAATCTTTTTAGTCAAACCATCGAACTATTTAGTTTTATTTTCACACATGTACAAACAAACTTACATCAAGTTCCGTTTATATTTGGTCACACTGTCCATTTCTTGTGTTAAAATTCAATCAAAGTGCTATTAATATCTTTTGAGATATCGTAGCTAGGTGTTTTAAAAAAAAAAAAGACAAAAAAGCCAAATCCGAGGAATCTCATTGGAGGAGGCCAAAGCTCATCATGGCCAGCTGAATGTCCTACCAGTGATCTGGTAAAACTTCTGATTGAAGGGGTGGAAGAACTTCTGCAGTTTGGTCACCACCGACGGGTCCACCTCTGGATGGATGCGGCCCTTGCTGCCTGCCAGGCACTTGTTAAAGACTATGTTAAATCGCAGACAGTAAAATCCCCTGGTGGCGTTGAAGTACAGGTTATACTGGCTGATCCTTGAGGGGAGGCTGAGGAAGCGCTCGACAAGCTGCAGCTCGGGCAGCGGGTCCGCGATGAGGCGGTCCCCGTCCACGATGTGGAACTGCTCTGCGGGAAAGTACTTCAGCCAGCGCTCCAAGTGTTTGGTGTAGATGCTGGTTCGCACCGCCTTGTACTTTGTGTTCACCTCGCAGGTGTTGGAGTCGATGGCCAGCTTCTCAAACTTGTGGTACGTCTTGTTTTTGCGCTCCTTGCCCTCCAGCACTTGCGTGTAGTCGGACACAGCTCTGGTGGTGGGCTCGCGGACTATGATCAGCAGCTTGATGGAGGAGTTCATCTTGAAGATGCGTTCCGGGACCTCCTCTGTGATAAAGTAGGCAGGGCTCTTCTCAATGGTAATCTGATGGGGGAAGGAGAAGGGCATTTTCTCTCTGTACCAGTCGATGCCCCGGGCGTAGTTTTGGTCATTGTCAAAGAAGTGGATCTCCTGCGAGGCCTTGACCACTGCCGGATGCAGGTTGAGCATCTCCAGCAGGGCGCGGGTGCCCCCCTTGCGCACCCCGATGATGATGGCCCGAGGCAGCTGCTGGACCAGGTTGTGCAGGCGGATTTGCTCTCTGGTGGCATTGCCCTTGTGTAGCTCGTGGAGCAGGCCACGCTTAAACTGCAGGGTGCGGAGAGGGATTTGCTCGGGCTCAGGAGGGGGCACTCTGCTCTCAATGGGGCAAATGGGTTGTAGCCTTAAAGAGGAAAAAAAGACATCCTCAGTCTTAACTCTTATATAACTTATTCATTACAAGACTCCTCAATCTCATTTCAAATGAACCCTTTGGCTGGTTAAACTACTAGAGTGCAAAGATTCCTTTTGAATTTAGCAACTTTTTGGTGCAAAGTACTCAGAAAGCGCTAGACACACACTTTGCCTAGTAAATGCTGCTGAATCTGAGATTCTGCAGGTGGCACGTTGCCTGTTCAGCCACGACAGCTACTTCTGTCCATGCCAGCAACGCGGCCTGATTGCATGGGAAGTTCATCCTTTTCTTTTTTTTTTTTTTGCACAAAAATCTATGCCATCTTTTTCAGCTGACAAATACACTGCAAAATAAAAAAATCTCCGCAGTTTATTACTGAAACTTGAAAGTACTGTTTTCTTAAAACAAGTGAAAATATATGCTCGTGCAGGAAGATTTATTTCGCAACGCAAGATCATCATGCATCATGAAACTTGCTGCACCAAGAAAAGTCCAGAAAAATGACGGTGATCCTCGTGAATTCATCAAACAATTAGATTTGAAGGAGCAGACTGTTTTAAAAAAAGAAGACTATTAGGATTTAATATAGGACAAAAGTGCATGAGTGTATGAGAAGCAGACCATGTAGTCTCACTGAGGTATTTTATTTTATTTTTTAAAAGAAGACGACCAAAGCGGTGTCAAAAATCACTCCCCCCTATATGGACAACAGGCACTCAGTAGTTAACTCTATAGTGAACAGTACATTTAGCTTTTGGAGACTTATTGATTATATAATTTTCCATCATCGCTGCCACGTGTTGTGTCAAACAACAATCCTTTTCATCTATTTATATTGTTCTCTTTGAAATGTAATGCGTTGCATTGTGGGATTGTTAGCAGAAGGTAGTGTGCAATACCGTGGACAGTGCTTTTTTTTTGTTCCATTGTGGAACTTTTGAGGGCACTTAATATACATGTAGTGAATACATTTCACCCTCAGGATTCGGACAGTCAAATAAAATGGTGCAATAGTACATAGTGAATGGCGAGTGATTTTTGGGACACATCCCAAACCTTTCCCAAAATCTTAAAACGGTATATTTTGACATTCTGAAAAAGGGTAAGCAATGTAACAACACAAACGAGGTACATGTCATCTGTAAGAACTAGTCCTTAAACCAAAAATAATTTATAATGAAATATAACCAAAAACTCACCCTAAACTAAAAAAATCAAACAAAAAAAATACAGTACATCAACCTAGAACCTATCCTTCTCAGGTACATGTCTAGGAGGACGCACTGCCTGACAGGCGCAATTTAGGGCAAAAATCTCTTTGGCTCCCAAAACTGTAAACAAGTCTCTTTTTGTCCGTCGAACTTAGCCGTAGCCAAGTTCTCGTATGAAGTAGCACATTTAAGCAACTCCGTGAAGCGGAGGACTGCCTACATGCATTTGCTCATTTGCTAAAACTGCACAGTGTGAATTTGAAACAATAAAGTACTCCAGATCGTTACGTTACTTAAATAAAAGTACTGCAATGTGACAGCGATGACTTACCTATCCAAGGTCCCAACCCGGGCCACTAGATAGAGGACACTTCCGATAGCAAGGCTGCCCAGAACGAAGAGCTTCTGTCTCAGCAATGCCTGCTGTTTGAATAGCATGGCCCTCCATCAATCTTCAGGACTGCGTCTTCAGCCTGTAGAGAGCAGAGCACAGAAACCACAGAGCGCCAGGGGAACAGAGACAGCCTAATGTTTATTAACGCGCACTCAATCAAGTCTTACAAGGGATTAAGCCGCACTCGCACATGCCTGGAAAGTGCTGCAGGGCCATTAGAATGGAATGCTCACCCACCAACCACCACTTTGTTACATTTAGTTGTTTCTGCCGGCTCGAGAAATCCGATTTGATCCGTGTTAAAATAGGGCTAATGGTTTGAAAGGAAAAAAAAAGAAAGTTGATTGTTGCTAGTCCAACTCTGTATGTGTTAACAGCTGCACTAATCAATAGATCTACATTAAGAATGGATCCAATGTGTATTGGATGAAAGGGGGGCCACTCAAGTGTCAAACGCACAGAGAATTATCGCTCAGTTCTACTCAGTTTTACTGCCCGTGACTTTATTGTTTGGTTCGGTGCCAAAAAAGGTAAGAATGCAAAAATGGGTGGGTGGGGTTAATGTAAGGAAAGTAAAAAAGCGAATTCTCAGAGGAGTCACAGTATAAAACTCTCATCTACATTCGTGCTCTGCTCTGTTCTTGACCCCAGTGACAGGATGGGCATCAAAATCTCCATCTCTTAAAAAAAACTCTTCAGACAGCAGGTTCAGAAAGTGCATGAATGGTCACATTATGTTGACGCTTATGGCTCTTTTGACCTTCAAAGAAAGCGAAAGACTTCATCTCCTTATCCAAGAGAGGGCACTACATGCTTTCATACAGACGGAGCACAGAAATGGTTGTCTCACTGTAATTAAAGAAAGGGTTCCTTCAGGGTTTTGCAGATCGATGCCCGAGCCCTTCCTGCATCTGCAAGCTTACCACAGTGTGACCGGGTAAATCGCATTATGGAATAAGAGATCCATGCAGAAGTCGTAGCACTATTCCAAAAGGGCCGACTGCACTCTAACCCAGCCTTTAGAGCTGCCCACCATTACCAACAGAAGCAGATCCTCGTAAACAATCCGAGAGCGCTCCTGAACCCAGTGTGATGGGAAAACATTTAACTCATTTTGCCTTGTGGTGACTTCTGAAGGGAGTCCAGCAGAGCAATTGCATTTTCATCAGTCTGACAAAGCAGAAGAATAAAGCCAGTTAGCCGGGGGCCAGCCCTGTGTTTGTGGAGGCCCATTTAGAAAATAAATGTTTTTCATTACAGCTTGTATCTCTCAAACAAGTGGGAGCTATAAATTCAATTGTTTCCAATGCTAATAAAGTTTGTTCAATAGATATTTTTTTTTTTTTTTGTGGCAAGACACACCATATGATATTCACCTTCTTTCAGAGAGTGTCGTTTTGTTCTGAGAAAGTCTTCCAAACAGGAAATGTTACACTGTAAAACACTGAACACAAATGAGATTATATTATCCAAAATGGGGTTTTTGGGGTTTTTTTTACCTGTAAGATTTAAAAGCAAGTTTGTGTGACTTTTCAAAGAAAAAAATTGTATGATTGTAGATTTGCCATTTTCTTTTTGTTTGTTTTTTGGTTTTCAGGCACTTTCGTACAATTACGCGCCAAGTTGGATATATCACAGCCTTCAGAAATAACTTGGCTGTTGACTTGGATGCTATTTACATGTCAGAAACGCATTACAGAGACTCCCAATATGACATGAACACGGCATAAGCCCTGCCCCCCCTAGTTACTGTTGCTACGTCTATCAAGTGTTCCACCAATCTAGAACTGTACACGTGCACTTTACAATGAAGACAGTGGCTGCTGTACCGCTGTACAATTGTAGTAACATCTGACACAATGGTTCCTTGGTCGGCATCTGTCAATTTTGCCAGCTGAGATGACAACTGCCGCAACTAGCTAACTAATGAACATTAGCTGACGACTTGGATAGGCAACGCGATGTTTTTAGCGTAGCTGACAACCAGAACCTTGCAAAAGGGTCTTAAATATGCATGCCTTCATACATGATATTATGATAATACAGACTGTGCAATATGGAATACTGATGCAATATGGAAACTAAGTATAACCTGTAATCACACAAAATAATGTAGTTACGAGAAAATACAGTCTAGTAGTAATGCTAGTTTGTAAGTAATATGTTAGCTAGACTGGTCTGCTTATGTTGGGGCAAACAAACACACCGTCTAATCCATTCCTTTACTCATATATTTTTGCTTTTCAAAATGGAAACTGAAAATATAACACACAACCCCCAAAAACTGTTGCGATGCCGAGGATCCCGGAGTTAAAAGGGTAGCCACAGCGGCTACCGTTCAGGAGAAGTTACATAGTCTTTAGTTTTGAAGACTATAAACAGCCAAACTCCTTTGGAGGGTATCGACTTCCATGACCTCCAGCGATTCATAGCAGCTCTCCCCAGAAACTACTCTGTTGTGCTAATGAATAGAGAGTACCACTTGCTGTACTTTTTTTTTTATGACTTATTTATAAGCGTACACAGAAATTAATTGTTTGCCCTGTCAAGGAGCTACAACCGGAACAGCTGTGCCACGAGCACGAGAAGGGGCCTCTACAGAATGATCAATTATGGAGCAGTTATTTTCATCAACTCTGGATTGGGCCAAAGCGTCAACTTCTGTTTACGGAGCTACGAGAATTTACAGTGGCTCTGGCTATCTGGCTGAGTGCATATTTAACTGCACAATACAGTTAGAGAGAACCATATACTTTAGAGAAAACCAGAATCCACTTTCCCTGTCAAAGTAGGATTCTAATCTACAATCTACGCTGGGGAAGAGACGACAAAATGGGGGCAACCTTTATTTCCGAGGCATGACGTAGTGAGCCCAGACATCCTCAGCAAGAAACAACAAATTGACTTCGTCATTGTCACGCTGCGTTCCAGACAACTCGGAAGTCGAAAGGTCCCGACCTCCCACTAGAAAAAGTACGATGGAACACCACTCAAAGACTGTGTGCCGACTTGTGAACTCGGGGCAAATCCATGCACCCCCAGCCTTCATGAGGAAGCAGTCGTCGCACGTCACACAACGACGGCAGCTCCCATGGAAGCGCACATTGTACAGGGTAAACCATCAGCTAGAAGGTAACGTAACGTTGCCTAAGACGAGCCAACAGCCGCAAA
This sequence comes from Coreoperca whiteheadi, assembly GCA_011952105.1. Lineage (NCBI taxonomy): Eukaryota > Metazoa > Chordata > Actinopteri > Centrarchiformes > Sinipercidae > Coreoperca > Coreoperca whiteheadi. The sequence goes on from CM022481.1 coordinate 1,983,494, forward strand.
GTTCCTCCATCCGAGTCAAACTCACAGCTGTCTGTAAAGGGAAAAAAAACGGAAGAAATGATCGTGAAGTGTGAACGTAACTCACCCTTAACGCGGATCGTTACACCCGACTAGCTGGAAGATTAGCGTTAAGAAGCGTCTCAGCGACTTCTAGTGCATTTTAGGGCTCACTGACCAAAAAACATCCTGTCCCAACACTTTAACATTCAAGCCCACAACAGAGATCATTTTTTTCCATTTTCTCTCAGCTCCGCTCCTCACCTCCATGTCTCGGATCACCCTGCATTCCTCTTAATTTTACTGCACACAAAGCAGGGCTGAAATGAAAAGCAGGTAATTTTACCCACCCCCCCCAAAAAAAAAAATCATACAGGAGCTCACAGGCTTCTGGGTTAATGGGCTGAGGACGAGCGCAGCAGAAACACTTAGAACAAAACACTAAGCGATTAGAGAAATGCTGACTGTCCTTTTTCTGTGTAATTAAAACACTGAAAAGCAGTGCTGTTTACAGGCCTGATAACTATAATTAGTTTCCAAATACTGGAATGTGGAATATGGGCGCTTGATAAAAAAAAAACAGTGGCTATTTTGCGGCGACTCTGCACCAAAACCTGTTTAGTTATTAAGTAAGTAAGTAAAGCTTTATTTATATGGCACTTGAGGATCGGAGTGGTCGAGAAGTGGGATGAGGAAATGTATTAAGGCATTTGCTGTGCTGTGCTAATAGGCTGCGCTGCTCTGTTCTCATTTTTCAGAGGAGTACACAAGGGCACTGGTAAAAATAGCCCACTAAAGCGGAGCTCTCATTAGATTTCTTCCCATTCTGTTAATTCCTTGTATTACTGAAAACACTGCTGATGGAATAGCAAAGAGGACCAGCAGACATTTCCAAATACCAGTCTCTAGTATCACACGCACACACACACACACACACACACACACACACACACACACACACACACACATTCACACGCATTCACTGTAAAGTGTGGGGCCTGGGGCGTCAATCGCGAGGACAGCAGCAGTGGAAACAGCTAAGACGAGCAAACCTTTGTGTGGACTCCTTCCATATTCAAGTTACGGTCACGTCAGTTTTATTTACAACAACCCAATATCACAAGTCCCAATTTGCGTCAGGGGACTTTACCGTTTGTACAGCATACAACACCCTCTGTTCTTACACCCTGGAATTGGATAAGGAAAAACTCCCCCCACAAAATGCCCATTGCACCCAGATCTATGATCAGTGTCATTTTCTTCCGTCCACATAATTCACTGAGGCCTTACTGTTACCTTCTCCTCGATCAGCGGGCTGTTTTATTGTTAGTAGGCATGCGAAATATCCAGACAGATGGACAGGGACATTAGAAAAGTGAATATTTTCATGTTCCAAGGCATGGAAACATTTCTAATGTTGACCCATTTAATGGCAACTTTAATTTCATTGCGCAGCCGCCCAGTGTTGAACCCTCTATTCATCTTTACCGGACGGACAGCTCTCATTCATGGACAGTATTTGGGCAAGTTATCTGCAAAATGTCTAGTAATGTTTACTAGTGTTTACTCATTAAAAGTAATTACAGACGTAATTACATACATTACTTGTTCCATTAGAGTACTTGCTAATGAAACGTGCTCTGTCAGTGGCGCCTTCCAATAAAGCCTCCAACATCTCTTCTGTATTTACACTTCATTCGCTTAGATGCCTTTGCTGAAACTCCAACTTCATTCTCAAAACCCAACAAAGTGCAATCTCCAACAGAGTAAAACGCTTTCTCATAAGGGATGAGAGCATTGTAAAGCCCTCCCAAGAAATCAATAGGACGGGCTGTATACAATTCAGCTGTATACAATACAGCCTGTCCTATTGGGGTCCATTGGTGGCAACAATGCTGGATTACATCATTGTTATATAACCCCCACGCCGGCCTGACACATCCACTGTGGCACGATGTTCAATGACGTTCTTGCCACGTTGCTTATTTTATTTACTGTCTGGCCGTACACCTTTACATATAGGTATCGTAGCTTCTTCACCCTCTTACTATTCCTGAACAGCTACTTCATTGACATGGCATGCTTCTTCAGCACCCTGTCTATGGTTGAGCGATGTTCTGAAAGGTGCGATCACCTCGCGTAACAGCACCGCGAGTCTCGCGAAGCCTACTGGCATTGTTTGCCCTCGCCATGTTGACTATCGCCGTCCCCTGCTCGGGTGCGAAAGCTCGGCCTCTGCCACCAGAGTGGGGCCGTGGTACAATTCTACAGTAAAAGTGGGGTAAAAACCCCCAAAAACTAAATCGATGGGAAACTCCATGAATTATACAGTCAAGTCTGAGACACTACACCACACGATGACAGCTGACCTAAAAGGGGATGCACGTACAGTGAAGCCGTCCCACTACTTGCTGTGTTGTCATTCAGTCAGACTCAGGGACAGGTGTTTTGAGTTTGTTTCCGATTGGCACGTTGTTGAGTTCCCTCTCCCCAAGTATCTACTGTACAACACGATTTGGTGACCACGATGTTAACATGAGCAATACAAATAATGATTACAATTACGACAGTAAGGCCCAAGTTGAAAAACATCCGATCATTTTCCTTTAACTATTTGAAGTGAACGGATGGTTTTGGGGACAGTGCATTCAGCTGACTGATCGAACCCTGGTCTTTTATTTGTGGAGAGAGCCAGTCGCCACTTCCCACAGCGTCATTGAGGACTCTATCCTCTGACAGAACTGGCGCACACTCCAAAGACTTGTCTGCGATCAAAGATGTAATTATCCACTCATCAACGGCATTTACGTGGAAGAAGAGACAAAGTGAATGGTATGCATTTGGCTCTTTGTTGGTGCAAACAGATTCTCCAAAGTTTGGTGGAGACAGACAGCGTACTGTAGCGCTGGGGTAGAGTCAGCTGGGGTCACCATGTGGAGGGGGAAGAGGGAAGGGGAGACAGGGAGAGGGCAGAGCATTGATGAATAATTCATCACTATGCACTTTATTATTGTTATTGATCTTTGCTTATGCACAAGGGGAATGATTCTGCCGTTCAGCTGAGAGCTCCGCCCTCCTCTGACCTCCACCCCACTCCTCTAAGCCAGGCGTCCATTTTGTGATATTACAGCTCCATTATTTATCACTCCTCGCTGCAGATCCCTTCGTCTCCAACGCTACCCTCGCATTCTCTCGCCCTCAGCCACTGTGTATTTTACAAGGGAAGAAATGCACACAGGCACGTGAAACTTTGTCCACACTTTAAAGTGTTCTTAACGCTTCAGAATGTCCAGTCTGAGTTTCAATACCAAACAGGTCGCACAACCCCTTTATGCCATGCTTTATTTCCAAAATGTTTTCAGCTATCTTGCCTTCTCCAGGCTGCCATCTGAGGTTATTTCTAGGTTCTTAATATACAGGCACTTGATTAGTTACATGACACGAAAGAAATATAAAATCTTATAAAGTAAATGGACTGTACTTGTATAGCGCCTTTCTAGTCGTCCGACTACTCAAAGCGCTTTCACACTACATATCACATTTACCCAGACACACACATTCATACACTGATGGTGCAGCTTCGGGAGCAATTTGGGGTTCAGTATCTTGCTCAAGGATACTTCGACACATGGCTGGGGGAAGCCGGGATCGAACCGCCGACCTTCCGATTGGTGGACGACCCGCTCTGCCACCAAGCCACAGCCGCCCCTAATAATCATTATAATAGTCTTTACCCAATACAAGATTTACTTTTAATCGCTAATTGGATACAAAGGTTCACAAGAGGAATATCCATAGGTACAGGACATACAACACAGTGGACTTTCAGAACGACAATATTTCAGTTTAACCCATCAATGTTGGTAGAAATGCTGAATCTCTATTTCCAAAACGAAATAGCAAGCTACTCAAATCTTTTCTCTGCCGTCCATTGCTTAACGGGTAGCCCTAATGAATTTCAAAGTAAATCAACCTCAGCAGCTTCCTTCTTTAGCTTTAACCTGCAATAACTGATTTTTTGGCCAATTGGGGCCGGCGGAAACCCAATATTGACATACCATCACCTTTCAACACGGCGAACTTAGCAAAGCAAGTTGCATATTCATACACTCAGTAGTTACGGAGCAACTCCTGATTTGAAGCCCTGTTTGTGTCCACCCGATGAATGTAATCCCAATGTTCACGCTTTTCTTTTCTTTAAGCCCTACTTTTGGTCTCTACCGAGCTCCTGAAGAAAACATCTGGTTCGTTAGCTGCTAAATGCTCCACTGCGTCCCCCCCTCCCCCAATATACGGCCACATGTCAACGATCTGCATGACGAGACTAATGCAGGGACTAATTCAGCATATAGTTGACCAATATCAATCTGTTTTGATAGTGCTAACGTATCAGAGAATGGCGAAAGCTATCAAAGCCTATTAGCTGCGTTGTACCACTTACTTTTATATAACTTTGCTCTGCCGGAGGATAAACTGGTTTACCAGGGCTACCAACTTTTCAATTTGGTTTGGAGGGAGATTCGGTATCAGTGAAGTCGGTCCATTTTATGATTAGGCCTTCTGAGATGTTTACCCACCGCAGGGGGTTGGGGGGTCATCACTCCTCAACCCCGAGGAATTTTGTTTAAAAAGTTCAGCAGGCTCATTCACAACTTTAAAGCATGTATACATATAGTATAGTCAATAATCATGGTCGAGGATGAGTAAGTATGGTTGATCAACATACTTGCATACTTAAATCAGGAGACCAAACCTAACCAGGGCATCTGGGGATCTTCCCCCAGGAAACCATTGATTTCAGTTTTCCTGCCTCTAGGGGATTTATGGAGACATTTTGTTGCTGAAATGTGGAGAAGGGGGGCAATGGGAAGCTCCGGTGAATGTGGAGGGTTAAATAAATGAACGGATATCATAGAATTTTGTTCACATATTGTTAGTGTTTATCACTGTTGGTGATTTGATCTGATTTGGATTTTTATTTGTAGTACTCACCTCCTCAAGGGCGTAACAGTGGATTGGGGGGGTGCATATGTTGGTTTTGCCCCAGAAAAAACAAAGAGGATTTAAATACTGTTTTCTGCAACTCTACACACTTTTATCATATTCTCAGCTACTTAAAAGCAACACAATATGATTGAGATGATGCTTAGTTTAATCATTCTGCCAGAAAAGTGGTAAATATACATCAGAAAAAGCCGTCTTACTCTCTGCACGTTTAACCAATAGCTCTACTCCACCAATAGCGGTGGTATTCAATTAGGGATAGGCTAAAGCTATACTTTGAAGAGTAGGGCACATTATTAATGACACTATCAATAGATAGTGTTTAATCTGCAACTTCAATCACAACATATAAGAAATGCAGCGTACCTCATGTAATCCCAGAGTGAATAGGCCTCTCACGATAACTAGTTTTGTTGGACATCGTCCCAGAAGTAATTGCGACGAACAATATTATTGTCATTTTAAGACCACTTTATGCAACTGATATAATGATAAGCATAATAATGCGAGTAAAACATGTGACAGAGGGGTACGCAATAGAGTAATTCCTTAAACAGCAACATAGTACAATGGCAGGGAAAACCCTGCTGTGTATTCTGCATCATGTATGCAAAAACGTTCAAGTTCATGTCCATATACAACAAGGCAATAATTTATTGTGACAGGCCTAAGAGTGAACCTGGTTTTCCTACCCCAAACAGAAGCGACTACTTGCTAAATCGAACTATGAGCCTGTGTGTGTGTGTGTGTGTGTGTGTGTGTGTGTGTGTGTGTGTGTGTGTGTGTGTCTCACACAGCTCTGACACGGCAGCAGAGCAACGAGGAGCCAGAACAAACGCAACGTCGTGAAATATCTGGCTTTACTCTCGACTTGCCATGTGACCTTCGAACACCAAACGAGACAAACCATCAGAAACGTCGAGCCAGGAGACAAACGGGAGGAGAAATCCCCGCGACGTTTTTGCTTCTTGTTTTTTGGTTGTTTTTTTTACCTCAAGGTCCTGTGTGTAGTGTGCACTTATTCCCATTTTAACACTGCAATTTCGACACACACACACACACACACACACAAAGACAAACACAGTCCTTTGAGAGGTTTAGATGAATGACAAGATACATCCTTTGAAGAGCTCTGCGAACATCTGAGTACATATCACTTCAAACATTATGCTGTCATCACGAGCTTCTCCCCACGTTACGCTCAGCTTCTGAGCACATGCCAAAAGGGAATAACAACATTCTCAAAATAGGCCAGGGTTGAGTAGTAACCAAAAAAAAAAAACGCACTTGAGACCGCATCATGCGAAATGTAATTACACTAAGAAGGCCCATTTTTTCTTATCTAAAAGAACTCTAAATACATTCTAATTACAGATGTACATGAAGAATGGTCACATGCACGGCAATGAGTCCTTGAAACGGAGCCTCGCGCTAGTTCAGGAAGCGCTAGGAAGCGGAAGTCGTGTTGTAGTCACATGTTCGCACCCGTAATCGTGCACCGTATGTCCACAACCTAACCCTCACGATATGCGCTCCGCATGAGCATTTGGCGCTCATTCAGTCTGCAGCCAACGACGCTACCTGAAATTGAAACCTCAGTTGAACTCCCTCACCTCCCCAGCCTCCTCCCGTATTTTGCATTCAGGTATAGGGGAATTTTGCGTTCATGTGCATATTGCTGCATATTGTGCATAAATGCATTACAAATAAATGTCACTGATCGTTGAGGCGATAGGGCTCAGTGTAGTCCAGTAACAGTGTCATGGTGGTCGCTTGTGTGGGTGAAGAAGAACCTTGAGGTGAAATCTACTGAAGATTTCTTTTAGAGTATTTTTAAGGAATACAATTTCAAGGGAATTTATGTTATTATATTATATATTAATTGGGCTTCTCCACTTGTTTTACTTTACCAAACTCTTCACCCACATAGGCTATAGGCTCCTGATGCCGTGCGCAGTATCTCACTTTGCCAACTGAAAACAACTGTATCTAAATCAGGCCAATTTATAATGCATCGAGTTTATCAGGGCATCCCAAAGTGGCCTATGTTGAAGGACGTTGGATTTCCAAAAGATGTTTCAATCTTTTTAAAAAGAAAGAAGAAAAAAAAAAGAAGATGCTGTCAAACGATCACCGAAACTGAGTATGCAATGGTCGGTCCTCAAAGATAATACAAACAACAGTGAGCATAAACGCACGTGGCAGTAGCAGTACACGTTTTATTTTATTGCATTATGCTACATTACCCTAGCTCGATAATACGGCCAGACTCGCAGTACACTACAGTAAAGGCAAAAAGGCAAAATGATGCTTGTGTTGATTTCAAGTGGTTCCCCCGAGGTTCATTTTCCGTTCTGCTTCTACCACAAACAGAAACAGGTGTCCTGCATTTTTGCAGGACGCCGGTCTGAAGATCGCGTCTGAACTTGGCTTTTAATGTCATTAACCTTGCTCGAGCCTTTAACGACACGTTTCAGATTTCGTCCTCTACCCGGCTTGTGACTGTGTGCTTTGAGGCTGATGTGATTGTGGGGCTTTATGTCACATCTTTGCCTGTATCGCTGTACATGGTGACAACTAACAAGATTAAGTAAGAAGGCCTGTTTTTAGCTTTAGAGTTAAGTGCACTAATGGGATTTGTTAGCTGAGGGCATGTGTTATGGTGAAAAGGGAGAGGCTTCCGTGTTTATATGTGTGTGTTTGATGGGGGGGGCGCTCTGTTCTCTCCACCTCTGGGAGAACCCTGAATCACATCAGGTACAAACACCTGCTAGCTGAGAGGTCTCCGGAGCAGCTGTGTGCCTCTAACAGCTGCTGAGATACCTCCCCCCCCCACCCCCCAGAGGAGATGCTGATGTCCTAACAACGAACCGGCTCCCTGTTGCCCTCTCTTTTCCTGCAGCTCTGGGTGGAGCAGGGAGCTGTTGGTGCCTGGTTCGGGCCCTCCGGGCAGACTGACAGACAGGCGGGCGGTTTTGCCGGGCCTCCGAGCGCCGCCTGACCGTGTCTGCGTTAAATTCAGAGCACTCCCTGCGGCGGCGGCTTGCCCCTCTAGCTTCAGTTCATCTGATTTTCTCCTACTGCCGTGTTTGGCGCGTTGTTCCGCGCTTGGCACCGCTGCCTCGAGAGCGGGCAGCGTCCCAAACACTCGCTTGTCAGCCGAAAGCATCTCTATCCAGATAAGTCTGATTTACTCAGCGTGACAAGTTCAGAACCAGTCAGCACACTTCTTGAACTTCCACGCTGTGGCCTGTGACACACGGTGTGCTGTTTCGACAGACCTCGTAAAGGGCTGTAAGCACTCACACTGGAAATTCTACAAACCCACACAGATGAAGGTTTCTTCTACTTCAGGCAAAATGATCCAATGGATGCTTGACTTTTTTTTTCTGCAAATTTTGCTCTCCCCTATTATAGAAACTGTCATTTGTGTCTGTCTCTAACGTTTTTATTTTATTTTGAGTAGTGAAATTAAAAATAGGTCTTTTTCAACACGGCTATTTATGACCAACTCTAGTCAATGAATCAGAACTGAACTTTGTCCTGATTGGCTCTCATCGATTTCAGCCCCACTTTCCAATCAGGCATGTTTGCCTTCTTTCTGATCCGACAACAGAGATGCTCACGAGTCTCTGAGCTAGAGTCCAAGTCAAGTCTCAAGTCTCGGGGCTCGAGTCCAAGTCAAGTCTCAAGTCTTGGGGCTCGAGTCCAAGTCAAGTCTCAAGTCTCTTTATTATAATAAGTCTCTGGTTACAATAAGTGTTGCATCATGTACGGCGACCCATCCAGGCTGTGTAGAACACTTAAAAGGTATATATAAAGAACTCAAAGCATGTAATATGTTATTTTGACACCTTTCTCTATTAACATAACTATCAGCTTTGATTTTGTTATATACCTGTAAACAGGCTATTGCAACATGACAAAAACACCAAGAATGCTTTGCTTTTAGATAATATCTGTATTTTGCCTTGTAGCATGAACGCACAGTACAGTACAGACCAAACATTTAGGTTCTGAAGAAAAAGGACTCCCTTGTCTGTCGCTGAATTATAACTATTACTAATAGCTGTTTCACCATCACTGGCTCATTCTTCGGCTAGCTAGTAACATCCATTCACCTTCGTGCAAGTGTACGGCGTGGACATTATAACCTGACATTTCTCACTGTTATTCTGCTGATTCGTTTATGCCAACGCCTTTTGCTGCCACAGCTTCACTCCGCCACCCAAACCTTGTTCTTGTGTGCTAAGCTAAAGATGCATGTACTCTCTGTTTTTCTAAAAGGGGATAAGCTCTCTTGGCAGAATACTTGCTCCTGCTCGGATTCTTAAGGTGTGTTCGGACAGTGGAGGCGCGCTATTTCTAGCTGCTTCTGGTCTTTATGCTGAGCTAGGCTAAGCACGTCCTGACTCCAGCTTGTTACTTAACACACAGACAGATTGATATTGATCCTCTCATCAAAACGTATTCCTTTAAAATTGAGGACACAGCTAGCCGCAGAACGTCAAGCCCCCCCTCACGAACTCAGAGAGAAGATAAACTAAATCCTCTCTCATCTCTGTATACAGATGGATGACAAATTAAAGAAAAAACCAACATGAAGTGTCTTTGTATGGAGTCAGGCCACCACGAGCCTCCAGACCTGCTTCGGGGCTCCTTGCCAAGGCTGTGGAACTCTATTGGAGGGATGACCACCGTTCCTCGTTATATATATATATGCACAACCTTTATTTAATCAGGTCATCTCATTGAGAGATGACTTGAGCACAGCATATAGAAACAACAACAAGCATAGCCAGTCATGACATAAGGACACATAGCATCAGAGACCGTCACAGACGTCACTCAATAGATTTGAAGATATATAATTTGGTGGCGCAGAGCGTTGTCTTACACGCTGGTTCAAAATCTTCCATAGCCGTGAAACCGGGTTGCGATCTGGTGACTGCAGAGGCATTTTCCAACTCACACCCCCATTCAGTGAGCCCTGGTGCACCGAAGCATCTGCATTTGATATCGTACGCTGCACCACTCTTTTATACGGGCTTTCCCTTTCGCTTGTCCCCCGTCAGTGTGCTGGCCCGAAACAGATTCCCATCCAGATACAATCGCCCGACCGTCCAGCGGAACAGCAACCGTCGCTTTCCCACGACCCGACAGGAGGTAGGGAAACATGCTCTCCGCTTTCCTTTTGTCCACACAGATGAAAGGAGTAATAAGACGACCAGATTTGATCAGCAAATGATGCGCACACGTACACACACCAGGGTAAACAACAGCAATCATCCCTTTAGGGCGGAAGCAGGGACAGCCTGTCCACACGGGCAAAACCTTGTCGTCTCATTTCATAGCTGGACTAGCAGAGGCCTGGGGGGGGGGGGGGGGGGGGGGGGGGGGGGGAGAGGGAGGAAGGTGGCAGGCAGAGGTTAAAGCTGTGTAATGTGTAAGTGATGAGACTGTGAGTCATGCAAACACTGCAGGGATTGCTGCGATATCTCCCTGCTGTACACCCAGCTCACGCCATTCACCTCGTCATTGGCACGCCTCTGACCAGCTCCTCTTTTTGTTGCAACCCTGGGCCATCCTCGCTGTGCAGCATCACTCGGCGACTCAGGCCTCGGATGGTTTGTGCGCATGCGCTTCCAGAGCCGTATCAAGATCCAGAGCGCGTGCTCAACTGTAAGTGACACTGATGCAGATAGGGTGTTAGCGGGGGGGGGTGTTGACAGCCTGTGTGAACGTCCTGGGAATTGCCGAAGAAGGGGAGGGGGAAGCAGAGGTGGCTCTAGGTGCACGGGCAGCCCTGCAGCAGGAGTCAACATATGCGTGGAGCTAATTAGCCACGCACCGCTTGTGCAAAAACCTTCAAGCGCCCTGTGATTCCGTCTGACAGGCCCTCCGCTCTGCTTCGCATTAAGACGCCAGCGTGGGTGTTTAAAATTTCATCCGCCTCCTTCGGCAGAGGCTTATCACTGCCCACAATCATTTCTCCATCAGGCTGTTGGTGAGTTGCATAGCTAAGCAGGACATCCCGATCATCTGTGATCCCATTAAACTGTCCAGGTGGCCTGATCCCTTTCTCTTGGGATACTGTTCACGTCGATATCAAGATCTGACTTAGGCAGGTAAGGCTAATGATTCAATTTCACACAAAAACAAAGCAATTAGTGTCACAACTCTATCGGAGTCATCATGCATTGGGAACAATGTTGACCAGAGGGAGTGCGTTAGCCTCCAGTGATCTCACGACCACCTGTTTCCCCATTTGGCTCATTGGCATACCACTTGGTTCTCAGACAGCAATGAGCATGGAGAGCTGAAGATGTAAAGTATTCAACAATGCAGCACAACACCCAAAAGGCCATGATGATGTGGTGTAATGTGGGGCTGAAGCAATTAATTAGTCAATAATCAATTCATCAATACGTCTATCAACAGAAAATGTGTTGCCAACTACTTTTTGATAATTCATCGTTTAAGTTATTTAAGGGAGCACAGAACGCATGAACATTCCATAGTTCCAGCTTCTCGAATAATGAGGATCGTCTGCTTTCCTCTGTTTTATATCACTATAAACGGTTGTTTTTTTCCAACAAAGCCCAGGTCAGCCAAACTCATTTGGAGGAGAAAACAAAATTATGGCCAAAACTACGGACGTTTTTATTGGACTTTATTAGCTGTTACCCACAGAAGACAATCCACAAATGTGTGCCATGTACCATGATATGACGTAACACAACCCAAATAAAAAAAATTATTGTTTGTGCATAGTGAAATATTTGTGGGTCATGGTACACATTTGTGGATTGTCTTCTGTGGGGTACAACTAATACGGTCCAATAAATCAACTTCCATACAAAAATGCATGTTGTAAACATTCAACAAAGTTTGCAGAGAACTTTCTGGTTCAACTTTGGCCTATTGTAACATAGCGTTATTTTGTCCATTTTTTCCATGCTTGCCTCTTCAAATATAAGAGAATTCTGGCGATCCGGTGTCAATATACCCAGAAGACCTTGAGGTTTAAGTTTGTTTTCTGTGGTTGGTATAGATTACGCACACGGTTTATGGAGACTAACCATTCCAAACACGCTCGCTGTGAACACATCCCAATGAAGTCCAAATACTTTCATTCTGATCATGAGCTCTGTTCCAAGGATGCCGATCATATTCAACACATCTCCCACGTAGCTGTCATGTTCCTACTCAATACCCACTATCTGCCTGATGGGAACACCACATCTGTACTGCAAATATATAATGTTGATACTGAGACTAGCATAGGCTACATGAGTTTCCAGACCAGAGCTAATTCATCTCCGTCAACAATCTGTCAAGTCACATCACTGTCCCATGCCAGTCACAGATTGCCCGGGCCGATCACCATTCCCATTTACATTCAGATGAGACTGATCCAGAGAGACGTACACGGAAGTGAACAGGAAGCAGTGCTGCATCTTGCTCAAGGACACTGTTACAGCACCAGTGGTGTAAAGTAACTAAGTATATTTGCTCATGTACTATACTTAAGTATAATTTTGAGGTACTTGTACTTGACTTGATTATTTCCATTTTATGTTACATCATACTTGTACTCCACTACATTTCAGAGGGAAATATTGTACTTCTTACTCCACCACTTTTATCTGGCAGGTATAGTTATTCTCTGGGATAACGGATCCTGTGCCTCAGGATTCCAGTGCCAGCCATCCGTCTACACGCCACCTCCGGACATCTTCCCCTTTCACCAGCCTGCCCGCCTCCTGCCCTCGTCAGCCCAGCTGTTCCCCGCTCCTAACCATCAACTGCAGCCGCGTGATTTCCGATGACGCTTGAAATTCAGAACGAGGCAGCTCGTGAAAGGCAGAGTGGACGACATGGAGGAAAGCCCGCACTGTGCCAGTTATTGTTTACCCATTGTGTCATCCCAGTCAACCTGGGTGTGTGAAATCTGGAGCGACCAATTCATTACTAAATTATGGCTAAAAACCTATATAGAGATCACAATGACCTTTGAGTCAACAGTGTCACATATTCAGTAACTGTGAAATTTGATCATAATCTCCCCTTCTGCTCCTGAGTTATGGTGTTAAGTAATAGCCAAAAAATAGTTTTTCCAGGACATTATGATGTCACGGTGAAAATGACCTTTGACCTTTCCTTTCCCTGAAATTTGATCATAATCTCCCCTTCTGCTCCTGAGTTATGGTGTTGAATAATAGCCAAAAAATCGTTTTTCCAGGACATTATGATGTCACGGTGAAAATGACCTTTGACCTTTCCCTTCCTGAGATACCGTGTTCACGAGAAGGGGACAGACAACCCGAAAACATAATGTCTCCGCCCACGGTTGGAGTCGAGGCATAAAAAGAATAGAAACTCAGCTATCATATGGTCATTAATATTAAAAATATTCAAGCAATTCCCAGGCCATATTGCTTGATATTTTTCCGATATCTATGGCAGTTCGATATTCAAAAATACACCCACTAACACTAAAGCTCACTAATTTACATGTGTTGCTTGCGCTTGATCCGCACACAAACGGAAATGTGTTTTTTCTTTTTCAGCCACGCACAGTTGCAGGAGTCTTGACCTCACCCTCAGGTTGCTATGTAGCAGGCGGCGACACTGCGCAGAATAGCTGAGGATGGATAAACTTTGGTCATGAGGAAATACAGCATGTACTCCCTCTAAATAAGTATGAATAATAAGAATTTGAGAATTTTTTTCCTAAATGGCACAGATGCTCCGTAATAAAGTCTATTAGTGACCAAATGTTAGTGAGTAGGTTCTGATGCAGTGGTGTGTACAGGATCCTGTCTGGATGTGGACCGACACTGCTGATTTGGGGATTGGCATTCTTTTTAACTGAGATCCCCCTCTCCATCCTCAGTTTTCTCTAACAAAAGTGGAACATATTGCTTGAAAATTTGAACAGTGAAGCCAAATCTTACCAATGCAGATATTGAAAAGAAAAGGCCCGAGAATGGACCCTTGAGGAACTCCCCATGTGATTTTTGTTCACTTAGATTCATAATTACCAACTGACACGAAGTAATCCCTATCTTGTAAATATGTTTTGAACCAATTTAGCACAGTGCAAGAGAGTCCCACCCACTTTTCTAATCTGTCGAGAAGCATGTTATGGTCAACCGTGTCAAATGCCGCACTGAGATTCAGTAATACCAAAACTGTTATTTTTGATGCGTCAATGCTCAAATGAATGTCGTTTAAAACTTTACCAAGTGCACTCTCAAGATCTTCAAAATCCAGACCGCAAAGTATTGAATATATTGTTTTGAACCAGGAAAGCGTTAAGTTGCTGAAAATAACCTTTTCAAAGATCATTCCTAAACAAGGTAGGTTTGATATGGGCCTGTAGTTATTTTTTAACTGAGGCATCCAGGTTAGACTTTTTAAAAAGAGGTTTAATAAAAACAAGTGAGGCAAAGACAGTGTTTCTCACCAGCTCACAGAGTTAAAGTTAGCTGGCTAGCTACAGCTGATACACTCTAATAGCAAGTAGCAAGTGGAGTACTCGTTAAAGCAGAAAAATTGACAAATTGTTAAAAATGAGATGCTTTACTAGCCTGCTTTTTTTTTAGCTCTGTTCACAAATTCTGAAATTAAAGACCCATTGCTTAAAAAATTATAACACATTTCAAGTGCCAAACTGTTATCATTGTAAATTGCACACGTGCTATGCTTGAATGTAAAGCTTGAGAGGAATAGCAGCAGTAAATAAGGGGGGCAGAGCTTAGCACTTTTGTTGCAAAAACCCTAAAGTGGTAATATATGTTTGTGCTTTTAACTCCTTGTGAATTTCCTCTGCCCCTAAAAATAGAAAGGTAGGCAGCCTTAAACAGTATTCATGTAAGAATGTAAAATAATTGCAGGTTTCATTGCTGATCACTTGTCAGTCAAGCGTGTCTTGTATGTAATATCTTTTCCCCCAGATGTTTTCTGAATGGACTCATGGTATCTACTCCTGCATCTTCCAAACCAGGAAAGTCCGAGTGGATTATAAATGTAAAAATGTAAACCCGTACGTCTTGCATAATTCTTCCAAAATAGCCTGGAGCATACAGTTTACTACATGATTTAAACAGATTCTCTATTAATATTGCATCCAACTATAGATACACCTAAGCTTTGCCTTCCTTGGAATGCCACTCAAGACAGAATTAAATATTTATTTATCCTTGCTGTTTGTGCAACTGCCAAGGGACCCAGACTTACTCACAGTACAGAGTACTGTCTTGCTGACCACGGAACAGCTTTTCATGTTTTTTGAAGATAGTTGTACTTAGTATAAATCCATATGTACATTATATGAGTGCTGTTGTTTTGTGTCTCTGGTTGTACTAGCTTTAACTAAGGATTATATTAACTTCAGGAGACCTTAGCAAGGGAGAGCTCATTTAGTAGAAAGTGGTAAAAAATCACAGACTTTGCGTCTGCTCTGCTTGTGCTCTGATCTCTGGTTAGCCGGGGACATGAGGTGCGGGTCCCTCTCTTAATTATAATTTCATATGAGAAAGCATTTATCTAGGAGACAATAAGGAGAAGAATCCACCCAAAAAAATAAAAGCTGGCTTTATCTTCAGAGAAACACACAAACGATAATAATTCACCGTTAATAAAAGACAATGGGAGCTGTGGTGGAGGCGAAATGGTTTTGCATTAAAAGATCTTGAGAGGTTCACAAATTCGCAGCAGCTGAAGCTACGCACACTGCCACTTCATTTGGCACAAATAACCTTTGTACTCTTAAAAGCATTCGTGTTGCCCTTAAATAAACACTTCATAAGATTGCAATGCAGGGGTTGGAGGGGAATCCATTAAAATGGTCCCACACAGCCAGACATTAGAAGCCTTATTCAAGTCGAGTGAGGTCTGGAGTCGCGGAGAAAACAAAGCTCAGCTCTGTTATTAATGGGCTCAGTCAGTCTTGGACACATTTGCCATTTCTGTAATGTCATGGAGCCATGAAGGAGGATGCAATAAAACACAGAGCCTAGAAGCACTTATTACAATTAATAATTCATTTGACTTCATTAACTAGGTGAAACTTCACATGGCAGGCGTGGACTGTGTGCGGTCGTACCACCGGCAGAGCAGGGGCAGACGGAATCCAATAGCCTTGTTGCGGCCAATGAAGACTGAAGCAAGTACACGAGCCCTGAAATATAGATGGGATATGTTGATGTTGAATGATGACGCCAACCTGAAGCTTAACCTCGACAAGACTGACCTGCTCTTCCTTCCAGGGAAGGCATCTCCCGTCCATGACCCCTCCATTACCACTGAGAACTCGGTGGCGTCCTCGTCTCGGACTGCACAAAACCTGGGTGGGACGCTGGACGCCCAGCTGTCCTTTGCTGGCAGCATCACTGCCAACATCACTGCGACAGCTCGCTCCTGCAAATTAATCCTCTACAACAGCACACAGAAGGCAGCGCAGGTTCTGGTTCTGGCTCTTGTCACTTTGTGCCCAGACTACCGCAACTTGCTCCTGGCTGCTGTGCCGGCATGTGCCATCCGACCTCTGCAGCTCATCCAGAATGAAGCGGCCCGGCTGGTCTTCAACCTACCAAAGTTCTCCCACACTGCACCGCTCCTCCGCACCCTGCACTGACTACCGGGGGCTGCTCGAATCAGATTCAAGACACTGGTAAATGGCTCAGGTCCTACTTCCAGGACATGGTCAAACCATACACCCCAGCCCGTCCACTACTCTGCTACTTCCAAGCGGCTCACTACTCCCTCACTCAATTTAATATAATGTAACAACGCAAACTAAAAAATAAAGGTAATATAGCCTTATTTATGTAAATCCCATTTATTTCTGTTTTTAAGGAAGCACTGCAGTGAAATTAGTGTGAGCTACACCTGGTCAGGAGCAGGTTCTTGATGACTAGCACAACTTTGTTTGCTTTTTGAACTTTATAACCATAAATTCTCAAATAAAAGCTGGTATTTAAAGGTCCCCTCCAGACACGTTTTAAGACACCTAAAAAATATTCCTCCTAGAATAATAATTTGTGTCTGATATGGTTTTCCACAAAAAGTCAAATCACTTAGTTAAAAAAAATCTTAAAATAACACGTCCTCCTTTTCCCCTCATAGCAAAATCCAGAATCTATACGCAATTATTTTTCTTTTCAAAAGTTTCAAATGGCTCTGTTATTATACAGATGGAATTAGTCCTGTAGAAATGTAGCTCATACTGAACTCATCAAGAGGAGGAAGGAGGATGTTTTGAGCAAACAGGATCCACAGCAAATTAAAACGGAAGCAGATCAGTAAACAGGCAGACTTCTTGTCAAGATATGATTAACTATAGTTAGAAACAAGGGGAAATTAGAACTAAAGGCCCGTCTCTAATAGAAGCCTGTTTCAAATAAAGGCCTGGTTTTCTCTGCCGTTTAAACAAATAAAGGGGCCCACACAACATCAGCTGTGAGTTCGATGATGCAGTGATGTCACGCCAACAACACACTGGACTTGATGTCAGCATTAAGTGCTGCAAAATGACATAAAGCACAGCTGGAAATGTGATTCCAGTAGGCGGTCTGAGATACGCAGCATCTCTAAAATGTGGGTTTAATCACATTTCAAAACCATCTACAGTATAAATGTAGCTTTAATCGGATTTTCAAATAGTGCTTTAAACTTTCCAAAGCAAATTAAGTTGTTCCAAGAATGTATCAAGCAAATTAAATTGGATTGAACTCTTTTTCAGAAAAATAAACGCACTGGGAGTTGTGCTGTCGGATGCCAGTGACATTAGTAGCCCACTATGACAGATTACAGTGAACCTGCGCCACCTGTTTTACAGCACATGATCCTAGAAATAGACTAAGTCAGTGCAAGGCAAAGAGTGCAAAGACAAAGACTACTGGGATTACGCTCACCAACTTCATCAGTAACTTATGTACAACGACATCATAACGTCTTAATGTTGTTGCACACCTGTTGTTTGGGATGAGCCTTTTCTTAACGAAACTGTTTTCCTTTTTCTTTAAAAGTCTGAGGCTGAAATCGGCCCGGCACAAAATGTATGCTGCTTAAAAATGATGGGCGAGGACTATAACGTGTCCCATGCCTGGCAGGTCTTTTCTAGAATGTCCTTTCACATTCTAGACTCTCCTTCAAGTGAATGTCCTATGAGTTCATCTTAAGTGGTGACAATGCCATTATGCCAAAGCGCTGAAGTCAAGGGCTTGTGTGAAGGGCAGTGGTTTATGTATCTGTTTTGTTCCCCGTGTAGCCTATAGTAGCAGCAGTTTGTCAAGTATACAGGGAAGGTGACTGCAGTTCCACCGGCATGTCACTTGGCTGCGATGACCCCGCTGTGTTCCTCTTACGACTTACGCATTGCTCCTGTCTTTTAATATCAACTTCAATTATGGTCCAGTACCAGCAGCTTGTCTGAGTTGCCCAGCAGCGATATGCAACAATAAAAAGCCACAAAGCCTGAGGCAACTGCCCTGGATATTGCTTTGGCTGTCATCACCTTATTTCTGCCATTTATTTCACAACTTCACAGAATCATCTCCCCAATAATAACTTGCTTGTAAAAACCAATAGAAATAAATAAAGTGAAAGAAATAAAGACAAATTAGTCTACCTGGGTGCCAGTGGTGGATATGTCTAATTTAGCCCCATGTTGGTTAAAATGAACCTGTTTAAAGTTTGAAAATACAAGAAATATATATGTGTGTCTTTCTCTGATAGTAACAGTTATTTATTGTAGACCTTTTTCAAGCTTCTTCTAATGAAGTTTGTTAAATAAGAAAAGACAGTGGACTGGCAGGGAGTGGTTCTTTACAGTGTAGAAGTTGACGTGAAACCTATCCATGAATGATATCTGATTAACGTAACTAACCCGCCGAAACCGAAAGTGACTAGAATACCTCATCATGATTGGCTGATCATCTATAGAGTATTAAAGTGGAGCGGGGTTTTTCAAGGTTTGGATGGACATGAAGAATACCTGGTTCTTTGATAAAAATTCAAAGGCAGGTCTGCGTACATAAGAACTTAAAGCTGCACTAATCACTATTTTAAACATCAATGCATCATATGACTATGTGCAATGTGGAAGTTGTCGCTTGTGGTGACAAACCTAATGAGGAATATTGCCCAGCTCTGCAGTTTGCCGGTGCTCTACGTAGTAGTTTAGCTTCTTTCAGCTCACTGTTTTGGTTTTACAGGCACCGATTTTAGCATTTAGCAGCTAAAGAGCCAGATCATTTTCTCAGGAGTTGGTGGAGACCAAAACAGGGCTGAAAGGAGAGTGGACGTTGGACTTCATTGGGTGGCCAGAAACACGACTCCAAATGAATAATAATTTTGCTCTGTAACTGCTGGATGTGTAATTAGGCAATAATTTGCGAAAGGTCAACTACTACTCCTAAGGATCTTAATTAGAAAAACAACCACAGAGCTTAAAACTATGTTTTTGTAATAATTACTTAGAAATACAAATTAACGAATATGTAACCATGAATAAATCTAAATAAAAGCAATGAATACGCACACAGCTAATGAGTCCTGAACATACAAATATAGGAATGCATAAGCAAGCATGATATCTTAGCCAGATAGATTACTAAGTGGAAACCAGGAGACAACTGGAAGGAACCTTCAAGATTACTGGTCACCAGCTGAGAGATAGCCTACGTGAAGCCAAAGGAGATATATTGGGAACATTTTTTAGGAATTATTAATAATCTGAAGCAATTTAGATATCATACCTCTATTGTTTGTAGTCCCTGCAACCAAATCAGCATTTTAACTCAAAATGCCATCTTCTTTATAGATGGTTAATGACACATAAGATATCAATTAATGTACATTCCTTTGCAAAGTCTTTTTGTGCTTTGTCTCTTGAGTCCTGAGTTCCACTTGAGTGAAACCAGAGATCATGAGACGTTCCTTAAAAAGGGTGGTGTCAGGTTGTGCTATGCATGGTCAGGGAAAGCAAGTTGTAATTTATTATGGCTTAGGTTGTCAGAATTGGCCCTGAACTCTGCACCGTGAGTTTTTGCAGGCCTGTTGTAAATCGAGAAATTATCATTGAACTTTCCATTAGCGAACTCCCGAGTCCTGCAAAGGTCATGTGACCGCAGTGGTTCCTGGGAGAAGTTTATCAATTCTTTTGAAAGATTTAAAATTCTTCATCATCACCATCTTTATCACATTACACCTCTGACTAACCTCATGTTCAAGGTTCAAGGTTCAAGGTAACTTTATTACCTTATTTGTCGCAACGTTGGCTAAGGCTGATGTGTAATGTACTATTTATCATATCATATCAAATATACAGAAAAAATCGTGGCTTCTCAGAAACAAAGTGGGAATAATTATAATTAAAGCTGCAAGCAGCGATGAACAGGCTCTCGCACCTTCCCGAATGTTGCGGAGTGCGACGTTGTTGCCGGAGATAATAATTCCTTCAATTTTAATTAGCAGCAGTAGCTGCTCGGGCCCTAACTGATGGCCTAAACATTAATCTATAGTATTTCTGTGCTGCTCTGTTGAGAAACATTGAGGTTGTCATTAAAAGAAATATTTCGAATGCCAACTGACAGAATAGAAAAATACTTCCAAAACCTTACACTTTGCAACACTATTATCCATTGATTAGTGAGTGGTAAGGCCAGTTCGTGTTCATAGTGGACACTGGAAAACACCAACATAAACACATTGGACTACTGCAGTCATTGGCACGACATCAAGCATTTCCATTGGGGCCAAAGTAGTATACTACATGGGATTGTACTAATCCTCTACGTATTAAGAATAACAAGGGTAGAAGACCAGGCCAGAGTTACCCTGCAGACAGATAAGGTCTGAAAAGACAAAAAAAAGACTTAACCTATATTCGGACAAACTCTGCAAAACAACTCTCCTGCTCTACAACCTTTAATCAGCTGGCCGTTATACATGGTGAAACACATTTAATTACTGGAGTCCTCTGTTGGGGCTGTTCTTATTGCATTGCTCTGGGAGCAGCTATTGATTTCAGGTCGTCTTCTGCCTCATTAGACCGTGGCAGAGCTCTGCCCTGCAAGCTAAACGGGAACGGCGTCAATCCATAAAAAAGCCGACTACACAATATCTTATACTGTGTTGGGTTGAAATATCTAGATGCCAAGAAGTGTTCAGCGCTTTATAGCTGCAAAATAAGACAAACTTATGCAGTTGCCTCACCCTTGTCCGTCATTTAACGGGCACAGGTTTCACTGGTCAAATGCATTTCTGACACAAATTCTGAAGAAACAACACCTTATCGCACAAAACTTTGTGTTTCTATTGCTTCGCGGACACCAAAGACTTAACTATCTGCTTGGTTTCATGCGGATATCTTGACCCTAAAGGTTCTAGCTGACAGATAGAAGTATTTTCTATGCAGAGCTGCTTGAGTAAGACTGAACTAAATCCTGTGATCTTTAAAGGAAATGAGGAAATTGATGGCTAGGCCACCATTGCATGGACTTTATGATGGGTGACAGCGAAGGAGGGGTGGTGGGTGATTTCAATGGCAGATCTGAAAATGTAAATTCCAGCCCCTTCAGAAGTAGGCAAAAAATGTGCTGACAGGTGATAATTTAAACACAGTGGAACAGCTGGTTTCAGAGCTGCGTCTTACATTCGAGTAGATGTGTGTCTCTGTGTGTGTACACGTGCAATAGCTTGAGCCCATATGTGCGCGCATGTACGATGAAGCTTGTCATATTTCTTTTCAATCAGTTCCATCCCGCTCACAACGTTTGACTTCATGCATATGCAGGCGAGTCAGCCTCAGAAGTCAGAGCCAGTTAAGGTTTTTCAGAGAGCTCCCCGGCTGTCTCGTCCCCAGCAGGCTGCACACATACACATCTCCACAACTCCAGAGATATTTTTCTTCCTTCTTATTTCCATTCAAGTGTCTCACTTCTTCTATAAACCAGGCAAAACTTTGTGACTTCAAACCAAGAAAGGTTTTTTGTACTCCTGACAGAAATTCAATTGACATAAATTAATCATGTCTAGAAGATGTTGCTGCTAAACTCAAGAAAAATAAGAAAATGAGAAATCAGTATACGATGTTGGGACCACTGGCACTCCACCATTTGAATTCATTCATTTGTGGGATTTTAACTAAACTTTTATTAGTAGACCGCATGCTCTTTTGCTCTGTAAACAAACGAGAGCCATTGAACTCCCACAATCCTCTAGGTATTCGTACGTTGTGAACTCCCCCCATGGACCTGGCTTCCAGCTACCATTGGTCAGTCTGATCTGTGACCCGTGATGTCACCAGGTCAATAAAAGGTTCAGTGGCCATTGTTCTCTCTCTTTTCCTCCTGACTTCATCTACAGCACTGCTGCTAAGCAGCATCTGCCTGCCACTGTGGCCTGCTTGGAGTAGACACACGGCAGAACCAAACTCTCTTACAGCAGCGACGCGAGGGCCTGCTTAAGATTTCTGCAACAATACTTATTTAGCACCAGCGGCTACTACACAAAGTCTGTCAGCTAACTTTCAGAACTAACTTTGAGGAGAACAACAGAAGTAGACAGCCGACTCCTTTGCTACGCTGCCTCTCAGATGTCAGCCAACCTCTGCTTTCAGAAATGCCCACTCCAAGGCTTAAAATTTAAACAGTTTCCTCAAAAATATTCAAAAAAGGTTTGCTCCTTTGTTTGACAATATCGGCTGTGGCTTGGTGGCACAACGGTTGCCTGCCAATCGGAAGGTCAGCGGTTCAATCTCCCAGCCATGCATCGAAGTACCCTTGAGCAAGATACTGAACCCCAAAATGCTCCTGAAGCTGCGCCTTCGGTTTGTGAATGTTCACATATGTAAGTCGCTTTGGATAAAAGCGTCTGCTAAATGTAAATGTATATCCCCATTATAGCTTAGCGTTAAGCAAGAAAATATAAATGACCACATAAACTTTTTTGAGAATTGTGTATTTACTTTTTTTGTAATTCAATTGTATTTTCAAATCAGGTACATGGCTTATATTATTCTCCTGCACATACTGTAAATTCAGTGGTATCAGTGGCCTGTTCAGATCTACCGTTTCCCAAATGCCCGTGTTTATTTGTGACCTACACTACAATAAATCCATGTGTGATTTATGAATATAATATTTCAAGAACTAATGCACACACCATCACAGATATCATCAATAATGAGTAGTCGCCTGGGAGATGGCTAATGTAGAATCAGCTAAAAAGGCTCAACCACACAAAACAACCTTTCAATATTACAGGGTCAACAAAGTTTTAATAGGAGAGTTAGGCATCACCCTCCATTTGATTTATAGTTTTTGGTGTATATTTGTGTTGTTTACACATGCCAGCAGTCTTAATTTGGTGATATTTCAGAGCGGAATTGTCACTTCATTTCAGAATAAGCCTATAAAGCGGGGAAGGTGCTGACACATGAGGAGAGATATGAGAGGTAGGATTAATCATGTGCCACAGAATGTGTTTAAGGAGGGACATAGCTCAGCTAAGCTGGAGGGAAAGAAACAGAGGGAGGAAGGGAGGGAGAGAGCAGTGACATGGGCACATTGATGGATGAGTATGGTGTGGATTTACAGCGCTGCCTACCTACGCTCAACTCCACCACCATCCAGCTGAGGTTGGTACTAAACTAACAGCACATGCCATGCGAGGCAGCAGCAGGGCTCATCATCTGAACCGGACAGATAAACAGGGCAAAGTCAAAAGCCAAGGTCAGTTAGGGAGGTACAGTCACCTACTGTGTACCAGCCAGAGATTATACAAGACCAATATATTATACCGAGTAGTGTTAGACCGATATGGATTTTTTAGTGCCGATAGCGATTTTTTTTCATCAGGGCTGCCGATTTTCTTGAGCCGATATTTTGAGCCAATACTGCTTTTGCTCCCTCAATTTAAATCATAAAAATAACACAATGATTACGATAACAAATGTTGCAAGTTAAAAAAGGAACATTTATTGAGCTAAAAAAACAATATTTAACAAGTAGTAACAACAGGTGAGGTAGAACGAGTAAGAACAAGTAGATAAACAATATTTAACAAAAATCAAAAACAGGTTCAGTGCTGAAAATACTGAAAATAAATATTTAAGCGTAAATAAAATAATTAAATAACACTAAATAAAATAACACTATTGCACATAGTAGTCTAGATCCAGAAGATTCCAGCACTCTGCTAGTGGGGGAGGGGCAGTGCATGGTCTGCACAGGCACTGCAGCGCATCTCCAGCAGCACAGAGCTGCCTGTCTGTAAACAATGCCAGGAAAAAAATATCGGCGAACGCAGCAGCTTACACGTTAAAAGCGCAAATATCGGCTAGATATATCGGCCATTATTTCGCAATTTGTCCATTTGTACTGAGAAGCCTATGAGGAAAACAAAGCTCACAACAGTTCACTCATGACACCGGAAACAGCAGTTAACATAATATGGACTCTTTTAGCCAGCATGGGCGGCAAATTGTCAAAGTGGTCAGCATAATGGAAGGTTTGAACATCTCCACTTCCATGATAACTGAGCAAACTTCATCACCTGATGAATAGTGAAAACACCAGAAAAAGCAGGTAATTGGACCTTGAATGGCGATTGTTTTCCAAGGTGAAGGTGAACTGTCAAGCTCAATTTTGAAGCTTACATTAGGGGTTTTCACACTGCAAGTTCTTAGTCCTGGGCTAAGAGTTGACCATGGGATAACTTAGCCCCTTTTGACACACACATTGTTAACAAAGGGTTAACCTAAGCCCAGAGCTATACATTTCACGCTGCACTTATACCCCTGGGTTAAATGTCCGTTGGAACACGCAACTAATGTTTACATTCTGTTTACTTTAGTCCTGTTTCCCACTAGAACCTTTTTAGTTGATTTTTATGGGATAAACCCGCAAACTCAAGGCTAACCCTGCTCCAGAGCAGGTCCAGCTGCCCTCGGCAAAAGTCGGAGTTAGACCACTTTGGAATGTGCCAGCCTTGTGCCAATGTGAAAGCTTTCTTAGCCTGGGGCTACCAGGTCCCTTAGCCTGGAGCTAAGAAGGCTCTAAGAATGCTTTTAGCCCTGTGAAAAGCCCTAACAGAGGAAAAATGATGAAAATGTTCATAAAAATGGAAAGTTTGAACATCTGCTGTTCCATGACAAATAAGCAAACCTCATCTACTGATGAAGACTGTGTGATATGGTTGTTAGCTCCAGACCAAGGGTGTATATGGATTTAGATTGGAATGGATCTTTTAAAGCACTGTACAGTCCACTAAAATGATCATTATAAGCAGTAACAAGAACATGGTGCTCACAAAACAACTAGCTGAAATCTGGGAACACCACAACATTGCGAAAAATAACTGTAAAATTATTACCCAAACTGTCCACTGTAAACATTCACCACAGTTTACAGAGCCACTTCCTGCTTCAAGTTTGACCTTGGTGTCAACTGTAGGCTACTTGTTATAGATGTGCACACACAGTCTTCCTGTGCAATAAGGGATTATTACCAACACGGGGGCTAACTTTCAATTTGATCTTCACATAAAGTGGTTTGGATAATCTGACGAAACTGTTGGCTTATTTACAACTTGTTTGTTCGTCTGAACGATTGTGTTTCATGTCCCATCCGACTTGGTTGTAGCGACGTTACCGCGTTCCAAGGCCTCAGCTATTACTTTGGTAAATTTAATGTTATTAGAAGCAGTAGAAATGATGAGCAAACCTACAAAAATATGATCTATAATCATCCTTTAAGACCAGACAAGAGCTGCAAGTATAACCGCATGTCTATGACTAGAGGGTATCGACGGGATATCCCCAAATGCGTAGTTTTCACAGTCACTCCCAAAAAACAGGACGAAAGAAAAAGATCCAGCGAAAATGCAGGCAAAATTGTTTATAGAGTGCTGAAGATTAAGGCAAAGAGGACCAATGTGAAGTGATACTGTCCTTGCTTACTTTGATCAGGCTCACTAATCCTTCATTAAAATAGGACCAGGTATTATATCCTGTCAGAATTTCTTTCGGTGTCTATTGGAGGCACTTTGCCTGCATATACAGTTGTCTTCCGTAGCTTTCTGTAGTCTGAAAAATTGAGCTTTCTCGGCTTGGGTTTGGAGACTACAAATTTCTAACATTAAGCCTCTGTTAGAAAGTGTAATACTAAATCACTGGATTACCCTTTTAAATTTGGCATGAAACATGCATAAATGATAATATTTTGACATAACAAATTGTGAATTAACAATCATAGAGAAATTGTACGTTGTCTGATTAAACACTGCATTGATTAACTATGCATGACCTCTGCAGTAAAATGATCAGTGTTATATTAACATATACTGTATATTGTCTGCAACGAACTGTTTTTTGATCACTCAGTTAGTTACCGAATTGTTCGATTATTTTGTCTTAAAAGTGTCAGAAGATTATGGAAAATGCCCACCGCAATGTCCCAGAGCACAGTGTGAAGTCTTCAGATGGCTTGCTCTGTCTGACCAGCTATCAACAACCCAAATGTAATCAGTTTACAATGAACTGAAACAGGGAAAAGCAGCAAATCCTCCGAATTAAATATGAAACACCTTCAAATGTTTGAAAACTCTCCACTTTCACCCTGAAAGGCTGAGGTGGTGGCATGCATCTAGGCTCTGTTTCTTCCCTGGTGGCAAGCTACATACGTACACAGTAGCTACACAACGTGCAACGTAATGTCTGGCCACATTTCAGTCTCAACAGAGCACTGGCTGCTCTGCAAATTAGACCATTCTGGATTTTAATAGCCCTTTACCTTTTCAAGAAATTGGCTTGTTTACCTCTCTGCAATAGCACCTCTCGTATCAGCGATGGGTGTGGTATCGTGCAAATAAGAGAAGTCAATACATACCCTCTATTCCTCATGACTGCCAGAGGTGGTGATTTGCACCTCGATACTTCTTTATGCACACGCGCAGATCCAGTATCTATAACGCAGAGAGTAATATTCAGACCAAAGCAAATGGATAATCACTATTTTTTAGCTCTATTCTGCAAAGAAAAATAAGGAACTTTGGGGAAGAGTACATGAAGCAGAAACGTATGTGAAAAGTGTCCTGCCTCCACCCATTTTGAATTACATGTCTGAACAAACCCGCTGACTGATGCTCCGCTCCCAGCCCAGGGAAAGGCTCATCCAGTTTCTAGTTTGCATGACAAAAGATATGCAGCGCCCGGGCATCCAGTTGGGGAGAACTCCTTTCTAAGGTAAAACATACCCACCGATGAGAATAAAACCCCACTCACTGGTGTAAAAGTGTTCCTCTCCTCAGTTAATTAAAACCAGCCCACCCGAGTGAGTGGACGCTCTGGAAACAGAGGAGCTTTATATTTGAAAGTCGGACACGGAAAGTCAGAAAATGAGCTCTCCGTCGGCATAGACGAGGGACTTGTTTTCCCACAGCCAATCAGGTCGTGAACACCGCCGTGCACAAACCTTGTTCACGTGGCTTCCTCTAGGTTTGGATCATGACAGTAGATGCTCCTGTTTTATAAAATATAGAGTGTTCTGAGATGGAGGTCGATTCTCAGTGGGGTCAGTGATGCTAAAAATGGGCACCCTAATGGCACTGCACTTTAAAGCATAGAATACACCAAAGGACACATGCTACAGAAAGCGGAAACAGCTTATAGGCAATAGGGTGGGCCAATATTATCAGCTGATATTAGCTTATCATATAAATATCAGTATCTGCGTACATGTCAGCCAATAAGTATCAAGGAACTGCAGTACAGAAAACTTGTAGACAGTGTCTCTAGTACATAGCGCGTAGACCTTTGGTTGGTTTTTCTGCTACAGCACACATATGTGTGTGTAAATCACGTCATGTCTTGTGTTCCCCTTTAACAGCGTACATTTCTATTTTGGGGTTTTCACGGTGGAGCCCACAGTCACAATGCCATTGGTTCTGTCTTTGTAGTCCGAGCGACTTGTTTTCATTCCAGTCCATCGCGTTGTTTCATTTTGAGCCATATTTGCATGCAGCAGTAATGTCACCGCCGGTCAGACAGTTACGGCCAGACAGGCCCAGATTAGCTTTCCTGCTAACATTGCTTTGAAGTGGAACATGCTTCCCCGAGCGGAACATAGGTGAATGTAGACGGAGGCCATTCGGAGATGTTCGCGTGGCTGCTTCTTTTATACTCAGTCAACTGAAATCTGCGAGGTTTGTGTGGCGGCTACGGTTACCCATAACAGCCTTCTTGGGTACCCCCTGCTGGGCAGGTTTGCAGAGATGTTTATGTGTACCTTCAATTTATACATCAGAAAAAAGGGCACGTCTTGTCCTGCACCTTAGCTAACTGAACAAGTGAACACACCAACATCCGCTGGGGGGGGAAACAATGCACTGCTACAGGTTGCAGGCGAGCTAGTGCTGAGGGGGGTCTGAATTTCAGACAGTAGTGAGCCTGATCGGCCGGTCAGCTGAAGCATATTGAAACAGCTTCAAAACTTAACTTGCAAATGTCATGTTAGTCAGTCTAGATGCAAGCGTGGCCCTTACTCTCCAACACCACCCCTAACAACGCACTTGGCTCGGCTCTTGCTTTGACCTAACATGTACAGAGGCTCACTCCCCCGGCGGCTAAGAGAAAAAGAAACATCTGTGATATTTCCACAAAGATTCTTTTTAATATTTAAAACAAAGTCTTTACAATACATATTAAAAGTACTTATGTCACTAATTGTGATACAGTTGGCCTTTAAACCACATTTAAAGGCTCAAAAATCCAGTGTTGGGGCAGGCTCTAGAAGGGCAAAGAGGAATATCTTAAGAATATTTGCCTTTCAGGTCCACTTACTAAGGACATCGGCAATTATTCTGCCTCTAAGAAAAAAAAAATTATATTACTGACACAATAGACAATATGCAGCCCACTTCGTTCTGATTTTCTGCTTCAAATCAGGCTATACGTCCTCCCATGCAGGGTTATTTAGTGCCGCAATACCCAAGTCAAAGCACTAGCAATCAACAAGAATTATACTGCGCTTCCTTTCCTTTCCATTTCCTCTCGCTTCAGAACGGGGGCCAGGAGGTAGAGCTAGAGACGGTGGCCAGTGTATGATGTGATTACAGCACTGAAGGCTATAACCCAGGAGGTCAGGGCCTGCAGGGTCAAAAATCCCACCGGCTGGGGGGACTGTGGAGCACTTTAATCACGTAAAAGAGTGACTGCACTGGGAGGAAACCCCGTAAATCACACGACAGGGTCACACACAAGGCGGTGACCGTGCGCTGCCCCCTGGTATCACCGCTGCAGTGTCGAGATTGGCGCTCCTGTAGGACAAACAGACGTGACCACGCTTACAACGCTGCGGCGCACGGGAGTGTGTTTGCCAAGCCTTGCAGAGCAAATATTCATTTCATTTATGCAAATATGCACGAGCGTGGCTTCATTCTAATTATTAAAATGAGACAGCGCTGTGTGCAACAGATTGTTCTGCTGGTGAATTGGCGGCATCTCACACCTCCTCTCTAATTATCAACGGCGACGTTGCACTCGGACGAGACGGCACCGACGTGGGGGAGCGCAGGATTCCTTGTGGCTGGCACACAATGCGAGTCAAAAAGGAGATAACATGTTTTTCCCACACTCTCTGATGAAGTGTGGGAAGCTCTCTGGGTCCCTCTTCTTCAGACCTGCGAACGCAGCGACAATGCAAAGACAAGCCGTTAACAAACCCAAGTTAGGAGTTAGTCGAGTTAAGGAGTTCCCATTGTCCCATTGTCTTAGAGGCTCTCCTGGCATACTGGCAGCCGACAATTGGCCGACAGGGGAGGGTACAGCAGCACACACCTGGTGTCATTGTCTTTTGGGTTGTCTCAGGATTTGTGTTAACTTCAGTTTAATAAATTACTCTTCGCGGGCTCCCTACTTGTCACATTCCAAGTCGGTTCGTGACAAATGGGGGCTCGTCCGGGATCAAACCATTTAGTAAACTTAAACGTCAAACTTTTTTGTCACATATACAATTATACACAGTACAATGTGTAGTAAAATTCAATCTCTGCATTTAACCCATCCTAATTATTAGGAGCAGTGGGCAGCTAAAGCGCCTGGGGGCAATTGGGGTTCAGTGTCTTGGCCAAGGGTACTTCGACATGTGGCTGGGGGGAGCCGACCTTCGGATTGGTGGACAACCCACTAAGCCACAGCCGCCCCCGTAAGGTTAGATTTAGCCTGGTGTCAAAGGAAGAATTGATTAGTAATGTTAAAACTAGTTTAGGTGCTTTTTAGAAGTTTAGATTAGAGCACCTTTGGTATCTTGGGGAGTATCACGCAAGGTTTTTCTTCCCGGACGAGCCCCCATTTGTCACAAATCGGCTCAGGGAATGTGACACGTAGGGAGCCCACGCAAGAAACTCCATTTGAACAAGAGTCATTTATTAACATAAGTTAACACAAATCATAAGACAACCCAAAAGAAGATGGCACCAGGTGGATGCTGCTGTAGGACGGGAGAGACAGAGTGGATTCTTGGGCCAGCTTTTATAGCCTGAGGGCCCAGGTGAGCTTAATCAGCTGACGACCTTCCCATGTCAGCCAACTGTCGGCAGGAGTTGGAAGTAGTGTGACACTGTTACAGAGCCACGAAACCTATCCAAGGCGGAGGTTGGGCTGGTGGGATAGGACAGAGAATGTCCGCTCACGGTTGTCCACCAACAGTGAAAGTGGGTTGTTGTTTTTTTTACGATGACCACGGTTGTCCCAAATAGTTCTGAGAATGAGAATGAAGGTTGCCTATAACAAAGTAGTCATTTTAACCAAAACCATGCTTTTTCTCTTGCCCTAGCCAAGTAGAATAATGACCAATTGACACAGGATCTGGGGAGATGAGGTCTGCAGCACGTGGTTACAGGTTAGAGGGTCTTAATAAGGTGTCCCAAACAACGTTTCGACTTGAATACACCAGAGCCCCTGTTAATGTTATTAGTACAGAGGTGTCAAGTAACGAGTTACAAATACTTCGTTACCTTACTTAAGTAGAAATTTTGGATAGCTTTACTTTACTGGAGTAATTATTTTTCAGCCGACTTTTTACATTTTGAGAAGTATAAACACATACCATTCCGACACCCTATACGACACGCCATCCATAGCAGCTGCACGTGACACAGATCTCGTCACACTCCAGCAGGGACACAGCCAGCGTTGGGGTTCGTTACTCAACGAAAGTAATAAGTCACAGCAGACGTATGTAGCCAAGTATGAAGATGTCCGTCACATATATGGCTCTTTAATGTATTTGCATTGTACTGAAATGCGTTTGCATTTTCAATGGGCATATATGTGGCTGAAACACGTAGCCCAGTGCATCCCACATGTTTCAACATTAACAATTTAAATAACATAATATAATATAATGTTTTTTTAAGGAGGTGGGGTAGTGCACTATAGGCCTAATCTTTTGTCCTTAATGGCATTTCTTATCTTACATTAATTTGACTTCTATACTTTAAGTAGTTTTGAAACCAGTACTGTTACATGTTTACTTGATTAAAAAGCTTGAGTTGATACTTCAACTTCCACAAAAGTCTTTTTAAACCCTAGTGTCTATACATCTACCTGAGTAATGAATGTGAATACTTTTGACACCTCTGTATTCGTAACACCTGTGATTTTCCTGCTATGAAAAAAAAGGTCTAAGGTGCCAGATACTAATGCTAAACATGCTAAAATGGGATGCTTTTTAAAGCCATTGAGAAGCTGCATATGTTGTTGTTCAGTTTAGAGGACTTGTTGTCCCAGATCTCAGAAAAATACTTGGTGAGTACGCTACAAAAATGAGACCCGAGTTGTAATAAACTGGAATTATCCTTTAAGTAATTCATACTACAGGTCGACCTCTGCACGTGCTCTCTTTATCTTTTCATGAGTGTCCAGCTGCGTTCATTAGAATCTTTCTCCCATGGATGAAAGAGGGATGGAGGGTGAGAAAGGGAGAGAGGGGGGAAGAATAGTTTTAGCACTGCATTATGGATGAATGCTCAGCAAGCTGAGAGACAGCTCCTCCTTTCCCGCTAATGCTCGTGAAACAACATGCCCACTTTTACAGTGTAAAAATAAAAATAAAATCCATGCCTGCCATTACTATAAGTAGCATTAGCAAGATTAATTTGACAAACATTTCCCAGCTGCACAATTGCACTTAATTTAGAGGAGTCGTATAATGGAAGCTGGATGTGCTGATAAGGATCTTCCATTATTAAAAAAAAGGGCTCCCTCTGATGAAAATATAAAAGTTTTATTACATGTAATCATATTAAGTATTGGAGAAATTATCCTGAGAACGCGGTTTACACAGCTACCTATTGCTTCACACTTAAAGACGGGACCTTCCTAGATGAACTACCACCCCTGTTTTAGCTGGCAACGTCTTCGCTTAACTGTAGTCTTCTAATCCTAACTGTAACCCACAGCATTTCCCAACGGTTTGCACATCTGGAACCAACGCACACTTCTGCACTGGTACCTGACAGAAAGTGCTCAACCAGAGCTCAGTTGTCTTCTAGGTAATTTCTCAAGGCACAGATCATTAGTCTGGAAGTAGAAGTGTCCTTTGGCAAGACGCAAAAACCCAGGATTACTCAATAAGAGTGTCTAGAAATGACAACACTGTGGCTGCAGAAAAAAAAAGAATAACCCTGGCTGGCCCAACTAACAGGAATGAGATATATCAGGCTTGGATACACACAAAATACTTGTTAATACGATCAATTCATTGTTGGTTTCGGCCTTTTTCCTTATCCATCTTGCTTTAATTAATCATGATTCACATATCAGGAGAGGGTTAATGAGAAATGACACATCATATACCGATACATTGGAAAATTTGTATCATTTCACTGATCATATTTTAGGTAAATGGGAAATTAAATAAATAAGATCACATTAAGATAATATAATGTCTTAAAATCCAAAGGACATTCCCTAATGCTGAATAGGCATCATTAGTCTGGAAGTAGAAGTGTCCTTTGGCAAGACGCAAAACCCAGGATTACTCAATAAGAGTGTCTAGAAATGACAACACTGTGGCTGCAGAAAAAAAAGAATAACCCTGGCTGGCCCAACTAACAGTATTAGCTAATACCTTAATTGTGTCACATGATATGACATAGCATTAGCATACACATATTTAAGGCATTGGTATGGTTCAAATGAAGTATGAAACCTCTCATAAAATCTTTTTCTTTAAAAAACGGTACCCCGTGGAGTTTTCTTATTAGATCTGCTGAAGCGAGCGACCGGGGCGCCCCACCCCGTGGAGTTTTCGACCACTAGAGGTTCTATGGGGCAACGGTGTTACAAGTAAGTCGCTGTTTTAGCACGCTGGCAAAACAGGGTTTCTGAAACCAACAATCCAACAAAGCACGTCCACCTCATGCAGTGTTTGGCCAGGTGAGCAGAGCTGATAGGGTAGCCAAGGTGTGAACTATTCTCTCAAGCTCTATTTTTACCAGCTGTGTGGCCGGTATTGTTTTCAACTTGTGCGTGCGTCCTCGTGGCAAAATGTGGTCCTGGAGACACCTATTGTAGAGGGAACTACCACAGAAGTGGCTCTGAGTTCTTTGCCAGGTATTTATACCCTGTCTGGGGACAGATTCTGTCAACACGAACGCGTCACAACCGTGCAAGACGCAGTGGCAATGACGGTGCTCATGGGTCGGACTGCAACATGTTGACGGGCGCCGCGGTTGGCGCGATCCCATCGCAACGTGGTCTCTAGTTTAATTGGCTCACATTTCTATAGCGATCTGCCTTCATGGGAAGTGTATGAAGACCAAAGTTTACGACCGAGTATATCAGTTGTAAGGGCCCTCCTACACCGAGCAGAAAATCTTATCAGTGAAGAGCAGTAGAGATCTGATCGAGCCCCCCGTGAGGGAAATTAATTAATAAAATGGTCTTGAATTGTCCTGTTATAATGCTAACAGCCACATCCTATACAGAGATAAACCAAATTTGAAAAATAGGGGTAAACAAAGACATACAGTATATTTAATCTCATATTAAGGGTTACAAGCAAAAAAACTACCAAAAAAAGCTCTCTTGAGATTAAAATAACAGGATTATAAGTAGGCAAATCCTGTTCCCAAAGTACTTGAAAGTTCACTTCACAAAGTCATTCAGTTTCCTGGGGTCAAACGCTCTCCCAAGAACGCCAAAAACAATCCCCTGTGTGAATGCGTCCACACTGTCCCCTGCTGCTCTCCTAGTTGTGTTTGTTAATTAGTTTGGATATCTTTTGTGGGGCTAAAGCAGTCAAAGACTTAACAATGACAAACAGTTTTCGCATGCGCAAGTGCTTATCCCACCTCTACAGCTGTGGGGATCTCGTCTCTTCTCCAACCTGTTTTTTTTTTTTTAATCAGGCCACCAGGAGCCAAACCTGAACTGCTAATGCGTTCATTTCATAACGCGACCTGGCATCAGGCTGAGACACCGCCGCTCAGAGAGAGAGAGCGAGCGAGAGAGAGGGAGAGAGGTTGGTTGGGTGAAAAACTGCAGTGTCACCACAAGGCCACTTTTAGCCCTCTTGCATCAGGTTACTGTGCATGAGCTGATACAGCCCCAGGAAACAGATGTCCTTGTGTGCCGGATTGTAATTATTAATGGGGCAAACTTGCTGGTTTCATCAAAGCCTGAGCCGCATGGCGCCACGTGGCAGGAGGACTGTACACAGCAACACAAGGCAGTATAAATCACAACTTATTCAGCATGGTTGGCCTTAATGTGAGAACAGAGAGGGACTGGAAAGACTGGCTGAGAAAGAAAGTGACAGAGGGAGGACGTGATAAAAAAAAAAAAAAAAAAAAAAAAAAAAAAAAAAAAAGGCTCAAGTCAGGTCATGTTCACACCGTCAGTTAGCGCCACGAGAAAGCCTACAGCTAGAGCTGTACAATAAGAGAAATCTGTCTAATTACTGAAATCATGAATCTCTTTTTGACCTACATTTACTTTCATTGCAGTTTAAAACAAAAATATGTCTGAATTTGATAAACGTCATCTTTAAAATAGCTACCAGAACCAATGATATCAAACCAGGAGTCTCATTCATAACCGCTGCGGAAGCACGAAACGTGGACCTGAGAGAGGCGTACGCCACTTCCCACGCTAAAGTTGTCATCTATGAAACCGAACTTGAAAATGTGCGCACGTGTAAGTAAACTCTGATTCTGGCCACAGGGGAAATTGGTAATGAGTGTTTGTGGTAATGAAGGAACATGTCAGCCAGTGCAACAGACAGTGAGGCTCAGCGATGTGTTTTTACTAGTTTTCGGACAACAATGGAGCTCTATGGCACAAAGGAATGAGATATATCAGGCTTGGATACACACAAAATACTTGTTAATACGATCAATTCATTGTTGGTTTCGGCCTTTTTCCTTATCCATCTTGCTTTAATTAATCATGATTCACATATCAGGAGAGGGTTAATGAGAAATGACACATCATATACCGATACATTGGAAAATTTGTATCATTTCACTGATCATATTTTAGGTAAATGGGAAATTAAATAAATAAGATCACATTAAGATAATATAATGTCTTAAAATCCAAAGGACATTCCCTAATGCTGAATAGGCATCATTAGTCTGGAAGTAGAAGTGTCCTTTGGCAAGACGCAAAAACCCAGGATTACTCAATAAGAGTGTCTAGAAATGACAACACTGTGGCTGCAGAAAAAAAAAGAATAACCCTGGCTGGCCCAACTAACAGGAATGAGATATATCAGGCTTGGATACACACAAAATACTTGTTAATACGATCAATTCATTGTTGGTTTCGGCCTTTTTCCTTATCCATCTTGCTTTAATTAATCATGATTCACATATCAGGAGAGGGTTAATGAGAAATGACACATCATATACCGATACATTGGAAAATTTGTATCATTACACTGATCATATTTTAGGTAAATGGGAAATTAAATAAATAAGATCACATTAAGATAATATAATGCCTTAAAATCCAAAGGACATTCCCTAATGCTGAATAGGCATCCAAAAAAAAAAGTCCTACCAAATGCAATACGCAACTCTTTTGTATAAAAATGCAAAAACATGAGCCAGCATTGCGCTTCACTGAGACTATCAGTAAGGAAGTTATAGGAACAACATGACGGATGGAAAACAGCAAGCAATGTGAAGCGGTACAAAACACGGGGGATCTCGGCACATATCTTTTAGTAACAACCTGTAGGGTCTTTACGGATGCCTCTTCCCTCAGCCTCAGGCTAGATGACATTTTACGGTAGACAGCTCATCAAGATGAGCGACAAGTGTCAGGAGGGTAACTTGACAAAGTGAGGTTAAGCAGGGGCAAACAATGCAAATCCTGCCTCTGGGAGAAAAGCTGCACGCTGCATCTTTAAAAAGGGAAAGATTAAGCACCTCAACCTCCAACGGAAACCTACAGTATGGGCCTTTATGGCAGCTCCACTCAAGCAATAAAAGGGTGATTTTGAGGAGCCTTGATGAATTTTCTGATGTTAAACTCGGACAAAACTGAAGTTATTGTACTTGGCCCCGAACGCCTCCGAGACTCACTGTCGGCAGATATAATTGCTCTAGAAGGCACTGCCCTGGCCTCCAGCACCTCTGTGAGGAACCTAGGAGTTATCTTTGATCAGGATCTATCCTTCAACTCCCACATGAAGCAAACCTCACGGACTGCCTTTTTTCACCTACGTAACATTGCAAAAATCAGGCACTTCCTGTCTCAAAATGATGCAGAAAAATTAATCCATGCATTTGTTACTTCAAGGCTGGATTACTGCAATTCCATATTATCAGGCAGCCCGAAAAAGTCCCTTAAGATTCTCCAGTTGATTCAGAACGCTGCAGCACGTGTACTGACAGGAACTAGGAAAAGAGATCATATTTCTCCAATATTATCTTCTCTGCACTGGCTCCCTGTGAAATCCAGAATAGAATTTAAAATCCTTCTCCTCACCTACAAAGCTCTTAATGGTCAGGCACCGTCGTATCTTACAGAGCTCATGGTACCTTATTACCCCACTAGAACACTGCGCTCTCAGAATGCAGGGTTTCTTGTGGTTCCTAGAGTCTCCAAAAGTAGAATGGGAGCCAGAGCCTTTAGCTATCAAGCTCCTCTCCTGTGGAATCAGATCCCAGTTCGGGTTCGGGAGGCAGACACCATCTCCTCATTTAAGAATAGGCTAAAGACTTTTCTCTTTGATAAAGCTTATAGTTAGGGCTGGCTCAGGAGAGTCCTGAACCATCCCAGAGTTATGCTGCTATAGACATAGACTGTCGGGGGACTTCACATGATGCACCTCTCTCTCTTCACCCCTTCAGTGTCCGGACATGTATCTGGATCGGTGACTATGGCGACCTGCTGGGGCAGTGCTGCTGTGTCTATGGTGCAGGGGACGAGTGGCTCGGGTCCTGCTCGTTGGGCTCCACCTGGAGCTACTCGGTTGTCCATCTGGACCCATCATCTTCCCTTATGTTTTACGACCTAAACATTTCTAACATAATAATATATATATATATACAACAATTTTGCCATCATGGCTGTATATGTTATAGTTTTGATGCCATAAATCTATTCTGTACTTACGACATCTATTGCATGTCTGTCCGTCCTGGGAGAGGGATCCCTCCTCTGTTGCTCTTCCTGAGGTTTCTATCATTTTTTCCCCTGTTAAAAGGGTTTTTTTGGGTAGTTTTTCCTTAATCGAATCGAGGGTCTAAGGACAGAGGGCGTCGTATGTTACAGATTGTGAAGCCCTTTGAGGCAAATGTGTTTTGTGATACTGGGCTATATAAATAAAATTGAATTGAATTGAATTGAATGTACAACGGATAATTTTATATCAGAGCCCCCATACTCAACACGGTTTCTCATCCTTGGGGTCAGGGCCCAAACTGGAGTTGCTTAATATGCAGACAGGGTGACAGGTGATCGCTAAGTATAGGTTAAATATGTTTGAAATACCTCAGCATTTTCTTTGTAATCGATTTGGGGGCTCTGCTAATTCTCTTTAAAACAGGATTTACAAAAATTCACACAACAACTTCTCAAATTTCTCTAGTTATGAAAGATTCTGAGCTCTATGACAGCGACCGATCCTGGGGAAGCCCAAGATGGGCCAGATGGGATTTGTATTCCATCCAGCACGTCCTTCATGTTCCTAAGGGTCTCCTGCTAATGCCAAAACCTCTCAAGAGAGGTCTCCAGGAGGCATCCTTATGAGACGATCTTGCTCCTCGGCAAATCCTGGCTACTCTACCTGGACTATTTCTTCTGTTTGTATGATGGCGTCAAATGACATGCATCAAATGATGCAATTCTGAACAATATGGCCAATCTGCACTTAATGGTGAGCCCAGCCCCTGCGAAGGAAACTCCTACTGTATTTGCGACATCATTCATTTGGTCACTGCCCAACTGGAACGTCAACTTGAGAGCTTTGATTCAGGCTCAGCTCCCATCTCAGCGCTACAGTCTGGTACAACACCTACACAACTGATCAAAAAAGGAATTTCCTTCCCAGCTAACTGCGAGGGAAAATCATTCCAGTTGCTTGTGCCTGCGATCTCACTCTTTTGGTCACTCCCCCAAATCAAGAGCTTCGCCCTCAGGCTCATCTCTCTCTCTCACTACAACAGTCTAGTACTACATCCAAATTCAAAAAACGATCAGAAAGCAATCGGAAAGGTGATTCAAAACGCAGTTCCTCCAGCTCCCCTCGTTGCCGGCAGTAAGACTCAGGTTGGAGAAAGAGCTGAATATTCCGCAACTATTACATAGGTGAACTGCCAACCTGGTGCCACACAGAAAGAATTGATGCCTCAAGTCAATCAGCCTTAATGTGCCTGGTAGCATAAATTGCAATAACTGTGAATAAACTAGCAGCTTTTTAAAGTATTAATTCCCCCTTCACATAATTGGATCGGATACCAAGGTGGCTGGCAATGTTTTTTATGGGGCTGCCCTGTCAGGACTGCAGATTGTCTTGTGAGGCAGAGCGATGGTTGGGTGCAAAGTGAGAGTGAATCTCGGAAACGGAACCTCCGGGAACATTATTTGCTATAAATTTCGGAGAGGATCTCGAACTCAAGGTCAGCTGTAAAAGTGACAGCCTTCAATCAAAGCCCAGTGCAGCTCACCATCATCAGCCGAGGCTTCGTCAAGAAAGCACCCTCCAACTTGATCAGCCTGTCCCGGTATCTGTCCCATCACCGGCCTGCTGAGATGGGATGTGAAGGTCTTTTAAAGTTGGGCCAATAAAACATTCTCAAAGCAGACTTGTAGAAGACTCATGACTGACGACAGCCAGTTGCCTGGTAGCTTCCATAAAGACTTCAATGGTTGAACTTTGGGATTGATTTGCTCTTGCGGGATGCCTGGTGAAAGGTGTCGCTGGGTTTACTGATCCCTGATGAGCTCAGAGTCCACCTACTTTATGGATCCAGCAAAGACAATCCATTTTCATTTGGATTTTGATTTGAAAGGATTGGTAGACAAGGCTGGAGTCATGTAAAATATCAGTGGCTGCTGCATTGACAAATTCTCAATATCAACATTGTTCTTATTTAGTAGCTGAAATCACATGAGCATTGATTAAAAAAGGCTGCCAGTCCAATCAACAAAGATCCACTGCAGTTTTATACGTGCCCTGTAACTGAGGCAAATGGTTGGAATTACTTTTTCAAGCTGTTCCTATCAGGTATATGACCCCCAGTGATCAGCCCGAACTGGTTTTCACGGGATTGGCCAACTTGCATCATCCAATCTAATTTATGGAGCAGAAAACATGAGCAGCTGTTAACCACAAAGCTGGGCGTTGCTCCTGCGGGACTTTCATGCGCTGCTGCTGAGCAACACCGACGCTGTAATGGTGCCGGATGAAATTTATGTACTCACATAACAATCCCGTCGAGGAGCACGCTTGTTGAAGGTCAAGAAGCCTTTGGTCGTTGAGTATGTTGGAAACTGCAGCGACTCAGGGACCCTTAAACCCATGCATGCATGTGTACCAATGAGAGGATCTTTGGAAAAATAGCTTCTTTTTAAAAAAACATCATTCAAATACCTTCATGCGACGCAATGGTTATGCATCAGTTTCCTACCTTTGGGTACTTAGTGGTTTCAGTTCATTTCAGTACGATATGAAAATGAACTTGCAGGGAGCCTTACATTTCTTGAGATAGGTAATCCATCAGACTTGTCTTTACGTTTGTGTTACATTCAAAGAGCAAATGTGAGCAGGGACCCTTTTGAAACTGGTGGTATATTCGAGGATGCTTTGACATCGTAAAAGACACCAGAGTCGGCTGCTGAAACATGACCACCATTTATTTTAGGATTGATTTCAAAAATCTTATTGCGCTCTTCATGGCCAGGCTCTAGAGTCTTTTTCTCTCTCTGTACCAGCGCAGCCTAAAGGCCATGCACAAGAACCTGCTAGCTGTTCCGCTGTCCGTGTTAAGGATGTGGTCGGATGACCTGGCTTGCCAGATTCTTCCTTTAAATCATTCTTAA
The DNA here is from genome assembly GCA_011952105.1 of Coreoperca whiteheadi. Taxonomy (NCBI): domain Eukaryota; kingdom Metazoa; phylum Chordata; class Actinopteri; order Centrarchiformes; family Sinipercidae; genus Coreoperca; species Coreoperca whiteheadi. The sequence goes on from CM022481.1 coordinate 2,024,067, forward strand.
AACAATTTCTTACTTTTTTTTTTTTTTATGTGTTTTGTAATTGATAGCTCATAATTTGCTGTGCGTCTTTCTTTTTTGTTATTTGTCCGTTTTACTGAGTCAAAATTATTTGTCACTTTGTAACGTTCGTCTTGAAAAGCGCTTTACAAATAAAATGTTTTATTATTATTATTGTTATTGTTGTTGTTGTCCATGGAAGAGGGGAATGCATTCCCCCACTAGTCAAGGCACACTGTTACAGGATTTAAAAAGCCTTTCTTGTAGTGGCTACGTGATTAAAAACCAGACCACCACAGATCCTTGTTTTTGCAGAGTCAACACTTTTACACACATATTAGAACAGTATTTGAATGTGCTCCAGAATTCCGAAATAAATTGTCCAAGGAGTCCGCTCTGAGAAAATGAGTCTACTGTGAGAAATACCAAAGCTGTAATAGGCAAGAGGCCTAACATTTAATATAGTCATATATTTTTGCCCTATTGGACCAAATAAAATGTTAGTGAAGACCATGTACACACAAATTCACAAATGAGTTGAAATCTACGCAGTTATAGTTTACATTAAAACTTTAACATGATGATTCATTCCATTTTAGACCAACACAACCCGGTGGCAGCTAAACAGGGAGGGCAACAACAACAGCGCTTTCCTTCAAAACGTAGAAGAAGCGGGCTGCTTTTTATTGTATGTGGACAACATATGACATCTCTAGTCTCATATTGCAACACAGAACACCATTGTGTGTACGTACAAGTCGGTTTTTGCCAAGTGGGTTTCAACACAAGATGCTGTTGGCTCCCCATGACATCACATGTTAATAATAAATGAACTGAAAGAAACATAGTGAAGACACGCAGGCCTGCATTTCCACTGCACCTGTACAACGTTGCCATCTTTGGTGCAAACGCTGGCGGCGTAAATGTGAACACGCTGTGTGTAGTTCACCGACATCCCACTACATGCTGCGACCTCTCGCTGATGTGCAGAGCCGCCGCTTACATTCCGGGGCTGCCTGGTGCAGCTTTAATGAGAAATGGAATCCCTCGCTATCTCAGACGGCACCGTTACATTTGCCCAGACAGTCCGTCAGACTTGGGTGACGTGCATATTCCTCGGCAAACGGGGGACGGTGACATGCGATAGCGCCAGGCTTATTCTGCTTTATTCCACAGCCCCCAAGTGATCATCTCCGCGGGCCGCGCAGTCAATCACGCCGCGCTGCCCCTTGTCACCGGCAGCAGCACCGGGCTTCAGTCGGACCGCTCCGCCTTCGTGGGGAATAAAACACCACCCCGCTCTCTGTCTCCTCGCCCGTCTACACGCTCCTCTGCCGACTGACAACAACTTGTCTTGTGACAGCGCGGGGCGCAGCGGCGGAGCGTGTGTGCCAGAGATAGGCCTGCTCTGAGATCCCATATAATCGCCCTTTCTTCAGCCTTTCTGGCTCACCCTTTCGTACTGCTATGTCAGGCTTCCACACTGACTCATGCTAATGATCTCAGCCGATGCAATATGTAAGACACATAGATGGAATGGGGGGGAGGGGGGGGGTTCTTTTCTCTCTGTTTGTTGAGTCTTTATTCTCAAGCGTCTTGTATGCTGATTGGGTTTGTGGTTTAAAGAGAAAAGAAGCATTGTTGGCGACTGTATGCACGGACAAGCATAATCAGGATGTGTCGGATGAATAAATGAACACAGACGTTAGAATCAATACCTCATCTACCATGCAACAGATAAGACTGGCAGCCTGATTATACTGTGAATATGTATTAATTACAGGTTTCTTCTCTAAACGGTCACTTCCCCCAAATAACAAGAGACCATATGTTTGTCACTTTGTCATCTATCTCTACTGCATAATGCTGCGCTAATCAATATTTTCATAATAACAATGGAGACATTGGCTATGTATGATGTGTGTAGTGATTACTCACAGAGAATGATGCCCATCTCTGTCTTCACCTCTGCTCTACTGAGCCTTTTGAGCTCATTGTTTGGTTTTAGTGCCCACACCCTTTGTTTTTAGTGAAAAAGCTCTGATAAGCCCACTGTGCACTACCTGCCCAGCAGCAAACAGCAAGCCGACACAGTTAGAGACTAGCTAATGAACATAGTGGAGCATTTAGCAGCTACCCTAACCAACCAGTCAGTAGTAGTGGTAGTAGTAGTAATTTTTTTCTGTGCGTCTACTTACAACAATGTCGTCTGATCTCATCCAGACTTGTTGCACTTTTTGTGAAAATGTTTCTGTGACTATTTTTCAATGACGTAGCTGGGTAACTATACCTAGCGATGCACGAAAGGTCCTACCTACAAAGCTTTGATTGGTCAATTTCTCCAGTCGCAAGAAAACAGCCATCAACGAGGTCAAACCCAGACCTCCTTGAATCACTTAACAAATCGGGAGATGTGGGTGGGTGATTTAGAGGTCTAGAACCAAGCTTTCAATGTCTGGGATGACCCAGCAGAACCCCTGGCAAGACAAATACTAGCCAGACGAGTCCGCCGAGTTCATGCTTCATTTGCCCTGGCAGGTACGTCTGGCCCGTCCCCCATTCAAACAGACTTCCACCCGTCCTGGATTCAGTCGGGCCAATCACAGCCGTTTCTCTTATATGCGGCGGGTTTGATGCGACGACTGACTTCCAGATCTGAAGTCAGACGTCACACGTTTGACTGACTGGCTGACACAGCGCAAGGCTCACGAAACTCCGATCAAACTGAAAAAGAGCCAGTGCTGATCAAATACGAATCAGGATTCTGTTACTGCATTGCCTATTGCGTCCAATAGGCATTTTGGTCTGCGCCCGTTGGGAACGCCCCTCAAAAATCGAGAAATAAACTATGTTCCCAATACTGTACATTTACATTTAAGCCTGGTATGAACATGTGATGTTCTGTACCTGGATACATTATCTGGATAATGAGCTCCAATCCACGGATCGTTGCATTTACACCTAGTATTAATTCTTCTTGTTATCTCGATTTTTACCGCATTTTGATAGAATCTTAATACGCAAATTAGTTCGGCGGGACTGGTGGACTTGTCAACAAACACAACAACAATGATAATAATAATCACCTTTATTGATACAGCACTTTTCAAAACAAAGTTACAAAGTGCTTTACATGGTAAAACCAGGAGTAAAAACTATTCTAGACTGCAATGAAATAAAATCAATGTAAAATAAAACGGAAATAAAATAATAACTTTATTTATATGGCACCTTTAAGCAGGGTTTGCAAAGGGCTTTGCCAGACAAAGCAAAAGCAGGATACCCAGAAGGCAATACAACAACAGAAAGCCAAACAGTAAGGCCAAACAAAAGACAAAATTAGACGCAAAAATGCAAAATGCCAATATCAATAGATACAAATAAAAAGGAAAAGAGCAATAAAAAGATGACATCACATAAAAGCAAGTCTATAAAATAGGGTTTTTTTTACAAAATGATTTAATAGAAGTCACTGGTTCTGCGAGCCTTATCTTTTCAGGCAGGTCGTTCCAAAGCTGAGGGGCCCTGAGGGCAAAAGCATGGTCACCTTTTAGATTTAAGCCTCGACTTTGCCAGAAGGGCCCTACCCGAGGATCTAAGGCTGCCAACATTTCTGCTGTGTAGCTTGGGGCCAGACCCAGACTTCCTTTAAAAGTGATCAGTGAAATCTTAAAAATCGATTTCGAAAAAAACAAACAGGGAGCCAGTGGAGAGAAGCCAGGACTGGGCTGATGGGATGTCGTCTGCTAAAACCAGCGAGAAGCCCAGCTGCTGCATTCTGAACTAGCTGGAGGCGAGAGAGGGACGTTTGGTTTACGTAAGAAAGGAGGGGAGTTACAGCAGCCAAAGTCCAGAAAAAACAAGTGTGTGAATGACTTTGTCCAGGTCAGAGTGGGAGAGCGCTGGTTTGATTCGGGAGATGGTTCTTCATTGAATGAAGCTGGACTGGAAATCTTTTTTGATCTGTGGTTCAAAGCTTAGATCTGAATCAAATGGTACTCCCAAACATCTGACGGTGGGCTTCACCCTAGCAGACAAGGGACCAAGGCCGCTCTCAATGCGACAATAGGGTTTGGGGGCGGCTGAACAGTACGATTTCTGATTTTGAGTTATTGAGTTGAAGAAAACTGTTGACATCAAAATGACTAACATAACTATGAATGTCCCTACTGGCATTAACGGTCTGGGGGGTCATTTGTTTTTGTTGCCTTATATCCTTGACTTTATTTAACTTCTCACACATTTCTTGTGAGGCAGGGGGAGGGGGTGATGACTGAGCCTATTACCTTAATTCTGGTTAAGGTTAGAGTGATTTGCTGAAATTAAATTGGAGACGAAGGATGCCCTTGCTTCTTTAACTGCCTTTAGATAATTCTTCATTGTGTCTTTCCATAGGTCATATAATACATGTAAACCCCCCCCCCCCCCCCCCCCCCCCCCCCCCCCCCCCCCTTCCTTTTTTTTTTCTTTTTTTTTTTTTTTTTTTTATGTCTTTTTGTTTGTCTCTTTTTTTTTTTTTTTT